>WAAD01013885.1:0-17763 GCA_013389945.1 Fregata magnificens
TCGTGGGAGTCATCCCACCATGTTTCCATGATGGCAACGAAGTCGTGGCCATCCTGCTGCACCATGGCTTCCAGCTCCTCCTGTTTGTTGCCCATGCTGCGTGCATTGGCGTAGACGCACTTGAGCTGGGCTATCGATTTCACCCCCGACCCTGGCCTGCCACCCCTCGGCTCCTCTCCAGTGAGCCTGGTTATATCCCCTTCCCCCTTCGAGCCTAGTTTAAAGCCCTCTCGATGAGGCCTGCCAACTCATGGGCAAGAATCCTTTTCCCCCTTCAGCCCCATCTATTCACTGCTCTAGCCTGTCTTTCTGAAAGAGCTGTGCTAGCTCACTGCGCAGCTGTTCGCTCCAGGAGTCAGTGGAGATGATGGTGCAAAGACAACTACTGAAGTGGTACGCTGTGGGGTTGTGGAGCTTTAACTGCAGTCTGGCACACCACTTAGAACTGGTCATTGAATCTTAAGGAGAGGACACATTACCCTAAAAGGAACACTTCCCTTCAATTATTAAAGTTGTGTGACTATGTTTGGGGATGATGGGTGAGATAGCCATCGGTGAAATATTGTTTTCCATTTGATTTCAAGGTAAAGCTGCAAAAGGTGAGGTGTGGGATTCAGGAAAAGTAAGTTTAGCATCTTCCACATACCAGATGCAGTGAACATCAGATCAGAAGTAGCATGAAATCAGATTGCTGGGCAAGACAGAGGGTAGGCAGGGCAGCATTCAAACAGAGCTTCAAATTCTACTCTGCTGGATACTATTCCTCCTTAGTCGAGACCATCAGTGATCCCTGAGCAGAGAGCTCCCAGAGAAGAAAAAGTAGTATACAAGTCAGATATGTATACTGAGGGAACTCTTGCTGATGGGAAATTAGCTTTGCTATATGAATGATTTAGCTGATCACTCCAAGGGAACCTGAAAGGCACACAAAGCTGGGAGAGGAATACACTGTGCATACACTTATAGAACTTGAAGTCACGCAGAAGTGCTGCAGTAAAACTGGTTTAGAATAAGAAACTGCTCTGTCATTAACATTTCTCCTCATGCTATGACTCAAGTTTCCTTTCACTCCTGTGGATACAAGCTCACTGCAGTAACTCTATTCAGGAACAGCTGCTGCCAGCATAAAGACAGCCACGTTTTGAAGCATCAGAACAATTATCCCATTCCTGAGATGTTCCATGCACACTTATTACAACTGCTCTAAGTTCATCTAATCTGTTTTCTTCACAAATAAAAAAAAGCATTACAGGCTGAAACTGTATACTATTTAAAAGGACAAACTCACATCTATGTGGTCAGTAACTCATGCTTTCCTTTCAATGAACACTTAATACCCCTCTGGGTTTCCTGACCTGCTAAGGATTAGACTAATGGTGCTTCCTTTGTTGGGCATTCTGTATGTTGGCTCAGGAGAGTACTGGAGTTTTAAAGCATGTAACCACTATGTGATCAAAATGTGTTTCTTTCACAGTATGCTGCAGAGGAGGAAGAAGCTGCAGCGCCCAGCTGTGTCCACACGACAGCTGAACAACGCCCAGCCGCCTATGTCCCCAATGATGAACACAGTCTCCCATTGCCACGGCCCTACGGTGCTCTGGCTCCTTTCAAACCAAGTGAACCCAGTTCAAATATGAGACATTTCAGAAAACCTGTTGTAAAGCCAATTGAAATATGAACAGACAGCACCTAAAGCAGGAGAGGCCATTACCAGTTGCTGAATCTCAAGGGTCAATAGCATTTACATTGCACTGAAGGAATGTCCGTTAGTGTTTAGCCAAACTCCATATTGAAAACAAAGTAGTTATTAATGCTGGAAGCATAGCTACATAGTCAGTGATATGAGTTCCCTTCTCCTGGCTAGGAGGAGCCTGGTACCCCAATTGCAGTGCAGTATTTTAAAATGTTAAGAAAAATGAGTGATCATCATACTACGCTCATTTTTTTTCCAGGTGAAGTTTTATTGCATCTGATTATATTTTGTAATACATTTCATTAAAAACAAAAGGCTAGAAAATCTCCTCTTGTTATTAGTATAATATGAACAAAGTCCCCATCGCTTCTACAAATACACCAATGTAACTTTCTGCAGTCTGGGATTGGAGTTTATGCTTGCCAGACAAATTTTAATTATATTGAGAAAAATATTCCTTCCCTCTATGCAGTTACTGAGAAAGCTAAAACTCTTGCTCCACTGATGGCAATGACAAGGGAATGACCATGAACTTGCCGAGTCACTCCTGAGAACTGGATCTTTTTATTTCACTGGTTAGGAACAGGAAGCATCAGTGGAAACTGCTCAGACAGAATATCAGAGGTTGCTATTGAAACCCTCCAAAATCTATGAAATTGTCAATGAGTTTCACTAGTTTAATAGTCTGAAACTTTGATAGAGTTGTTTTTAAATCCAATAAAGACTGCAGAAATCCTACATGTCAGAACTTAAGATTTCCTCTGCATAAGCAAACCACTATTACTATTTTAAATTAATGTCACAGTTCAGAACTTAAAAAAAAAACAAACCTGAACAACCAAACCAAACAACACTGGTTCAGTTATATATAAAAAAAAGTTGAAAATGAAGGAAAACCAACCTCCATCATTTCTTTTTGAAGCTGAGGTTTGCACTGTAACACTAAAAGTTGTAAGGAAAGAATTAAATAAAACTCTGTCCAAGTCACCGTTACAGTAAATTTCTAAATAACTTTTTTTCTTACCCTGTATTGCTTACAATATATTATACATATCTTAAAATAACAAAACAAAACCCTGTCACATGCACGTTAAGGAGATTATATTTTGCGCTAATTACAAAACTGAATATACGAGAATCCAACTCCAAAGGCAGAAGTACCGTAAGGTAACACATGACCACCACAAGGAATGAATACATCATTACTGATGTATTATACACAGAGGCTGATTCACCATTTGTTATTCTTACCTGCTTTACATAAAGACACCAAGAAATCCTTTTATTAATCTAAATGAGTAAACAGTTACCAGTTTCTTGTTACTGTACAATACAGCTGGACTACCTTTTTCAGGACTGTCTATCTTGTTAAAATAATGCACACTATTACCAATTTTCACAGCGTGTTTTGATACCTGCTGTAGTTCCACTTATTTGATCATTTCAACATGAAACAACAAAATCACAGATATCTTTCATTGGAAACCTGGGCTTGTGTCAGACGAATTTCTCTAGGATTTATCTAGAAGTCAGTGATTTCAGCCTTAATATGTTGCACCAAAAAATATTTTGAGTAGCTTATGTCAGTAATGGTGGCTACACAAAACTGCAGGTTATCTGGAAAACAATATGACATTTAAGTTTAAAACAAACACACAAAAAAAGGTGGTTGCACACTTCTGTGTGAATACTTTTATGTAAGAGTACCACAGTTAGCTTTCTTCAACAGCATGTTATTTCAGGAATATTTGAGGCCCAAAAGCATCATAGTGTGTTTGAGTGCCGTTTCCTCTACAAATCTGACATTAATGTGATCTTGTTTTTCATATGGATGCACACCTAGAAAAACATTGTGAGAAAGTTAGTATTTACAAAATTGTAAGTGTTCTTGTACACTTAGTCCTGCAGTCTATTAAATATCTTCATCTACAATACTGAAAGATAAGGTAATAGGTGGAACTGTGTTTTCATTTACACAAAATATCTACAGCTTTCACTGGAGTAATTTGGATGCTCACCCATGGCAGAAACTTTCCTGCTAGTGGGATATAAGTAAACAACAGACTGTCTCTGGAGGGCGCTAGGGATTTCCATACTAATTCTATACTGGAGATCCAAAATAATATTTAAGCACACTGGCTGTTTGTGCTAGTATGTACAATGCACCAGGGCACATTCTCATATGCTTCTATATGGTTTAACTCTTTTTCCTCCCCAAATGGGATGATATCCATACATGGACAAATCTGTTTTAGCCTTCAGGTCCTTATTCTGACTTTGTTTTGTTTGTTAGCATAGGAATAGCCAGTAATGCTAAAAAGTATAATGCTTCCCTTAATGCACCTTGCTTTTTTAGTGGAATTCAAAATCTTCAGATGCTTAGGTTCACAGTATGAAGCAAGTGCCATAACCAATTTGAATTTAGTTTCAAAAGAAGGAACAGCGTTAAAAGAAAAAATGCCTGTTACTTCAGAGCACCTCCTAACCTAATGATCTGTGTATGCTTTTCTGAGGTGGAAGATCTGATTTTGGTTGCCTCTTAGCCACCATACTGTATAAATAAGGAACAAGCCCTTCTCCCCATTTGAATACAGAATAACGGCTACCACCACGCTGTTCATGAACCACGTTTCACTACATGTGTTCTGAAAAATGCAAGTTTGCCAATTGGATTCAACACACAGAGGATTTGGATGAAAGGATATGCAGTGAAGAAGCCCCCTGACAATTCCCCTCAGCAGAAAGATGACCAAACCGACATGTTCAGACATCACTGGAGTTTTAGAACTCAGTTATGTCAATATAGTTAGGATACAGCTGAGTGTGAGCATCAAAGGGTAACAATTACTGGTCTTCCAAAGTACAGAATTAACATTACCTTGATTCTCTATCTCTGCCAGCATATTAGTCAGGTAGTTAAGTGGCAAAAACTCTACAGGGACTGAGAGTCTCTCAGGGATAGGCCTGCTACACTGTAAGGGAGAATATTTCAGGTTAGTTCAAAGTCGCACAGTGCCAAGTTTCAGTGTTACCTTCAGTGCGTTACGGTCGACAGAAAGGTCAGGAATCTCAACACTGTCAATGGCCTCTGTGCTCTTACCTGTCTGTTCTCCAGCTTCTCAAGCAAAAGTTTCACGTATTTCCGTGCAATGAAATTAGCATTTATTGGATGATTCCAAAACTGGCGGACCTTTTGACCAAGAGCCTAGTAAGCAAAAAAACAAACCCCAAAAACCTGAGAACATAAACACAGGACAGTGGAAGCTTAGGAGGGGGGAAAGGAGAAAAAAAAATGGAAACAAAATCCAGCCTGTATGATAGTCTGCTCTGCTTTCAGACACTGATGACAGAAGCTAAGACGTCATTGTTTTTAGCCACGGAGCCTTCCTTTCATAGCCAGTAACTAACAGATTATAATACGCTCCCAAAACATGGGAAACAATCAAAACCTTGCTACTCAGTACCCACTGAGCTACTCACTAAGTTTCTATCAATCAGTCTGTCCCATTACCTCTGTCCCACTTAGCATGTGTACTTAAATATTGAGGCTTAAAATGACCATTTATCCTTTACTATGACTCTTTGGTTTAGATCCATTGTTCTTCCAAAGAATAACACAGATGCCCCATTCCTCAATGCTCTGTTCAGAACAGGGCTTCTCTCAGGCTCAGTCTAAGGAATCTTACAAAAGCAGAATGCCCACAAGAAGAGATACCGGGAACACAATTTGCATCCCGTTATTTAGGACATCATCCTGGGAACTGATAACATTGATTCACATTCCCAAAGGCAAGAGACATTCAAACCCAGATGTCCCAAAGCTTCCAATCCTAACCAATAAGCAAACAAATATGAGCACACAGGGAAAATAGCAGAAGGTGGAGCTAATTTCACAATCTAGACCTTTTTTCCCTCCTCACTTTCAGTTGTATTGCAATACAGACTACTGAAAGAGTTCATTTAGGAAATGCTGGACAGTTTCAATGGTGCTTAAATACTTGCTTCTGATACAACTGAAGTCATCTAGTGAATGTAACCTGCTCAAAATAGTCCAAGTCACCCCAAAGCGTTCTTTTTGGCAAACAAACTATTCGCTGCTTTTTTTCCCAAAGCTGTAAATAGACACAATAAGGCACTGAGTCTACTGTGCGTAACTAGCAATACATGTCCCCTAAAGCACTCACAGCTCAGCCCCTCACATCAAAGCGCGGTTGGAATGGTGTTCCCCACCCACTGGGCCTGGGGCTGACAGCTCAGAGAGGCCCCGCGCTGACCCCAGCTCACCAACCCATGCCCAAAACAAGACACAGAGGACAAAGAACGTCCTGTGGAGTTCTCCTTCCCTGCCCCTTCTCAAAACTGCTGCCAAATAAAGAAGCTCTTGTTAGACGAAAACCAAAGCAGCACTTCTGGCCATTTGAACTATACGTAACAGCCCATAATGAGCAAACAATAAGCAACTTATGTTGAGAAAAGCCTGTTCTACAGCAAGGCACTCCCCAAGGGGGGGATCCCTGGTTTTCCTCTGCTGACTGAGATGATGTGTTTCTTCTGCAGTACTGTGGTGTGCACTATGAACAAAAGGAGAAAAGGAGAAGTCCGTCTCCCATTCTGTTGGACCTTTTAATGGAGCATCAGTAATTAGTTCCAGCATGTGGCTAAACGAGTCACCTTACCAATGGGCAAGGCTGGGAGATTTCACAGAGGGGGAGATCTTGTAATTCAATCCCTGCCACAGAGTTGTGATATGATCAGATTTTACAGATTTTACTGTACCAGCTTTTGAACATATTTGATAAAATGAATAAAACCAAATGCAGAGGTCACAAGTGAGAAAGGCATTTGTGGATGCTATAACACACACACACACACAAAAAAATAAATCCTCTTTAAACCCCACAAAACCATTATTGCTTTATGCAGATGAGTACTCAACAGAACAGTGTCAGTCTTGTCTATTTCATTCCTGCAGGGTTCTGGAGATGCTGTAAAAACACTACGGACAAATCTATAAATTAAGTTGTCAGGGTACCCTACAGGTCATGAGCAGCAGATGGAGAAACTGTGGAGGTTCAGGTTGTATCTCTGCCCTATTTGAATCACAGCTAAGTGTTCCATTGGCTTGATCCTATGCACAGGGAGGAATTTCCTATTGATTCCAAAATCCAGGAAATGACATCCAAAGTTCTTAGTTACCTCGGGAAGCCTCATGACAATACTGAATTTCAGCTTTTCATTCTTCTCAGTGTCGTCCAGATCTACAAGAGAAAGGGGGGTGGGGGGTGGGGTGGGAAACAAAAAACAAAAAAACCCACCAAAACAAAAAAAACCACCCCACCACCATTAGTGGTAACCACATAACTAAAACTTTCAACTTTCACTTAAGACATTCTGAATAACTATCATCTCTGTAATGAAACAGAAATTTTAATTTTAGATAAGGGCTATTAGGAGTGTGAGTTATGTTTATACTGTTTATATAAATATTTTTGTATATTTGTACATAACTTCACCATTTTATGTAACAATTTATACAGTAATTCAAACATGTTTTGACTAAGTGGAACTCCCCATGTTTATAATATTTCATTTACCAAGACCAGGCACAGACTAATACTGCATATTGTGTCCCTTTTCTTGAACACCAGAGAAATAGCACATTACAAGGGAATGTGGCTGCAGCTGTGATGAAATGCATTACTGTTGGAGAGTTGTATCACGGTGCTGCTGTATCCCAGGAAACTTATGCTACAGTTCTCTCTTCCTCCCTTCTGATCTCGAAAAGGCAATTAACACACATGTGATGCTAACTGTGCCTGCAATTGCCAATTTGCCTCACTCCCCATTTCGTTCCGAAGCCTTAGGCCCCTCCTGACGAATATATGGGTTCATACAGAACTGATTTTAACTCCCACCTTTAGGTAACTTTACGATATATTTAGAAGACATTCACAACCTCAATATTTACCAAAAATATTGGGATGCTGAGTCAGGTAGGCTTTTGATTTCTAGCCATTTGCCAATCCCAGCACTAGGATTATCTTGTTCCAAACATAATTAAATCAAATGCTCCAGAGTGGATAGCAGAATAGCAGACTAACTTCCTTAAACATAGGTGTGAACTTTCACACAATCACAGAAATCCCCCAACAAATTCTATGATGATCCTTAGTATTCACTTTTCTAAGAAGTCCCCAGTGGAAAAATCATAAACTCAAATTCTCCCCAAACAGATATTTCTTTGTATACTACAGTATACAGTATACTACAGTACACTGTATACTTTGTATACTACAGTAAGCCTCAATCATATAGTCTGAGCCCTAATTTTCTCCTTTCAGCTGGGCAACACCATCAGCTACGGCCCTCATTGAAAACACACTCTGGAAGAAGAACTGAGTCTCCTGGGCAGTAAATCCTGTGTCTGAGTTTGAATGGCTGAGAGGACATCACTCCCAATTAGCTGGCTAGTAACAAATGAAACACATGAAACTCACTGTACCTTTCAGCAATTTCCTGACACATGTTTCCGTCAAATGCAAGACTCCATTATCAATATAGTGCAGGAGGGTGTGCAGAGGGAGACACCGAACACCAAGCCCCAAGTGCAGAGTGTGAAAACCTATGAAAGAGAAACAAACGTTTGGTACAACAATAGATATTTTTTCCTAAGTCTGTATTAGAGACTGGCGTTACTCTAGCTAAAGCCAACACTCTCCTTAACTTCTGACTGTTTCTAGCTGGTGAGGAAATCAGTTTATCAAAAGTCATGTAGTCTTATTTAGGCATTCTTTAAGTCCTCTCAAGTATAATCCTGTCAGAAAGAGGAAAGCTAAGGGGACTGAAACCAGTCATTATAGTCATACACAGTCATTAAAGATCTCCAGACTGTTGCCTTTTATCTGAATCTTGCTATTAATTTGTCTTTTATCTCCCTCTTTCCTCCCAATTAATCAAAAACTGAGGCCTCACCACCCTCAGTATGTGGCTGCCACCCACACATTCCCACAGGCAGCATTAAGACTTCAGTTTCTCACTTAACATCAGCCAGATGATGGTCTTGCATCACGTGACAACATTATGTGGCAGCATTTGCGCCCACACAGTGTAAGTTTGAGGGACAGCCTCATACCAAAAACAGTTTCAAAGACTGAAGACAGATCAGGAAATACAAACTAGAAAGATTCAAAACAGAATCAGAAAGCATTAAGAAGTTAAGAAGTCTTTCCCTAACAAAAATAAGCAAGTGCTTTGAAAAGACTCTAAGCGATTATGAGGAGCTCTAGGAAATGAAAGTCTACTATCAAGATCAGCTCTTCCATCAGAGCTGGAGGTAATCCTTTCAGGATAAAACTGAAAAATATTAGCAGAGCAACAGCGTGAGGAAAAACACTCTTTTTTTGCTCCAGGATAGGATTTTCCCTTGTAGTCCATGACACTAAAGTCCAGCTGTCTAAGAAAAAAACATACATGAAAGAAGTCTAAATCTTAGTTCTGAGCTAAGACTGTGCCCAAACATTCCACTGGAAGCTGAAAACAGAGAACTAAACCTCTGATTTGTTGTCTATATTTGCAGTAACTATTCAGCTTTGTTTCATTTCACTTGCACGTGTTTATGGAGGGTCTTCCCCTCTGTAACTGTCTTGAATAGATTTCAATACTGCCAAAGCTAACTTGACACATGTGCTGCAACTAGTGCTCTTCTGGGAGAAATTCATAGCATTGCTCTCCTCACTTATGATTAAAACAGCAAAACATAGGACTTACCAGGAGGTAAAGGCATGCACATGCCACTTGCAGCTTCCAGAATCCGACTCATGATGTGGAACACTGCAAACTCTCCTGTACTTCCTCTCTCATCACTGTATTTAACAAAGTAGCAACATATTAGGAATCTGAGGTACCCACACTCTCCTGAAGATATGGTCAATTTGTTGTACTACATGTGCACTAAATGCATGCATTTTGGGTGAATTGCTGTGGGATGCTACCTCGTTTGCCTCGGTGTCTGTTACCTAACAGCATCAGCTGTTCATCCAAATGTTGACACACAATGTCTCTGTGGTGTCCCCTTTCTCCTTCCCCCACTACTGCATATTTACAAGTCTCTCAGCAGTACCTGGTATCAACAGCAACAAGTGCAACATGAGCGCTGGTATAAGTGACCTGGCTTTTATAGGCATTCAACACCCACTACCCAGCTTGAGACCACTGCGAACTCAGCAACTTTGAACTCCAGCTGTAAAACTGCCTATATGACTAATATTCATGTTGGCTTAGAGAGGGCCAGCAGGATCATTAAAAAGAGTACATGACAGTCATATTGACATTCACAGTAGAAAGTACCAACCGTTCAAGCAAGTAGTATTGTTGAAGACCAAAATTATGCCCGTATTTTAAGAGGCAGGCTGAAAACTTTAACAAATTACTTGCTCACAAGGAGAAGATGCAGGAATGAAGCTGGTATCTCCTCCAAACTTCTTTCATTATTCGATGCACCAGATTCAGCTAAAACAAAAAAGAAAAGACTGAATGTTTCTAGGAGCCTGTGTACAGCAGGCCCTTGACTTTCATTTATTTCACATACCAGTTCATGATAAAAACTTATCATGAGACTCCTACTAAGACTTCAGTATTTATCTTTTTTTTTCCTAGGGGCTTGAAGTGTAAAATTGATTAAAATTTGAATTTTAACTGAATTGCCCTATTCCAGAAGTTTAAAGTGAGTGCTGTGCTTCCAGCTCATCAAAGTGTAGTGCAAAACACGCAGCATCTCAGCACATCGTGCTTCTTGGGGATCAACTGATCTCACGCTCCTGCATCGAGTTCTCAAAGATCTGTTTGTCATGAAAGCAAAAACTGCATGTGCCAGTGGCTGAGCATTTGGCAAGGAAAGGTCCCTAGGGCCCAGACAAAAATGGATGATGCTGAAGACAACAGAATACTTAGTTTGCTGAAAAAAGGCTGCAGGAGGAATCACAAATCTAGTCCAGGCAAGAAGGAAAGATGAGACAAGCAAATGCCTCTCCTCCTCTGTTGAGTTTCTTTTTTGTTCACAGTGAAGTAAAACAATCCCTTGGCCCATATTATTGGTTCTTTGCACTCCCAGGCTGACCTCCAGTACAGACTGTCAGCACACAAAAGCCACAAGCCCTGTTCTCACTTGGGCCTTCTAAGCTTCTGCAGCTGAAAGAGAGAAATCACACATGAAAGAGCTGAAATAACTTCCTCTAACCGGCCCCTCACGTTTGTCACGTGTAACTAATTCCATATCTCAGTAACAGATTTGAGACACTTCCTCTATGCCTTTTATCTCTGAGCCTCAAAGTGCACTAATCAATCAATCCCAGGAAACTCTCAGGAAACAAGTCTGACTCCCGTTTTGCAGACAGGTGTCATAGGAAGTTACAAGCCCTTTTCCCCCCAAGATGGCCAGAATCCAGGAATCCTTTTCCCCACTCTCTTTTCTCCTCATAGGCTCTGCCCCCTCCAACCTCTCACTTGTCACAGGCTCTGAGCAAGAGAGAAACAGGACACACAGGAGAGGTTCATATGCAAAGGCCAGAACAGGAATATTGGTCTTCAGTAATGCTCCCGAGTGCTCTCCTCTGTACCTTGGCCAAGGTACCTCTACAAGGTAGCACCTTTTCCCTCCACCACTCCATCCAGTCTTGCACAGCTACTTGATGCAGAATAACCACCTAAAACTTTCCATCTTCATACTTTCTGGATGCAGTGGAAAGCTCCAGTTTAATCTCTCTGGAGTATTGCAAGTTTTCTCCACTTGTTTTCCAGGAAATGAGTGATTTCCAGTTTTCAGAGAAGGGTCACAAGAACTGCACCTGCTGCCAGAATGACTTTAATCTCTGGCCAGCACACAGGGTGCAGCTAAGGCCTCTGCATCGGGAGCCACAGCTGGATCTGAAGATCAGTGTTGATGTGAAGGGAAGCTTCTTACAAACTCCAGAAATCACCTCTTATTTTTTGTGCAACAAAAATTGTTTTCATGGGTATGATACTCCAGAATCAATATTCTTTGCTTAACAATACAGCAAACTGTACGGCTTTCACTGGGTATAGAAAGAGAACAACTTCTTAAGTCAATGTCAATCTAGCTATCACAACATATTTAAATGTTAAATACATGCATGCTTGTGACATGACACCCTCACCAACAGCACTACTCACTTTGGAGATCAGCCACAATGGACATCATAGAAAATACATACAGAAAGAGATGCCACATCTCAAATTTTTTTCAGTATATAACACACAGGACAATATGCATGAGAGAAAGGAAACATTATCTGTTTTATAGAGGGAGTACAAGCAGCCTCCTCCCCAAGGCTAGCAGCGGGTCCCCGGGGGAACCACATTAATCCATACCTGCACGGCAAAGCCATTTTTCATTTAGTAACAAAGACATGCAATATGAGGTTTTTCTGGGCAAGTATCAGAAGCCACTTCCCTTGGGGTGCTCTAAACTAGTGAGAGAAAACATGATCAGCAGTGAGACAGTGCATGCAGTAGGGCCCAGGCTGACATTTACAAAGCACCTTGTTATCTTGAAACATCTACATTTCCAGGCAAAGATGCTGAGTAGACTGAAGTTCCGTTTGGATATTAGGAAAAATTTCTTTACCAAAAGAGTGGTCAAGCATTGGAACAGGCTGCCCAGAGAGGTGGTGGAGTCCCCATCCCTGAAGGTGTTAAAAAAAACCATGTAGACGTGGCACTTCGGGACATGGTTTAGGAGGCATGGTGGTGTTGGGTTGATGGTTGGACTTGATCTTAGAGGTCTTTTCCAACCTTAATGATCCTACGATTCTATAAGTCATTTGGAACTACAAGTGCTCAGCTCCTGTGGCTGTTTCTACAGGACAGACATGGAAGCAGTCAAAGAAAAGGATCAGGAGCAAAGGAGAAAGGGAGTAAGACAGGGTCTTGCTGTCTTCCAGATTCCCTCCTGCACAGGGGATACGAGGCAGTCCTCCTCCTTCTGAGGAAACTCAAATCCAAATGGTGTCTGTCTTCTATTCCTCCGCAGTTGAGACCACATCAGATGATAGCTAGCCACAGACATCAGCCAAAAAGGTGCAACCACTGCAGCAACTTTCAGAGAAATTTCAACAGTTTATTCTGGTCTGTCTCTTTGTTGTGCCACAGGCTGTCTGTTCACTCTGCCTCCTCTTCCACTTGCTGTCAGGGCAGCAAATGTCATGCTGCTTCTATAAGTTATTTCCCCCCTTCCCTGCCCTGCTGAAATGAAAAGAATGAGAAGAACAGATAAGGAGTAAAGCTAAGATAAAGAGCTTGCAGGGGAGAGAGAATATGGACATACAAATAATTAGTGCAGGCTGGGTGGCATGTGAACTAGTAACCAGGCGTACTCAGGCTCTGCAGACCTCCTTGGGAAACAAGGGAATGCGCACTGAGACATTTCATTCAGACTTCCCCAGGTTACTTCTCTGTATACAAATACACACGGTTCTCTGACAGCAGCCAGCTGCTAGTCTGTTGTTTTATGAGAAACTGTTAACACTCCTATGTCTTGGCTACTTTGACTTCTGGTGCAATTGATTTACACAGTGGCTACACACCATGGAGCCCTACTCTCAGCCACTCCTTTGCTCCTGAATGTAATTAAAAAATTTTATGAAAGCAGACAAGCAAATTAGAAAACTGTTGGAAGAATCGAAACCATTCATTCCCCTGAAGAATTTCCTAACATTTCGGATATAGAAAGGTTTAAGAGTTTCTGACTAGGATGAGGGGAAACTGAAGACTAACAATGAAATAATTTCTGAAGATTTCCAAACAATGCCCAAGATGCACCAGCCCGGGGGCAGAAGCAATTTTTAGAGACATATTATATGTGTTTACGATAGTTTTTCCAAGAATGAGCCGACAGAATTCTTGCTTTTAGTGATGTTAAAAAAAAAATCCTAAGAGCTAACAGTTTGCTGATGGGGAGGGCCGAGATTTGATTGTAAGATCTAGTCTACAATAATTTGATCTTGCAGATCAAGGCTGTATAGGTGTTTTCATATTTTTTAATCTTAGTTTATATTAAGAATTAACAAATGATAACTGGAAAACGAATGGAAAGGAGAACAAATATTCCACTTTGCTTCTTTCAGCACTGTTTTCAGGTACAAAGCTTTGGTTCATGCTGTACTGTTTCTATTTTAATCAGTCACTAGTTTTTCTTTCCTTCCTATAAAGATACAGAAAACAGACTGCTGATTACCAGCAAAACAACTTGTCAAGCTATAGAGCAAGGCCTGAATAGAAAAGTCAGTAACCTCAGAGGAAGCTGTAGTGCTTCAGAGAACATTGTAACATCGACAGCACAACTCATTTGCACAGGACTTCAGGAAAGATGCAAGCACCAGCAGCCTCAAGAAAGTTTCCTGAGATTTCCAGCCCTAGAAAACAGCAGTGCCAGGGAGTTTCTGCTGAATCGGGTGACAGGGCTAGCACAAAGACAAAGAACATGATTTACTAGTTGCCATGTGAGCTCTTGTGGACTCTGCATTCTGCACTTAAAGGATTTGATGTTGAGACAGACAAAACCAGGTGTAATAATTTCTATGCACAATAGTCACAGTTTTTACAGCTTATTTTTTTAAAGTTTCTCTTAAGAGGATGAAAGACAGAAAATTAAGAATTTGGAAACTGTTTTCACCGCAGTTTATATGGATTTCTTCAAGCAAAACTGTCTCCTGTTACACTCACAAAAAGCCCACCAAAGTCAGTATGTAGTAGTGATGATTTACTCTTATGCCATATTGGAGAGAAACCTTTTTTTCTTAATTTGTATTTCCCCCGATGGCATTTTCATTATTCAAAACATGCAGCAATGTATTCTACAGGAAACAAAATGGATCTAAAGACCATTTTTCAACTTTCAGGCTGAGTTCACATTTTCACTTCTGGGTGTAGACCATGTTTGTACAAGCTATAAAGGGAACTGTTTCTTCTGTATTCTGAGTGACCAATACAACTCTTCCTAATATTATTTAAGTAGTATTATGTCCTTTACCAATATAAACAATACTAACCAGTAAAATACACTTAAACATCTTAAAAACAATCTCCTTCCACCAAACACATGCTATATACACACAATACATACCCAAGACCCTCCCCCCCAATGAATACATGCTTGCTTACAATAGTGACTATGAAATCAAACTAACCAGGTTTGCAACATAATCCAAAACTATTTCGTCAATCTTCTTTTTTCCTACATACTGTAAATGTCTCATAAGGTGATCCTTTAGCTGAGCAACCATCTAGAAAAAAAAGCCAACAATTCAGCGTCCGTATGGCATCTTCAAAAAGATGCAAAAGCTCCACCAGGTGCAGGGCCTGATCAATACAAATTAGCACAACAAGACTTTCCCCATTACAACGCTCCAGTTCAGAGATCCCAAGCTACCATACAAGCCTGCCGAATTCAACAGCAGATCTGAATATTCAAAATGGTTACTTGGTGCAAATTCAGCAGAATGAGCGCTAAATTAAACTTTCAGTGACATTGAATAGAAAAAGCTTACAGTTCTTGCATCTCTCTGGGTCAAGCCAAGTGAACAGGGTGAAAGAAGGATTTTAATACGAACATTCAATCCTGAGAATATAAGTATTCNGTACAGTTTGTGGTAGTAGCCGAGAACCTGAGAACCTGAGTGATTAATGGCAACTTTAGGTTAAACATTAATTGTAAAGTCTTTAAAAATCAGGTGTTTGTTATCATACAGTCCATGCCACTCCCTATGCTCTCCTTTCTGAAATATTCTCTAACCTCACGTAGCTTCTGATTGCAACTCAAATCCGTGCTTGTTCTTTGCTGAGAATTACTATGAAGCGTTATTTGTTTCAAAGCTCAGAGAAAAACTGAGGCAAATAAAATCTCTGTCTCAAGCAGTTTACAAGTAGATTAATCTCAATGTGTCAGGACAGCAATATAGGTATTAGGAAAGCATAGACAAAGGACAGCAGTGACCTACTTTTTGGATCTGTTTGAATAAACTGCAGGGAAGGAATGTATATAAGCTTCAGAGAATGAGAGGCAGAACTTGGAAACAAGGCGACAAGACTGCAAAGAAAGAAAATTTTCCTTAGATTTGGACAGACAGGACAGATGCAGTGCTGAGACCTTCCAGTGCATGCTGAGGAGTTTTATTTGGTTTTAATAGTAAGAGAACAAGAGATAAGTGAAGATGGGTATTTAGACAGAGGGAGGACAGGTACGAATTTGAGATAGGATTTATTACCCAGAAGCATATGGTAGATGGTAGATCTACCCATGGTAGATCCTTTGGGCAGATCATCAGTGAAAACAGTTTAAAAGAGGAATGGACCTCAGAATAGCCATAGCAGTCCCAGAAGTGAGGTAGAAGGAAAAGGAGACAGTAAGAGAGGTGTTAAATTGAGGAGCAAGAAGATCTATGATCTTCTCTGAGGGAAGCAGTGGATGAGGAATTCATCTATACATGTTTTAAGGATGTAAAGTAGCCCAAAAATAACTGTCAGATTAAGATGAACTCCAGGAGGATGGAATAACAGCTTCTAGCCAAAGAAAAGTTTTATGCAAAAAGCAAAAGGCTTGCAAAAAGCAAGAAGTTGTATGCAAAATGCATTTTGACAAATCAACTTTCCATTGCTGTTTTCCCCCGATGCCTTACAGTATCATGACCTGTTAAGATGATATGATATCATGACTATGAACTCTAAAACTTAGGAAATACCATGTTTGTCCCATAGCTACTTAGAGTGAGCTTCTACTCAGCGCTGGAACTTATAAGCTTACTCTTTACATTTGTTGAGGTTGTGCGTCCTCTAGTGCACACTGTGACAAAAGCACATACCAGTCCCATTAGTAATTGCTGCTGATAATCTTCCTCTTGAAAGAGAGGTACTAGCCTTTCCTCTGAAATAAACAGAGCAAGAATCATTCAAGGACATGACGCTATAGAAATACCAGGAGACTTCAACCAGCTTCAAAAGTACTTGGAAACATACACAAACAAACAGAAGTTGTGGTTTAATCTACTCTCCTAGAGAACTAAGATAGTGAAGAATCAAGGACTGCATAAGAGAGAACTGAGGAATGGAAAATAACCCTGTATCTGCCATCTTCTCCCTCAAGTGCTTAACATTGAGCATAGAGGAACACAAGCCTGTCACACCACTTTACACTTCATCTGCATTCCTCTTTTCTTTGATGTTTAAGGGATCACAGTGTGGTGATTCAGTAGAGCAAAGAGGCTCAGAGAACCTTCTGGTAACACCAGTGCAAACGTATATGCTATTTAGAACTTGTCATTTACAAACAAACAAGCCAAAACAGCGACATGGGTTTTCCAAGGAAATGGCTAGACAGCAAGTAAATATCCCACAGAATCACCTCCCACCTTCCTGATTCTCTCCCATGGTCTGGCTGCTTCTGTTATTCAGATCTGCAGACCACTATATAAAAGAACACAACTTTTCTAACTAAATGGAAGGAGGTTATAGTATCTACTGAAATTTAATACCCTGTATTTCCTAATCAGTGCTTCCTGTCTACTAACAAAGGAAGAAAAGTAATCTCCTATTTCATCATAAAATCAAGTCAACATTTTACAGATCCAAGTGCTAAATTTTTACAAAGTTCTTTCCAGCCATCTTTGCTCACCTTGAAATATATTTACCGCACCACTCAGCAGCACAAAGACCTGTGTTGCTTGATTTTAAAGGACCTGAAGAAAAATCTACAGGGAAGATACACTACATTGATGCTTGTTACTGGCTGGCAGCTATCTAGAAATTTCCTAGTAACAGTTAAACATCTGACTTCTTTATCAGTGAGCACCTTTGGAAAACATGAACCTGAGGCTAGCTAAGTTGATAGAAGGTCCCTCAAAGTCAGAGCCCATAGCAATAACCAGCAGTGGTGTCGATGACTGGTGTTAGGAGCTGGAAATGAACGCACTGAAAATTCTTTGTGACAAAAGGAGTGAGCAGCACTTAGATCAGCATCATTTCACAGCACACAGTGGCAGGGCACATAGAAGGCACTGATA
>WAAD01013885.1:17768-31249 GCA_013389945.1 Fregata magnificens
CAGGGCACATAGAAGGCACTGATATGTGAACAGCAGGGACATAATTTACTACTAAATTCAGTTTTACTTATTTGTGACAGAGGAACTGAGCATCACAAAATCTCATGTGTTCCCGACCTAGGGAAATTCATTACATGTCTGCTTTCTCTACACCAGGATTTTTCACCAGCCATAAGCTACTGTACACAAGTTCTTGAGTTGCAAAGGCAGCTTAAGTGGACAAGAGTCAACAGTAACATGGCATCATTTATACTCTGCTCCAGGAGAAAAATCCTGAAAAAGAAATCCTGAGACAGACAAAGGTTTACTGCTTATGTTGTTAGATCCAATACGAAGTAGGAAATTTTCACAGGTTTCCTAGTCAGTATATGATCCTACCACTACTATCAGAAAGTTTTCCTCTAATTTAATAACCGCTCACCTTAATGCCTCGAACTCTTCAGTGCTGAAAACACACACAGCAATTTATTTTTAGCCAACAACAGCTAGATGGAAATATTCTAATAAACCTTACAGCTAAGGCCTACATCAAGACAAGTTTTACTTACCAGAGTCCCAAGTGTCCAGATGAGAAAGCACCCTGGGGTTTGAAACAAAAATTAGCTTGTTTCATACGCATTACTCTAAAGGATTTCAAAAGGACGTTAAAAAACTTAAATGACCCTTTGATCTTTCGAAGACGGCTAAAGAAATCCAAGAACTGTACACGTAACTACATTTAGTAAAGATATTAAACAGCATTAAAAAAATTCTATCTGTTTGGGTTGCATAAGAATAACTCTTCATGTCTACCATAAATTCCCTCGCTCTAGAGGCCTGGATACTTCAGATCATGCTGTAGTGATTACAAGGATTCCAATAATTGATTTTCAGCTGGAAAACCTTCTTTAAAGTAAGATATCTAATCAGATGCCTAATCAAATATTGAAACGTCACATTAAATCCTTCAACATACTTCAAAAAATAAGAAAGGGTAAATATAATAGAAAATGGTACCTACTTTTTGGCGTTTTCAAAAATATTCCTCAAATACGCTGTGGTTGTTCTCTCCTCTCTCTGATTTGTAAACAAACAAAAATCCCCAAATGAACAAACTAGAAGGCCAATTAAAATACTCCCTGATAAAATGCAGATGATAAATGAAGCTGGATTTCCCTTTGAATGGAAATAATGCACAGTGGGGCTTCAACACACCTTCCAACTAGCCATGCTCATAGGCACTCACACACATCTAACCTACATGGCAATAGATACGTGCAAGCTCTGCTTTTGTTTAGTTTCTTGCATTATTTTAATAGAGTAAGACTTGCAGTCATTTTACTTATAAGGTGATTGCCTGTGTTTGCACTTCTCATAATCAGATTCCCACTTCTTTATCCTCAAAATAAAAAAAGCTAACTCTTCCGCTTTAAAAAAAGTGGCTTTAAAACATCCACTTCAGAGGCAGCTCTGGAGACTGTTTCAGTGCATGCATATTTACCTCTTCTGAAAGGTTACGCCATTCCCTCCTGAGCACATTATTGTGGTAATGCAAGTGTGGCTCTGCATACTTCACACTCTCCAAGTTTGAGTTGAGTTTCTCCCAGAAGCCTTTGGAGTTTTGGAACTGCAAAGTATTGCAGGGAAAGCATGAATAACAGGCTGCACTCTTAAAGAAACACCTAATCACCCTCCCACTAAGTGATTGGAAAGAACTGTGATTAATGTAGCTTCATAACAATCTAAGTGAAAAAAGTTAAACAAAAGCAGTTACACTATTTTTTCCAGTACTTTAACTTCCTTGATTTGACGGCAGGGGTAGCACTTACTTAAATGTGAGGTCAAGATTTGGTGCCTGTAATGCAGATACTTTGCCACTTTAGGATCCTTTTAAGTCACTGGGAAGAAATGAGTACTTCTAGGTCATAATTCATCTGACCTATTTCAGACGTTTGGGATAGGATGGGAAGAACTGCACCACAGACTACAGTGGCCATATTATCTAGACTTCCACTGACTGTAAAAGGAGCCTTAGGCAACTGACTTAGATGTAAATGTTTACATTTGGTCAAATAAATCCCATTCTGGGTTTCTAGTAGTTCCAAATAGAGGAACACCACCATGACCCCAGCAGCTGCAGGCTGCCACTATTTTCAAGCTCCATTAATACTTACATTGCAAACATCCATTTGCCAACCTCAAGTAAAAGTGCCTCATCCCAGAAAAGAAACAAAATCCAAACATTTCCGTAGCAATTCTAAAGCCTTTGACTCTAATACTGAAATTAATTTAAACTCAGCTGTGAACAGACAGGAGGAAAAAAAACCCAAACAAACACACAG
Source organism: Fregata magnificens (assembly GCA_013389945.1). Lineage (NCBI taxonomy): Eukaryota > Metazoa > Chordata > Aves > Suliformes > Fregatidae > Fregata > Fregata magnificens. The sequence goes on from WAAD01013885.1 coordinate 20,090, forward strand.
TGGTTTCCTGAGCTAGTTCTTGGACTGGGTATAAAGATTTGAAGCCTGTGTTTATAAAAGGGGAGTGATGTGATCATTGCTGAGGAAGAGAGGAGATTAAGGCAATTCTTTTTGGCAGTTTTAAAAAATAAGAGATGGTACTAGCTGTTCTTGCCCTTATATACATTTACCTTCCCATACAGATACTACAGTAGTGACATTTGAAGGAAGTTTGAGTTCCCAATATTCCTCCGTCTTGCATTAACATGTTGGATTTTGCTCTCTCTGCACTACTTTTCTACTATGACAATAACTTTAGAAGAAAACATCAGAAGCCTTTAAAACCACGTCCTACTATAAACTGCAATTTGCCAAGGAAAATAAATTGCAGAGGCTCAATCCTGCCAGCCACTTCCCTCTTGCTGCCAGTGCTGATTGTCGCTTTATTGTTGTAGCTGCAACAGAGAAAAAGAAATCTCCTTTTTGCTTCATGTTAGTTATATTTAGCAGCTGGAAGCTAGGAGCGCATATGGTACCATATGTTCACTGTGCTGGAGCTAACTAACAAAATCTACAACCTACTACTGCAGTATGTGGCCTAAATGTTACCAATATGAAATCAGAGAAATACCAAGAATATCGTGTAAGGGTATCATCTAGTGACCAATTTATGCAACTGCGACAGCACCACCGATGCAAAATTGCATCCAGGCCACACTGGATTTTGTTTGATGTGTGGCAGGAGGGAAGCAAGACAGCAAGCTTCTTTCATATATTGAGTCTGTAACAGGAAGCGGTAGACTTCAGAATTAAAAGCAGACACCACTGAAAACCTGCACTGTATTAGATCTCATTAAAAAGTCAAAAGTTTAAAATAAAGGATTATTTTAATTAAATCTTTTATTTCTTGAGGATCATCAGGGCAAGGACTAGAAAGAGAAGGCTTCTTCGTCTTAGGTGGTGTTTATTTTGCAGACATTTCTAGAGAGTCAGGAATTAATACCTAAGCATGAACGCCTAAAAGACATTGTATTACCAGAAGTCAAAGCAAGGCCTTATCAGGTTGCAATCCATGAAAAGCTCCCATGAAGCCTTTCATAAGTAGTGTTGTTTTAACTGAAGACAAAGAGAGCTCTCTGCTACACCCCTCTGAAAGGACGCATGGTGCCAATGACCTTTAAGAGGCAGATGTGCTCTCCCTGGGAACTGTAGTGCTATGTCTCCCCACCAGTGAAGGTATTCAGAGAGCTGTGTAACTAACTATGTAGCTGCACAGGCAGCTACTCCTTAAAACACCACTCTTCACCCCAGTGGCTCAGCAGAGCGTGAGAGAGAGGCTGCCTTTTCCTATGCTGATATATCTACCAACTGCTTGCAGTTGTCTTCATGCTTCTCCTGGACCTCCTTCTACTTTCTTCCCTTCTTTCTCCTACCCCTTCTTTCTCCCCTTCTGATCAAGCCTATTGGCACCTCTGCAAGTTTGGTTTCTGTGTTTAAAAAGGAAAAAAAAAATCAGACTCTTGTTAATTACAATCCTTATGTAAAGCCTTTTGACAACTGGCCTCTGACTGTTCCCCCTTTCTCACAAACTCTCTCAATATCTCTTGCTGAACAGGAGTTTAGTGATAAAGATACACCCGTTACCCAAATAGCACTTTTTTTTTGTGAATATGGACATAGCCCTCCCAAAGGCTCTCAACAATTCATGGGCTTGAGAAGTCCAAAAAGCTTCTCAAAGCAACAACTCACCACTGTTTCTGTGAAATGCCATAAAATCTTTGCAAAAGAAATACTACTTTTAGGACCAGATTTGTCATCAGGGTCTGACTTGTGATGCCAACAACACACACCAACTGAAACCCCAACAACTGACCAGTTGAATTCAAGCTATGGTGGGTGTGTCTCACCAGAGTGGTACAAAGCAGCCAAAGCACTAAACACCCTATGTATTATCATCTTTGTCCTCACTCAAGAGTCAGACCAATCTGCAGTCAAAAGTAGCAGGAAATATTTGTCTTTAGTTCAACTCTGACCTTTTCAATCTGTTTAGGTTTCAGACAGAAATAGGAAATGAGTTCCACAATCAGGAAGTATAGCTGCTAAAGGCATTTGCCCCCAGGGGCTTGAGGTTCTAATCTCAGACAAATTAAAGGCCTGCTAACTTTGACCTCCGTGAATTACAGAGATTATCTACCAACAAATTTTCTCAAGATCTAATTTTCCCAGGTGTCCCAGCTCTCAGGGCAGCCTTCCCAAGCAAAGCATGCAAAGCCCAATTCCCTGACAGCAGTCATGTGAATCTGTAGCAGCACAGCTGTGATGCAGTGTTGTGGAGTGAGCGAGTAGTGGGTAATTTCACTGATTTTAAAAGATTTCATGAACACTGAAGCTTTATGAGCTAATCATAAGCACTGGGGAGGAAACAAACTCTCACCTCTTTAAAGTGCTACATGAAACAATATTGTCATGCATCCAGAGTCTACTCCCATGTGTTGCTAGTACTGTTGGGTTCAAGTACTGACTCTTCACGTTAGCCCTCCACAACAAGCTGCTTATTAAAAGCCTCTTTCAGATTTTGTAAGGGAACACTTAGGAAAATTTCAAGTATTTCTCTAAACTGTAGCCGAGGGAGTGGAATGGAACACGGCAAGAATCATTCATGTTGTTTTCAAAGGAAAGTACATGATTTCCTACCCAAACAGCATATGCTCTCCCCATCCAGCTCACCACCTTTTCCAGGCTGTGCAGGAATTTGTCTAGATTTAGGTAACCAAAGCCCTGACATCAGTGCAATCACAGGATGCTCTGGACAAAACAAAGTGAGAGGGTCATGAACCACTGGTACCAATGGCAGCACAATGAAATATCCCTGAAAGTGGGCATACGTAGAGATATGTAGAAATCCTACACGTCTGTTGTGCCAAGTTTACCTCCAGCTAATGAAGTCACAAAATGAAAAGGTATCAATCAAATCTAACAAGAATTAATTCTTGGAGGGCCTTCCCTGTTGAATGGAAGAAGTGTCTTCAGAAAAGGGAAAAAAATACATCTTTGAGGAAACAAACATCAGCTTGAATAGCTGGTATTTCAGTAAATGCATAACACATTTCAATCAGGGCAATTTTCTGTTCACCCCTATTTTTGGATAGGGCTGCGGGGACACCGCTTCATTAGTATTTAGCACAGCCCCACCCCACAAAAAAAAGCTCCTAATGTACAGATATGAATGTGGTTTTATACTGGAACTTACCTCTATCACAGGTAGAGAAATAATGTCTGTTGCACATGTTACTCCAGGAATAATCTGTAAATACAGACAAATTATAAGAATATAAATCATTTAGCATAAAATATGGGCCTGTTTGGGTATCTAAGTGAATCTCCATTACCCATTTCCTTTGTGAAACTAGCGAGCCAAAACTGTACATTCAGTTTTGCCAAAAAGAAATATGGAAGATGCTTCCCTCATTCATCTCATTTAAAAAAAGACAACATATCAGAACAGTGTCAGATCAGAGAAATTAAAATAAGCTATTTGCTCTAACTGTAGGATCTTGCCTAAAGTTATTTTACTTCTGCAAACTTACTCATAAATCTTAACTCTACTGATACTGTTTGTCTTGGAAATAACTGCATGATTTTGCTGGTTAAATATATTTTGTATTCCTTATAAACCTCATATGATAAGCAGTTAATTAATACCTCATTATGAAAACAGAGAGATTTAATCATCTGTTCCATTATAGTAGCTGTTCTTGTTTTATAAATGCTTTTATTTGTTGACAAAAAATAGGACTCCTGGAAAACATCACTAAGGTTAAGACTTGACAAAATGAAATGGGCATAAAGCACAGATATGGATTTAGAGCATGTCTAGGTTAAAGGTTGTATTAAAGGAGAAAAAATAGACTCCCTCTAGCTATTAATTAAAGTACCAGCTGTTACCTTACCCCAATCCAGTCAAGCACTGACGTGTAAGGCAAAAGTTTATCCAGGTTGTGAGCTTCTGGACACATTCTGCAGTACAGGGAGGCTGAATGCAATGTAAAAAGATTTATAAGGGCAAGATTGTATAAACTATCAGTTAAGAAGAGTAGGCTTCACAGTCAGTTCCTTATCTAACACTTTTTTAGGGACAAATCCTGCTGCTGCCTCTGAAACAGCTTCCTCCATGGTGGAACTGGTCCCATTCTGTGCACAAAAGGAGGAAGAGAAGTCCAGATGGCTGCAGGGCCAGGTCAGCTGCTTGGCTACAGCTCAGCACTGCAGGGGTCCTTTGTACAAAGGCTCAGGGCACAGGACATGCACTGGCTAGGCTGAGGAATCAGCTATTAGAAGAGAATATCACGATATGCCAAATAGTCATAAGAAAATGGTTTGGGCTGGGCCAGAGGAGGTTTGTTCCTCCGCTCCAGTCTCAATTATTTACATCCCAGATATCCAAGACAGGAGCCAGACGGAGAATTTGCTCTCCAGTGACCAAAAATAACGATAAATCTATTTGTCCCAGTACACAGAAGTATGCATTTGAAAAGTTTTACTGCCAATCTGATTTTGAGAGATCTATGTATCTTCTAAACTATTGATACTGTCTCTAATACCACAAAATGCAGGTCACAACATAAATCATAACCAAAAAGTTTGGAAAGAAGAGAGTCAGTTTGTGACATTGTGGCTTCTCATTAAGTCACAACTAGGGTATGCAGAAAAAATCAGCATGCGGGAAAAGAAATACCTACCAATGATAAATTCTTGAATGGGGTCAAAAGAATGACATGTGGACAGGTTCTCAGAAATCCACCAAATAATCTGTCAGAATGAGAGCAGTGGAGTTTGTCACATCTCTTGTTTAAGCATGTGTTGTAAGAGACTGTAGAAACTGTTTTCAGTAGTAATACTTTGGATGAAGTAGTGATATCAAGAGAAACATTTTCAGGACAGCCTTGACCAATAAAGCAGTTTGGGCAGCCCAGCTGATGAGCCTCCTGGCACTGCCAAAAGATACATGCAGATCACAACTTTTCTTCTTTGGCTGATATCATTCACGCCCTGACCCTGCTTTGTATAAGACATCTTTCACTGAAAAAACTTAGAGCAGGGTCTTTTCCCACCTGCATTTCCAAGTCTTCCGTGTGTTGGAAGTACAGCAGAGCACAATGCAGAGCTGCCAGTCTCTCACTGTCTCGTTTGCTGTTCTGAAGGAACTGTAGTAAGGCACTGTCACTGATGCTCACGGCATACATACTTCCTACGTGGCAATCCAAGACTGTTGACGTGAGTGGGGATCGGATGGAGCAGTTTTGCAACATGTCAATTCTCGCATCCTCACCTGAAGAACATTTTTTGAGAATAAAAAGGATAACAACATAAAATTTGGCTGCTACCAGTACTTCTCTTAAGGCTCCCAGGTCCCCAGCAGTAAGAAACAGTCTGCCTCTTGTACTAGCTGCCCTGGTATTATGCTAAAGAGGAGGAGGAATGGTGCTGGCTGGGTAAAGGAAGTCAATGAGGAACACAGTCCATACTCAGTTCTCTCCTTCCCTACTGCTGAAGCAGAGAAGGTGTACAGATTTGAGGCTCACAACGCTGTCATAGGACAAATCAGAGTACATAGGATGGAACAGAGAAGGGCACAAGTCTAGTAAGAGAGGTTCAACATTAGAATCAGCACCTAAGCATATTGGTACAGTTCAGAACTGCTCACATGCAGAATCATGATACATGGATCTCTTATCATCAATCCCAATGGCCAGAACAAGAAAGTTCTGCTCTATGATTACTGATTGAAGCATCAGTTCAAAATCACTGTATATGCTAGTACTAAGGCTCACCACTACAGTACTATACAGTAGGATTCCAGACCCTTTGCATCAGAGAAATCAGGTCCACCATACAACAGTGACGCTTTCCACTCATTTCTAGCAGAATAGTATTTCATTATGTATTTACGACAGGTATTAGCTTCCTGTGATACTGCCCCTGCACCAGTTCCCACTACTTACCCCTCCTTCACCCAGTCAGAACAGATTTCTGTTTTCAAACTAAGGCCCCCCACTTCCAAAAATAACCCACTTCCCATAAAGATATGTTTGTTGGAAATGAAATAACGTGCCTCTCAGATGAGACTCTAAATCAAATTGCATCAGCCTGATCAGGTGAAGGAAACACAGATTTCCTCTCCCCACACCCTCCAAACACACATTTAGACCAACTCAATTGGAGGAAGGAAATGTAAAATCAAATTTACATCTCCATGTGAAATTTGAGAACAGTGGAGGATGGAGAAACATGTGCAAAGATGGGGGAGGGGAAACTATGAAACCAAGGCAAAGAATTTCAAATTCAGTGAAAGGTCTTCTTCCATTTCATAACAAGCTAGAAGTATGTAACAGATGAAGTATGAAGCATCACTTCAGATTCTCTTTTTAAAATGGAAAGTGGCAAAAATGCTATTCTTACTTTTTCAGTCTCTCTCACTCTTCAGAACACTGTGCAATAAAGTAAACATTGAGGAATACAACTTTTGTGTAAAGAGATTTCAACAAGTTTCCACTATAACAATAAAATTACTTCAAGCAGCAGTCTTACTATACCTGTCAGAAATAAACTATAGCACAGCAGGTCAGGATGCTGAATATTCAGGAGGTGCAGGAACTGGCCAGGCAAATAAACAGCCACATAATAGTCTATTTAAAGAAATAACAGTGGTCAATTTAGCACTTGTTCACTTATTTGCTTTAAGAGGCTGTTTCACATGATTCTCATCTTGGCCCGCTTCTCTCTGATGGAATTGATTATATCTAGGAAATATAAAAGGAGCTAATTAAAAGCTGCTGTTGTATTAACACAGGAAACACTAGCAATACATTTGGGTTTCCAGGGGAGGATCCAAGAAGCTTGAGACACTCAAGAACTCAGCAGCTGATCTCCAGAGCAGATTCTGAAGCAATTTCAGAGGAAGTTGCTTACTAATAGCGAGGTATTGCAGTATCAAATGCCAAATATAAAAGTGAAGCAAAAAAAAGCAGCAAAATAACACAACTACTTAAAGTCAAGAAAAAAAATTCCTTTCCTTCTAGAGTAGGATTAGCCATTTCTCTCCCTACTGGGGACAGAGAATGGCAGTCACAGAGGGAAGTAACACAAGTAACCTACCAAGATTCATAAAAGCCACTTCCTTCAATTGATGAGATTCTGTTCTTTCTAGAGAAACTGTAAAAGTTTTGTTGTAACCTGGGGAAAAATAATAATACTTTTAAAAACCCAAACAATAAACACCATCTGTTACAAGCCAAGTATGACTTTATAGCAAGAAACCTCAGCAGTGCCAATACACCCAAACAGGAATATTTTAGACTGTTTTACAGGCTTGTCTGCACAGACAGATTTATTTCATCCTAAACAGAGTGGCTGCATACTTAGTAGACCTGCACCCACACAATGCAGTTCTTTAGTATGCGGGAACTGGCCTTGCGCTGCACAGCCTATGTTTGTGTTTAAAGAAGCATTCCATCCCAGAGCAAGCTCGTGTAAAAATACCTCCCTCCCAAAAAAACCCCAAACACAAATCCTTTACGTACCTGTGCTTCACATTTTGGTGGTCTTTCAACTGCTTTAAAGAATTTCCAGTTTGTTTATCTGCATGCCCTATTGCTGTAATTTAGTTCAGCTCTGTTTAAACATAAGCTAATTTCAGACCTGCTGTGTTTTCCTGGGCTTTGCATCAGCACAGCTGTTATTTTATTCTAGACTTGCACCATACTTCTTCTGGCATCCAGTAGGAATGACATAGAGCCCTCAAACTTCCTCAATCTCTGAGAAAAGCTAAAGATTAAAATAACTAAGGAGACAATGTCTTGCCTCCAAATGTCCATGCTGCAGTATCCTAAAGGCTGAACAGTGCCATGATCAGAATGCTACTTAATACTGCATGAAATTCAAGATAAGACAATAGATCCACAATTTACAGGACCACCAAGGAAAAAAGTAGATCATGAGCCATGCTTCAGCCACTCATCCAGGACTTTGATTCCTGACCCTAGCAGAGAGATATGCTTTATCTATGCTGCAAAAAAAGAAAAATGAGACCTCCAAGAGCAACAGCACCACTACAGATGAAGGGGTATCTAAATCAAATAGTTTTTCACACAAGATACTGACTGAAGTTTGCTTGCAATGAGTCCGTATACTCATGATCACCACCCTGTTACTTGCCAATACAAGCACATGCAAGCTAATACCAGCACTGCAGAATACACGTACAACATCATGATTTTTGTGTTTATGCTACATCAAGCGACTGCTTTAACAGGGGGCAGGAAGCTTCCTTCCGAGTTTAAAGATGCTGCAGCACAGACTGCACTCCTTATATGTCTTCAAAATGTGGCTTATGGGCCTGATATACCACTGCTTCTGTGAGTCTCCTCAGGACCAGTCTTAAAAATCTCTCATATGACTGATGAATCTTACATGAATCCACAAACAGCTCTGCACCAAACAACTCCATTCCATGAAGGTCATTTCAGATGCAGCTGGTCAATGTCACCATATTTATCCTCAGTTTCTTCCTGGTACAGATAGGGATGTACAAGGGCCATGGTTGGCTCCAAGCAATGCAACCACCCTTCAGCTACACATCAAGTACATCTGGGGAAATCAGCCCTTCATAGCAGTACAATGCAGAGTGCTACCACACCCAGAATGGACTTTTCCAATTTGTTAATGCCTTCAAGAACACAAAAATGCAGTTCATTCAATCCCACAGCATTTTACAGCAATATGTTAGTGCAGCTCTGGCATATCAAAAGTTTCCTGACACAAGAAAGCAAACACTTGAAGTAAAAGAGGTATGTTGTCCACTTGAACACAGTTACTCCTTACTATGCAGCTTCTCAATTAAGAAATAATTTGCCTCTCTCCTCCATGTATCAAACGAGAAAGATCTTGCTAATGACAAGTTTTATGCTGATCAGAATAAACCAGTGTTCTTGATTCTTTTCAAGAAAAAACAACAAGTCTTAAAATTAAGAGCTAGAGCACCACTTACATAGCAACTGTTCTTACAGTCAGTGGGTGTTGCACCTCTTGCCGTGAAAATGACATGTTGAACTGGAACTCTAAACAGACATTCAAGCTAAGAGCTGTTGGCTCTATTTCCCATACAAATGCCTGATGGCATAAGTACAACACACCTGCAATCTCCTACAGATTTCATTGATGTTTGTGCTCAGCATGCTGGAAAGTCTGGCTAGAAATAAGGGACCAAACCAATGGCCACACATGAGGCCACTGGTTTGAAGCTACTCGTTCAGTATCAGGGAGGAAATCTACAACAGGAAAGTCAACTTTGCACCTAAAGGCAGCTGCTGTCTTTAAACACCACTCACAGTGGCTTGTCTGTAGACTTTGGTAGTTATTTGCTTTGCAAGGCATTCTGTGACTCTTTCAGCAAAGTGACATTCTCCAAAATGAAGCATAACTTAACAGGTTAATCTTACCTTTATGTAAAAAATATATGGAGTACATTACTTCATCAGGAATATCAGAGGCTAGACTACAACACACACACAAGCCTCCTAAAAAGACAAAAAAGGAAAAGAAAATTCATTTGTGCACCTGAATACCTACCTAGACATCTTTACACTGCACAAAACTAAAGCAAGACTGTGTCAAATTAGAAACTAAAAATAATCTCTCAAAAAAGGTAAAGATTACAGAAATATATATTACATATCTCTAACCATCGTTTACCTAGTAAAACACAAAATAAGAGAGAACAGACGAGGCAATATGGCACAATGGAAACCTGAGTTCTGACATGGCCAGTTCTTCTCTTTAGAAGAACATTTTTAGCCTTTCCCAGCAGAAATCATGCTCGCAGCCAGAAAACTGATCAAGCCTTTCTCTCCACAGTCTGCCTGAGTCTCTAGATATTTTCTGTTTAGGGACTGTCAAATATGCACAGAACAACATAGTAAACCACAGTTTGTTCGCTTTCTAAGTAATTTCATATTGGCAGCAGCATGACACACTACTAGAGCTTTCTCACACTAGAAATGATAGTCACTTCTCCCCTTTCCAGTCCAAAGAGCCGTTAATTCCTTTTTTAGGAGAAAAGTTGGTCCTTGGCACAAGCTTATTTCAGCCAAGGTACTCTGTGCAGGAATGCTCCCCCCTCCCAGCCTAATTCTAAATCAGACTGATACTGTTTTAACTCCACTGGACAGTAGCCCTCCCTCCATCTCTTATAAAAACTTTAATCCACTTACTCCAATGTTTTGGCAAGCTGCTTTGGCATTCATGTTAGAAACAGCTTCCAAACCACATTATCCCAATACGGTTTGGAAAGCTGGGCCACAACTATGACCATTCACCTTTTACCTTTATTGAAAGTTTATCACTTAAAAGAAAACAAAAGGTAATACTAATACAGATACTGTTCTGCAAAAAAATAAAGGTTTAGGTATACAAGGTATACAGAAAAAGGGACAGTACGGAAAAAGCACAAATACAAAAAAAGCACAGCTACCAAGGTATTTTACTTGGTTAAATACCTCGTCCTTCAGACCACAAGGCTGTACCATAGCTACGATACAGATATGGCTGAGGCGCTTCACACTTCTGCAGAAGGTAAATACCTTCTTTTGAGATGTAATTTTTTTTCTGCTTATTCTTAGCTGATTGAATATTGTTTGAGACAGTTTTGCTTGGATATTTGAGTCATTTAGACCACAGACAGGGCATTTTGCCAGAGCACTTGGCATCTTTCAGAGCATGCATAATTTCTAAAGTAGCAGCATCAGGACTCATGAAGAAGACTGGAAAAGCTCCAGCAACCCACAATGCTGTTTTATTATCAACAGCTCCCTTCCAACACTGCAAATTTCTTCCTTTTATGCTGGAGGCTAGTGTATACACTGTTCTGTAAATTACACAACATGCAAGTGAGTCTGTTCAGATTGAAGGGTCGGTGGGTAATATATGCAAGCTGATCACAAGAACAGTGGCTATGAGGGACTATTAATAGGACGTGCATCTTTCAACTCCAGGATACTGATCCATGTTAACAAACTGAACTACGAACAACAGAAAATATCAAATGGTGCTTCATTAATAGAGATAGAAACACGACAGTCTCAGATCAGCAAGTGTCCAAGCAATGTTACATCTGATACTGTCTTG
>WAAD01013887.1:0-10057 GCA_013389945.1 Fregata magnificens
CTCCTCCAGAATCACCAGCTGCAAGACCTGCTCCCTGGATGCCAGAAGCAGCTTTGAATACTGACTGTGCTGGTCATCTGAACAGAAGGAGCACCAAATCATTAATATCCCCTTGTAGAGGCACCAGTTTGGACTGCTGTTTCTTCTGAAGTTTTGTTACTGCTCAATTTTGTGAGTTAATCCACCCCAGGGCAGACAATACTTAGCAAGAGTTTGATACAGACTCCACATATTACCATTATATCATTGATGACACAAGCTGGTGCCACATACCTGCTCTGCTACACACATCTCCTGCACGCAGCAGTTTATCTGCCACTTTCAACCTGCCGCTTCAGCGCTCAGTTGCTACACATCAAAAAAAAATCAAGTCTAAACTTCTATGTTGTGGAAGCATCACCTTTGAGAAGCCTTGGGTGGTCAAAACTTCCTGAAACAGTGCAGTCTGCAGCTTCTTCCTCTTGTCTATATACTCAAAAATACTGCAACTGGAAAGTTCTGCAAAAGTGACCTCTGTTTTGGCTCAAACTAGTTCACAAGCCCGTATGTATTAAAAATCCATACAAAACATTATTATGAGGTTTTTACAAGAAGCACAGCAGAAATAGTAAGCTAAAGGTACTCTTCTTTGTTACTAGAGAACTTATCTTAACTATAAACTTTACAGCAACCATAGCACCACATACTAATACAGTCCCTATATTCACTGCTCCCCAAGGGTCCAACCTTGTCCACAGAACACCAAGTTAATGCTGGATTTCCTGGGCTTAGAACGATCTCAAATCCCATATTTGTTCTTTTGTTTGTTTTATGGAAGGATTTAAAGTCCTTTACTTTCAAATACTGAGAAACACATAAGCACACACCCTGCATGCTGGATATCCACCACGCGTTAGGAGCCTTGACTTTTTACAAAGAGCTTAAACGCACGCAGCCTTTCATAAATGTGACTGCAAAATTAAGTGAGCCAAGCCAGCCCACAAAACAGCAATGTTAAGTAAAATTATTTCCTTAGTCACAAAATTTTTGTGATACTAACAGATAAGATGACGATGTGTTAGTTGCATCACTTGACTGGAGAAAACTGAAGAAGTCAGGCAACAGACATTTGGAATGAGTTTGCAATAATTTTGATTATTTTCCCATATCATTCACAGATTTTAGTTGATAAGTCAAGATGATGAAAACCTTGTTGAAGGTAACATCCTTGAAATAGTTTAGACACAGAGACAGTTATTTTTGCTAAGCTGTATAATGAGGAGCCAGGAGGGAAAAGAGTTAAGGACACTGAAGAGCCAACATAAGCAGCAAGAGTCACACCAATGACTGTACGATAGAAAACACACATCAAACCAATACCAATGATTGAGAAGGCAGGACTCTGCAGCACAATAACTTGAAGGGAAACAGCACACAAGTTAAAGCCTTACAAAAAAACAAAGTGTGGGCAGAAAGCTTATTATTAATATGTGGTCATTAAGGTTTTCAGCTGCTAAAACCCATGCTTTGTAGTCTGGTTTATTTTAAGGTGACAGCATGGCATTGCCATGGTAAATCCTCCCTACACAAGTCCTAGTCACAGTCAGGAGCAGCATGCCAACCACCAGTACTCCGATACACTCACCTCCGACATAAACAGGCTGCACCACATTCATCCACTGAGATTTGGGCAGTGCTATCAGAACACCTTTCTCTCTTCTCATAAGTTGCATTGTAATGATATCGCCAATTGCATACTGACGTGTTTCCATAGCAACAACACTGCAATATAAGGAGGAGGTTAGTAGGGTAAAAATAACATTTCAAAAAGATATATCGTTTAACAAATATCAAGTCTCACCTCTTGAGATCCTTCTTGTGAACACAGCCATAACAAATAGGACATTTACTCCAGGTCTTTTCACTCAAGGACAGATAGTGAAGGATACATGCCCAACAAAAGATATGCCCACAGCGAGTGATCTTTGCTGCGGTTGGTGGGTACAGACATATTGGGCAAGAGGGCACTTCATGGCTACAAATTCGCTGAAATGGCACATGAGAAGAACAGTACAAGTTTTAGACTTGGAAATCAGTTCCTGTGCTACAGAATAAGCCACCTGTAAGATCTACTCTAACACATTAATCTTTCAGCTCTTTAGGCTCTGCTTATTTACCAAGATATTAAGTACACTGTGAACTAAGTAACGCCTTCAGGCTGCACGTGAAATAACCTTCAAAGCCACCTATCTGGTACTTCTACTCTAATGACATTTAAAAAGTGACCCTTCTCACGTTTCCCCTCATGTATTCATCACCTCTAAGAGTTAGCAGCATCTTCACCATCCGAATTCAGACACTGAGAAGACAGCAAATGAGCTCTGTCACCTCACTTACACAAGCAGACTTGTGTAGCCCTGTTTAACTGCGAGACTGAACTTACCTATTTCCATGAACACGCTAGTTTAGTCAGACATTTTATTAGCATCTGTATGTTGCAGAGACATAACTGCCAAGCAAGCACCTAGATTTTTCAGCTCTCTTGTAGCATCAGGTAACAGTAAGCCTAACTCCTCTCCAGCTACACCACGCACCAAGACTAGTCTTGGCAGATAATAAGTTTCTCCTTGAGGCAACCCAAAGTTCTGACCACAATTCTCAAGAGATTTTCCATTTTGTTGCTAGGCAAGATGGGCCACCTATGCACAGAATAATTCTTCAAAATTCTACACTCTAGTCCTCTTCTATGGACTCACGCCCAAGTTTTCTGTTAATATCTCGATCACAAGGACTCTGTCTACAGAATGTCAGATACTATTTTTGATGAGCTCCCATCTGCGAAAGCAAGAAGAAGCTGCTAATTTTCCTAATAGATTTTAGCACTTCTCTTTTCCTGTCATGAAAGTATTTCATAATATATTCCATGACAGATCTTTCCCAGTATTGTGGGAGTGACAGAAGAGGCCTCAACTCAAAAACAGCTGAGTGTTACGTAACATCACAGAGATAAAGAGGCAGTTAAAGACAGGTTGAGCTTCTTAAGAAGAAGAAGAAAAAAAAAAATCTAGCCCATCACAACTGACCACTTGCTCCACAAAGTCCCAGTTGACCAAGGTATCTGGATCAGCAAAGTGGACTGTGTAGTCCTGTTCTTCAGAGACAACAAACTGGCAGCTGGGGAAAGGCAAAAAGACAGATGATCCACTCAGTTGTTTCTAAAAATTCTTTGAGAACTATCTTATAGGATTCTCTGAGCTTCTTCTTTGTCCAGCAGAAAACTGCTGCACACAGTCAGTAACAAAACCCAAAAGAGTTCAATTCACAACCAGACTTCCAGAATACAGGTGCGTCTAATTTCAGTTACACACAACATCTCATACTAACTACAGAATGAGCCAGGCAGAGTGGTGTTCCAGAAACATGTAAGAAACAGCCAGCTCCATCGGGGATCTATTAAAAAACAGGGAATCCACAAGTGGAAAAAATATGCTCACAAAAACTAGAACTACTGGGCTTCCTGCAAATAGACTTTGCTAAGCCACAAAACAATAGGGAAAAATCAGAAGCATCAAAGCTGAAAATAGTTTTTATTGTCTTTAACATGATCAGATACAGGAAGTCCTAAACACACTTCAAATTCCAGTGAAAATTCCAGTGAAAGCAACCATTATTTCCAGTCAAAAGCAATTCTGCTGCTGGATTACTATACCAATCATCATTTGGCTTATACTACATACCTAGGGGCCTGTGAAATAATCAGCAGTTTAAGAACCAAGACCCATATGAGTAATTGCTTCTGGGACTTATAAATCCAGATCAGCATTCATCCAGCAACTGCTACCCCTACCGTCTCAACATACTATTTTTTGGAAAAAACAACCGTCTTCCATAAGGGAACTACACAGGTCTTCCCAAACGAAGTGTCACATTGCACAAGCGATGCTAGAAAATTAGAGCAGAAGGCTAGTTGGTTTGTATCTAAAGGACTCACTCCATCAGATACCTTGTAAATAGGTAAAGACGACAACTTGATATATTTTTACCCCTTCCGAGTATAGTCATTACCACTAAAGACACTATGGAGAGGTAACTTCACCCTGGAAAAGTCAATACAAGTAGGCAAGGTCAAACACAACTCCCTGGCTGATGATCCCTTACAGCTCAGTGTCTCTGTAGAAGTCTAAGAGCCCTACTGGTCTTCCACTCACTTGGCCTGTAGGAAGAGCTCCTTGTTGAAAGGCTTATGTCCCCACTTGTTCCTTTTCCCCCAGTTGCCATGTCCACTCCCATCAAAATGGCCTGCTTGGCCACGGGGTTCAAAAGTGAAGTTCAGTAAGTGGTTCAGATTAATCTTCTTGGGACCAGAGAATTGGGCAGGGCTGAACTCTGCCCGCTGAGCCTCTGCTACCTAAGAGACAACAGCATTTGTTAGAACTTGCTAGAATCTACTGCAAAAGCACCAGTACAAGTTGATATCCAGGCCCCATCAGTGATTACGTACAGAATACGCAGCATCCACTCACTCACCTTCTCCCCTTCCAGTTCTGCAAATCAAGTAGTGCAGCGTTAGAAGTGCATGAGAACCTGAAAGTTAGAACTGAGTGGTCTTACCACACACTGATCAAAAGGAGGAGAGCATAAAAACAAGCCACATAAGGACAAGTAAAACCTAGTAGTCAAGGTTAATAACAGAAGAAAGTTGTTCAAATCCTGACAACATTCTCTTAGACAGCCAGTAATACAAGTCTGATTACTATCTGCACAGGTTGTGCTTGTTCTGGTTAGTTCTCATATAATGAAGCAAAGAATGAGAATTCAACAGAGACAGCAGGTGAGTTTTGACAGAGTCAGCAATTTAGGTGAGCAGTGTTGCTCATCCACTAAAACTGAAAAATCAGAGTATCAATGAAAACCCATGAATAGTCTACAGTATTTAGACCCACATCAGCATAAAAGCCTCAGTCTGGTTTTACTCTATCTTGATGTCACCAAGGCTAATACGATTACTTTCCCAATACCACTATCACACGCAAATTCGTACACCGAAGTGGTTAGACACAATCACCTCAGACTTAAAAGCTAGAAATTGTATCACTAGATATTTTCATGCAGAACCTCTGTTTCACAAGATATGTACGTGGCCTGTCTAGGTACCCGTTCCTCAGACGGTATTTTTTTATTGCAAGTCTCTCAGAGCAGAGAGCACTCCTCTTCTGCTGTTGCCAAGTTGTTCTGCCCACACTCACTCTGGCATCTCAACGATGTTAGCACCTCTTATTGCTCTTTCCCTTCCCAGCCCAGGAGCTGAACACAGAAGACCTATCTAGGCAGGTCAGAGTGATCCTCTTGTCCCAAGAAAGAAGGCCTTGGAGGCATGGCATTGCAATTCTCACCTCATCTCGTCTTCCACCATTACAAGAGCTAAAAAGTTTGCCACTTCCGCCGCTACCTCCCCTCTGAGGGGGCATCTTGTTAAAAGCTTTGCTTTTCTGTGAATTGGAGCGACGGGACTGACTGGAAAAGTTCTCATTTCTTGAATATGAAGTTTCTCTTTTACGATTATAACGCTGTTTGGATCCACTCGCATTCTTTCCATCTGAAAGGAAAAAAAAAAACAAGAATCAGATCGACAGCCTCAGAGTTGTCCACATGTACTGCACCTCACCTAGCTTCGCCTCAGAGACGTGCTCACCTCAGCCACCGCCTCAGGCCCTGGTTAAAAGGCTGGTGTTTATCAGGACATCAGATCCCCCCAGCAACGCAAACCCGCTTCATTCCTATCACTGCCCAAAGAACTGGTCAAAGAGTGTAAAAGAAGGATGTATTTGCTGTGCTTTATCTTTTATTAGAATGGTTGAATTTTCTTTACCTAGATTTGGAATTGCCGTCACCAGACATTAGCGTGTTGCCTGGTACATTAAGCGATAAACACCAAAACCACATCTTCACGCCCCATTACAAAAATTGACAACTAGCTCATTTTTCACTCCATTTTCTGCAAACACACAATTTATCCTATATTGTTCCCTTATATAAATATACTGCTGCATTTGTCTTAAAGTCTCCCACTTTGCAAGGCCCCATTGCTGTTTTCACTCAGTTCTGCCCCCTACGCTTAAAAGGCCCAAACAGATCTAATTCTGTTTCAAAAATACCTTCTTTTCTTTCACGAGGCCAACAAACGCTAATCGATCTTGAGGCACGAACCCAGTGCTTTGGCCTTGCAGGGCACGTACCTAATATCTAAGCACTAAGTCCACCAACATATGCAACAAGAACTGTTTGCCCAAAAGCATTCTGAGCGCACCACTGACCCTAACACAGGACACAGTGGTGAAGCACAAAGCGAAACACTGCAGGAATAAAGCTCACAAGAGCAGAAAGATCAGTCAGGCTCTTGAGAGGGGTTTCCTGTGCCTAAACAGCTGCATCATTAGACTGCTAGAACAGAAAATTAATACTATGAAGCTGTTTCTAACAGTTTTAACACAAGATCAGAGTTGCCCCAAGGACACAACAGACTGCTTACCTGTCACTTAACCTAGCGTTTCCACCAACTGCCCTAAGTTTTATTTGTAGAAGAGGTATGCTGATGAGCTTGGAAGCAAAACTCCACAGGCCCAGCGAGACGTCTATCCACACCAGCCAGCCCCAACGTCACCCCGGATACTCAGTAAGCGTTACACAAACAGTAACGCCTCATACAACATCTAAATCCACTTTATAAAAGCCTACTAGTTTCCCTTTTCCCACTTCGTAGTCCTCCCCACACCTTAATATAAATCCTACGTGGTACGCAAACACACCACTGTGATTCAGGATCGTATTTCTCAAATGGGTAGTTTTCAACACCAGTGCCTCCAGTTTTCCCCTTCCCTGGCACCACTTCCAATCTACCCGAGCATTTAAAACAGCTGAAATGGGATCATTCACACAGTGTCTCACTTTTTTGTTATTTTTAGTTTTCTCTCCCACCTGCACCCCCAAAAAGAGGGGGGCAGCAGACTGGAAGGTCTGTGTGTTAGTGCACACTACTGAGGATCCAACTTCTTAAGAATAAGCTAAGTAATAAAAGTGGCTTGACTGGGTTTTGTGGTGGTCTGCTGTTTCTTGCACATGGCAGATTTCAGTCTTTGCCTGCAACTACAGCTATAGATGTAAAAGGACACTATCATTACCTTCACATGACATGACAGAGCCATTTTGCAGACACACTTCAACACCAGAACTGGTCATTTACTCTGCTATTCAAAAGGCTGATCCTTTAATTCAGAATTAAACCAACTCCGTCAGAACCACAGATGTGTAACTCAAACACATGCTGGCATAGCTTGCAGTGCTATGATGCACTTCAGGCTAAAAAGACATGGGTTGAGTGTTATCAGGAAAAAAACACACCAGAAGCTGCCAAGTACTGGGGGTGTGACCAGGTCTGGCTGAATGATTATTTAGATAGACCTTTTTTGAGCGTGTTTGTAGGGAAGAGGCTATAATCAACACCACTGAGTCTCTGGAAAAAAATTAAGTCATTTTGAAGAGGTTTGGACACTACTACTTCAGTTATTCAGGAGCAGAGCTTGTCAGTTTAGAGCTCAACCACCTTCTTAAATCTGCAATTTGAGTGAACATGCTAGAGGGGCAGATGCCTATTGTGCCTATAGCAACTTTGCAGTTTCTCTGTAATCATCAACTGGGGAAAAGAAACCACTCGAGCAGAAGTTCAGTCTAAAGTGGGTCTTTACATGGCCCAGGAACACAGAACAGCTTGCACCTGCAGCTGACAGAAGAATTTCCTACCACTTATAGTTTTAATCAAGTTAGTCACCATCAAATTTGTCAGTCAGCTGGTTTACACACATTCCTGTCATACTACAGGTCCTTTCAGACCAACTCCTAGAGCCTTTGGGAGTCACTATAATGACTCTCACATTCTATAGCAAAGTCCTCTCCACCCATGCCTTTTTTTAGGAAGGACCTTACATGACAGTCTAACAGTGCTTCAAACCTGATTTTAGTGATTGCAAGTTTCCCCTCCCAGAATAATTACCCTCAAGAGGATTCTGGTCCCTCAGAGTAGCAATGAAATCAGTCACAGACAACCAAGAGTTTGGAGTATGCATTTGTAAACTGGAACCCTTCTTCCCCACCCCGAATCTAAGCAGTGCCGTTCCTTCCAACCTTTCCAGCATGCCTCATGTCAGAGCTCTCTGCTTTGTACCACCCCTCCTTGCATTCCCGTGAAGAGCAAGGCAGGACAGGGCTACCTGCACTCATGCAGGGAGAAAAGTGGAAGATTCTCACTGCTGTTGTCTCTTGTTAGATCCCAGTTTTAAGTAGCATAGGTTTGGATTTGGGAGTTTCTTTTTTCCTTCTTTTCGTGGCAAATTAGGAATGAGCAACAGTGCTGGTGAGGCACTTAGTCTTCACTCAGGTCCTCAGTTAGTCCTTTTGCCCTTCTCACGAGATCTAACCTATAATAAATGTATCTGCCCATCCACACTCCAAGAGAACACAGACTTACAAAAAATACTGTCTATATAATTTTATAAAACTAGCAACAAAGCTGTTCTTGCCTTTTGGAGCAAGCCCTGACATCTGTGGTTTCTGCTGCTGGACGCCACGTTCTGTTAGAGGACCTCTATCTCTGAAGATCCAGAGAGAGGAGATCAAGTTCACAGGACTAAAAGCAGCTCTAGGTGACTACTTCGGTCCTGGAGCTGCAGTACTGGTTTGCTACTGGGGTGAGGACTGCAGTTTCCTTCCATCTTTGTTTGCCTCTTCAGCTGAGCCACGTTGAAGCCAACCGTATTGCATAAGGGGTTTGGGTGGTGGATCACACTTACACCGCAGGGTGATTTCATGAAAACACACTGAAGCTATTGCTGCTGCTAAGGCAAACACCCTAGTGAGCAAGAAGTGACTGAGCAGTCACACCCCAGCTAAGCATGCTCACACAGTAATAATAAGGCCCAGGAACGTTTGTGAGAACTAATGTTGTCCATCAGGTTTCGAGGACTGCAGAGGAACCCAACAAGCCTATTTTCCCTTAGCTACTTTATTCCATCCTAATAGGATGTAACTCCTGTTGGTGCGCTAATATAACCCAAAGAAACTTTTCTGTTGGAAACTGCCGAGTTTAATTTCGTTTCTAAGGCCAAGTTTGAAAGATAGCTGGAATCCAACTTCCACAAGTACAAGAGCTTACAGTATCCTATTTAGCCCATTTCAAGCTGTGCTGCAAGAGAAACAGAAGGAAAAGCTACAGCAAGGTTTCACAAACGTCCACTTCTCCATTTCTTCCCCTGGACTTGATCTCAGAGGGTAACTCTGGAAAGCATCTAAATGGCAAGAGCTTGACTAGACTCAAACCCAGTCACCATCAGTGCAAAAGTGACTTATGCAACAAAAGGTCAGCATTTTGAGGAGGATTTGTGGTCCATTGAGAATACTTCCCATTCCAAAGGAGACACAAGATTTTCAGAATACCTCCTACACCTTTCCTGAAACAGGAGAGAAATAGGGTGGACCACATCAGCTACATGTAGAATGATAAGGAACTCAAGAAAAAAATCCCATATGGTGACAAGCCAGTGTCTTGCATGCAACAGCTACCAAAACACAGCCACAATTTAACACAGCTGTATCCTGTATGTTCATCCTGTGGTTGTTTGCCCTAATCTGACCAAGGGAGTCTTCTCATTTTAGTTTTCAGTATCCTCTGGTTAAGATATTCCCAAATATACATCTACTCCTACTAAAAGAGATTCTAATTTTGCCAGGCCTCTCCGATGCACCATAAAGGAAGCAACTCATTCTATAGCCCTTTGCCCTCCATTGTAGTTAAAAACCAAGCATCTTAGAAGTGGAATTATGTCAAGCCAAAATTTTCTTCTGTTTTATTAAAAAAGAGGTCTTAAAAAAAGTTTTTTTTATTTTAATTGAAAATTAGTCTATTGTATTGGAGTAGAAGAGTATGGTACATCAGGATTTCTCTCCCCACTGCTCCTCTGCTACTAGTGACACTGTTTCAAGCCTGTAAAAGACAGCACTCCACCAAAAAAAAAAAAAAAAAAAAAAA
>WAAD01013892.1:3216-15167 GCA_013389945.1 Fregata magnificens
CAGGTTTCAAAATTCACATGCCCAGGTTAGCCCACATTTGTATTCCTGTATGTAGATAATGGAAAACAAAATTTTCAAAGTTTTACACAGAAGACAATTGTTCATAGACAACAAAATTAGTGATACCTTACACGACAGCCTTGAAAAGCTGGCTATTTTTGCAGTGCTTTATTTTCTTATATTTAGCAACAATTCTTAAACTGATCAGTACTCTTCTTTAAGATCTTCTGTAACCCTCTCCATAAAATCCACTCTGCAAAGTATCCTTCCATACTCATACAGTAATTCATGTGACAGAAATTCCCTTACAATAAAGCAGCAGGACTTGCTAGAAAAAAAGCATGGAAGCACACCCTTTGGGTCCCTCTTCCAGAAGAACCTCCTGCTTAAGTTTTACCCACAAACTTTCCTCTCACTGCTCAATCCTGTTGAACTTTCCCTCAAATGGAAGTCATGCAATAGTGATTATCCCAGTCACCATTACTAGATTTACTCACAGTCTGAGGCAGCGACTAAAGATGCATACAGTATCCAATATACCAAGGAGTAACAATAATGATGTTTTCTGTTCCATCTTCTACTCGTTTCCTAAACACTTTTGCCTTTGTTTCCATTTTTTACAGCTACTGAGCACAAAGCTTATGCCTTCAAAGAATTACCCACAACAACAACAAAATTTCTCCCACAGGATCACAGCTAACTAGGACTCTGTTAAGGCAGCCATCTAAGTAGAACCATTTTCATTCTCTTCCTGCAGTATGCATCACTTTGCATTTAGCAATGTTGAATCCCAGCAGCTACTTATTGTCCAGTTTCTCTGTATTTTGAAATTCTTGAATGTCTCGCAATTAATTTTGGATTGTGCGGTTTTGTATTCCTAGCTGAATGTCAGCGTACTTTGTTCCTTTGTCTACAACATGTATGAATTTGCTGAGGGCACGTATCCTTGAAGATTCCACTGGAAAGACCTCTGTGGAAACTGATCATTTAGCCTTACCCTTTTCTCTTCTGGCCAGTTATTAATACAACAGGAGGTGGTTCCTCTTAATCCACAACAGCTGACTTCCTTTAAAAGCCTTTGGCAGGAGCTCTTGTCAAATGCTTTTTAGAAATCGAAGGGCATTATACCAGCCATATACTTGTTTCCTGCGCAAAGGATTCTAACTGCTTTGTGAAGCACAACTTCTAACTAAAAAAGGCATAATCTCTTCACTGTATTTATGTATATAGAGAATTTTCATGATCCTTTACTTCCTTGAAACTGCCAGTTCTACTTCCCTCCTAGGCCCCTATGGTATCACACTTGCACCTTCCACTCCTCCAGCAAACACAGCCTGATGTAAGGGATAGATTACAGACTTATTAAAAAAAATTTGACACTTCTATATCTGACATATTTTACAACTTGAGTGAATATCATCTGGTCTGCATGATGTCCTCCTATTCATTTTACTGATTCACTCTCCACATGTTAATTAGAAGACAGTTCCTCTTGTCCACGCCTGTAAGAAACTCTTCAGTCTGTGAATTTCTCTACAGTCCTCCGCAGTGAATGCTATTGCAAAGAACTCCTCTGGCTTGCCTGTTGTAGCAGCACCTTTCTTGAGAATTCCCTGATGTGCCAGTCACTTAACAGACTACAACCTTCCTCTCATGCTTCCCACTGTCAGTGATAAGGATATTATCTTAGGGGTTTAATTTCAAATTTGCCACTCTCTTCCTCCTCCTACTTTCTTAGATATGAGTTCTGCTCTTTGAAGGATTACAATTATGAGCTTTCTTCATCCTATTTAACCAGTAGATTCTTTTATTTTTTTAAACCTTTTTTTGACACATTACTTCCAAGTCTCCAATTTGCTGTCTTTATCTGGTCTCCATGACATATGCAAGACTCACCTGCACAGCTACACCTCTTCATTGCTTCTTATTTGGCTTCACTAAGTCTATGAGGCTTGCTTCAATTTTTTGGGAAGGGGTGAGGATAAGTCCTGTTCATACAAGAATGCCAAATAACAGTACAACACAAGTAATGTTTCCAAGACGAATGCTGAATAACATCTTGAACCAAACCTCCTGCATTGCTTAAAATTAAAATCTTTGCACATTGAAGCAGACTATCAAAGAACATCCTTGACAGTTGAAAAAGTGTTGTCTCTTCATCACGTTCGGTTGTGGGATTTGTTCCTCCTCCTCCCTCTTGAGAGGAAATGAAGTTTTCTGCTATTACCATAACTTTTTCCTTACATTCTTTCATGTCTTCTGGTGTTTTACAAAATTGTCAGTATTCTGATTATGTGGTCAACAGCATAGCTACAATATTAAACCCCTATATCTACTTTTAAGGTATATTTCAATCCACATCAATTAACACATCTTACTTTATCCCATTCTCCTTAATCATACAGCACCCTTCTACCAAAGGAACTAATCTGTAATGCAATTCCTACATATTTGCACCCGGATGCTGCAGTCTCATTTATTATCTTCCTTTCTTCAAGTTTCTCAAAATGCTCACAGCATCAGCATGCTCATTTTAAAAACAGGTATTTCAGTCTACTACCTTTTTTAAAAGGCACACAGCATTTTGATAAAAGCGCACAAGACTCTGCACTTAATCAGCTTGTCTATTTTTATGTGCATCATTTAAGAGGACTTAGTTTGCTGATACATTAAAATCCAGGAAAGAGGCAACAAGAAAACAAAGGGATAAGAGTTTTTCCCTTGGGCTTTCATCACCCAGTGAAATATTATCCAAAGAAACTTTTCTTGTACAGCTTTCAGCTTCCTGTTTTCAGTTTAAGGAATGATAAAAATTTATTATAATAAAACTAGTATTCTTTTTACATTTTATTACAGCAGATTTTGACAACGGGTAGAGTGCCTCTCCAATCCCCAGGACTAAAAAAGAATCCTTGCATTTTTCATTCACCTGCCCATTCACTGCCCCCTCCCTACACTTCCCAGTAGTTCTTCACTGAAAAACCGTTCAGCCCCTTTGCAAGTTCCTGGGAGGTCTAACAGCTCAGCACATCTTCATTTAGCAATACTGTCTTCCCAAATACTGCCTTCAGACAGCTCCTTCTCAGCCAAACGTGTTTCATTAACCACTTCAGTGTCTCCACCAGCACACTACATCTGAGCACTGTACACTCATCTTCTTCGATACTACTAGACTGTTCCTGAGGATTCCTGAAAAGCTTGTTTCTTACCTGAGGCATGCCTTTTGCTCAATTTTGGCTCCTGTTCAAGATTTTTGTTTCAATTCCCCTTTTCTGTCACCATTGCTTAACCCTTCTCAATGGCAAGCTGAGACACCTGTTTGCACACTGGTCTGTCTTATTTAAGGCCTATTTGAACTTTTCTGGGTCTTGAAATTACTAACAACATGGCATTAATATAAACATTCCTACTTTGTCTTGGCATAACAGTCTAGAGAAAACTAGACTTCATCAAAACAAAACAGCAGACAAATAACTAGCTACACTAACAGCAGGTGTTAGCAAATGCCTAAGGACAAGCAAGAATATAGCAAACAACAGTCCTCACCTACAGTCTCGAACTAATTTTGGCTCACGTGGTCTCTGGATGGGATATGGTTTCTACATATTTAGATGTATGCTTCCATAAAAAATGTTAGCATACAGCAAAATACTGGCATTCCATTTATTGTCACATCAAATTGAACTACAGTGCAACCTTTCAATTCTGTTAGGCATTTTTAATGTAGTTCACCAGCTGTCAGTCTCTTGATGCCTTTTGTTGCATCCTCTTGAAATGTCAAAGTTTTATAACCTGCAGCTACTCTGTCACTTCATCTGACTTTGTATATGAAATAATGTAGCAGGCATCAGATCACTGAATTTGGCTTGCTTGAAGGGTGAAAAATTTAAGTCACAGCTCAAACTAAGTAATACAATGTGGCAGCCTTTTATTATTTGCATGAAAGCAAGTAGAGCATGGAATAGCTTTCTTATTACACTAATAATGACATATTAGATTACAGTATCTCTTTTTTTGTCAGATTATCATTACTTCTAGAAAGACAGAGAATTACAATCTTTGTCTAGCTTCTTAAGCATGGTAATTTTTTCAAAGAGTCTGGAGGCTTCTTGGTTTTGTTGTTTTAAGAACTACCATGAGTAGCAAATTACCTCTAATAAAGATGCTGCTAAACATATTTAAATTGCTTAATCATAATTTTTCATTCTTGTTCTATTTCAACTTTCTGTTATGACTAGAAGAAATATTTGAGTATTAAAAGGTTTAGGAAGCAATCAAACAGAGCCTTTAACTTCAAAATTAAAAGAGCTTCATTGTTCTTGTGACACTGTGCTCAATCCTGCCAGTTTCTGTTTTCCTCAGAGTACTGCCTTCCTCCCCCCTCCTTTAGAAAAAATACCTTTGCAAGCACAAGTAGTACCAATCACACCTCGGCCTGCCCCAACATATAAACCCCACACCTGAGCCTGTGAAATCATGAACAGTCACAAGGAAAAAAAGTGAAGTCCAAATGTCACTACCTAGCAGGTAAGCAAAGTCAGAGACTGCTCACCAACTCTGCATGGTGACTGTAGCAGAGGGGAAGCAAAGGACTGCTTCCCCCATCCACCACAGGTGCCTCTACTGGAGATATTAAAATAAAAACAACAAATCAAATGAACCTCAGGTGCTCACCCAGCAGGGGTGTCTCTTAAGGAAACCCATAAACCCAAAGATATGCCCACTCCCTCAAATAAAAACACAGCTAAAAAACCAGTTTGAAATTGCTTTAATTTGCTTATTTAAATCAACTACTTGATTTTGGAGAAGGGAAAACTTATTTTCCATATAAGCATTCACTGCATTTTGCAGTTTCTTCTTCTGCCTAAAGCAACAGTTGAGCTGCTGAGACTAAGTACTCAACACTTCTTAAAATGGAATACTCTGTGCATTACCATATCACCAAGCATAATAGGTATCACACTCCAGAGAACTGAATGCAGTTTGAGGGACAGACAAATCAGGAAGATGTCTAAGGTCCTAGGTGTACATCTTGCAAGCACATCTTGCCCTTTAGTCAACATAACCTGCTTTTGTTTTGTTGTTCTAATGTTCATGGCAATGACTAACATGTTATGAACAAAAATATAAAGAAGGCAAAGTGCCAGGCAAACGTTAAAAGGTTATTTAGAGAAAAAGTGCACTTAGAGCAACACAGCCATTAGATAGGAGACCAAACCTGAATAATCTCTAAACTAAGTTATTTGAAGTATACAGTCTTGCATGGTGGCACTTTGAGTTTCACTCCTTGCCCAGCGTTACTCAGCTACACTATGAAAGTCAGTTTGTTGAAAGGGCAGATATGATTTGTTATCTCTTGCTATACAAATTTTTAAAACAATACTATGGGGTTTTGGCAAAGTCATTATCATCAGCATCTCTTTCTGCAACAGTGAGATGAACAAACAAGATTACAGGAGACATTTGGAAAGGACCTTTCTAAGATGCTATTCAGACAAAAGTACCCTCAGAATGAAGGCCAACTTGGCTGATGTTAATTTATCTCCTAAAGTAACATCTCACTTAAACTCAGTAAATAAATTCTCAGTGTGGATGCAGTGTTCCTTTCAGAAGAACTGCGGTTAAAATAAAAAAATAATTTTAGTTCATAGGACTACATTCATACACCTGACTGGACAGAGCTTTAAAACAAGTAGTAACAGAAGCTGAGTTTTAGTGAGCCATGATAAAAGCCATGAAGACATAAAATTCTGGGTGTGATGTTTTTCACTACTTATTAGTTTACAAGAACAGCCTCAAAATTTAAGACAAACAGATGTTGTATGGCATTATACTTCCCTTCTTTGCATTAGCGTGGGGGTTGAATCCGGCAGCTCAATAGAGGAGAGGGTGCTGCAGCTCCAAGTCTCCAGGGTCAAACAGGAGCAAGGCTCAGCTTGCACTCCCTGTTGGCAGACACACCACACACATACACACTTATATACCGTGGCCGGCCAGAAAGATCAACGCGCTGAGCGCTCGAACACACACAGCACCACAGCCTCATCCCTGCTTCCCTCTGCAGTCTGAGCAAGATGGAGGTCCACTAGTGAGGATAGATCTATGCATATGTACAATGCAGATCCCTCCAGCAGTCTGCCCAGTAACCAGCCCCAGGATCGCAGTCTCTCTAGTTGCTGCCACCTGGATATAACAGCCCCCAAGACCATAGTCCCGCTCCAGTTGCTGGTACAGACTGTCTCTCATGCGTCCGCACACACAGCTGGCTGGAACCCCCCTCGTCCCCCAGTAGCCAAACCCCCATAGTCTCCCCCTTAGAGACCAACACACACATGTGTAGCTCTCACTTCTAGAGACCCTCAGACCCCACCAACTTGCTGGCAGCTGGTGGGACTCCCCTGGTCCCACCAATAGCAGGCTCCTCGCATGGTCTCACCCTTAGAGACACAAAGACACACCTGTCTTCCAGGCTTGATCTTTGCTAGAGCTCACACACTCACTGGCACACCCACACTCTCTGCAGCTACTGGCACGACAGACACAGGTGCCCCTGTGACCCACGGTCCCACTCCAGTTGCTGGCACTTACATCCTCTGACTGCAATGTCTGCAGTTGCTAGCACCACGGGCACACGGGCCCTTCCACCTGCGATCCCACTCCAGTCGCTGCACTCAGACCCCCATCACATACACCCAGGAAAAGAGAAAGTAATTTAACAAAGAGACAGGACAGACTGCACTGAAGGGTGAAGAGCATGGACAGAGAACCATACAAACAAGCACTCTATTTACACACAACCAGCCTTTTTTTATCCCCTTATCCCTCTATTTTCCCCCACACTTGTTCCTCCCCAAATGACCTAGATCCCTCCTCCTTCTCTGCCTTTGGTTCATCCCCTAAACATCCCAAAGCAAGTCCTGTGCTATCCTGAAATGCTCTTTTCCCCCTCAGTCCAGAAGGTGCTCAAGCAGTGACCCATCTTGCTGGGTTTCATTCCTGGACGCTAGGACTGAGGCTCTCCTGGGAGGGGCCTGGACAGGGTTTTCCTTTCCTTCAAGTCCCTAATTTGTTTCTCCCTGCCCACCATTTCGCCTCTGTGCTCCTCCACTGATTTGTGGAGATGGGCCTTTGAGGGGCTGATACCTCCTGGGATGGGCCTCCGAACATAGCCAGGCAAGGTACTTATTCAGGCACCTCCAACTGCCATTGTCTCTCTGCACTCTTCTGTGGGTGCGCAGACAAGCGTTTATCACACAAGATAGCACTTTGTTCACCTTTGAACACTTAACTTGAAAGCTCCAGGAACATGTGGGATCGGAATGGTGCAGTAGTTTTGATACATTGATGCAAGTGCAACAAGCAATTAGAGTATCACACCATTTATCTTTTCAAACCTTGTGATTCGAAACAATTCTAAACTTAAGCTGTGCAATTCCCCTGCCCCTTTTAAAGCAAGCAACAGCGGTAAATAGGAATAATTAAGTTACTTGCAGCTGATCTGAAATCTCAGCTTGAACACAGGTTAAAAATAATTTTAAAACATTAGGCAGATGTATGTTTTCTCTTAACTTGTCTTCAAAGTACAGACTTCTTAGTGCTAACGCCTGGCTAATGGTTAAATGGAAATCAGGTAGGGACAAAGTGATAGCAAGCAAATAACTCCACAGTGCTTTCACCGCCATTACTGCTTCATATGCCCTGCAGCACACCAGGCCACTTCTGCCAGTCCTGTCAATGGACAGATCACCTGCTGGTGCCCTGCAGAACAGATGGTGCTGAAAGATTAAAGCCTCCATTTTAGTTGACCAGTTTGATTGGAAAGCCCAGTCTATTGAGAGCATTCACTAGGCAAATTCTAGTTTTCACTGTTGCCACTAGGGTTGAGGGACCCTGGCCAAGTTGCTTATCCTGTCTAGAACTCAGCTTACGCATTGCATATGAAATAAACTTGTCCAGCTCACCCAGATCTGGAAACAGAGACAGCAATTCATTAGCACTTAATTCCATGGTAAGCCTTCAAGCATGCCCAGTACTGACCTCACTAATCTCCCAAGGTCAAAATTACAAGAATTCTTGAATAACTCATGTATTACATGAGTTACATATTGGGGGGTGTGGTGTGTGTGTCTAAAAAGCTTTAAATCATCTGATCATAACTGTATATACAATGGCTTATCCTCCTGAGAACCAGGCATATGAATAGCTACCTTCTTACAATTCAATCCACAAACTGTGACACAACCAGAATACCAAACTGAAGGAGATTAATAATCTTGTTTTATAACAAAACTACTTGCTTCATAATTGCTCACTGGATGTCTAACAGTTTGTTCTTTTAGTCATCCTATTCACCAGGTTTTCTTGGGAGTGTAAAACTCTCAGTTGTATGCCATTTTCAGCTTTAAGATGCTCAGATGACCTGATGGGATACACCAATCTTTGCTTTTGCCATTTACTTTTAAGGGCTTAAACCAGTACAAACTTGCTCTTGAGAAGTCTAAACTGCATGCCAGACCCCACTGAGTGTCCTTCATTCATTTTTTGGTGGCTTACACTTGTCTTAGATAAAAAGAATTCAAGAAAAATTCAGATACAAAACCAAAAATTTCAATGAACAAATGTTTACTTGCCACTGGGAGACACTTGTGGAGCTCCACTTTCTCAGTAACAGGCCTGATGACTGGAGAAATGAGAGCAACACTTTTCCCTTGAAGCAGACACAGTGTATAATACTAGTTAGAAGGAAGGATGCTTCACAGACAGTATCACTGCTGAAGAACACAGAAAGGGAAGGCCATTCCATAAGGCATTAGGAAGCTGTGCCAGTAATGGAGAGAATGAAGTTACTTATCCGCAACGTGTAACAGCAGCATACGACATAAAAGCTTCCAACGTGCACACACAAGGAGTGGAGATTACATTAGAGGCACATCCTGAAATACCTCTACAGTAAAAAAGGATTTTTTTGTTTGTTTGTTTTTTAATACACGGAAGTAGGGTAACATCTATATGTACCATCACAATATGTTGTCAGGGATTTATCCTTTAAGATTAAAACACAAGTTTTTGAAGAGTGCAATACTGAGTAAAGGGCAGTAACTGCCAAGAAAATCAACAAAGCTTCATTCTAAGTTCAAACAATTTACTTAACCATACTTGAGTGAATTTACCTTTTACTAAATGGCATGGTAGTATGCAATACCACCGGATTCAGAAAATACAGAGAGGAGGAAACCTTAAATTGATTTTAGAAAATATTTTCTAATTCTTTATGCAAGCAACACCTTCTTCCTTCTCCATTTATTTTCACCTCTACTGCAGCAATATCAGACCAAGAGTCATGTTACTCTAGGTCATCAATGTTATAAATATGGCACTGTAGGAGAGTCATTACTATCTGAGCAGTTGCCCCTACTGATTAGGCTTTTATCAATACCTCTGTAGTAGTAGATCAGCCTAATGTTAGCACTGCAGTACACAGTAATATCGCTAATCAAGAGAACAAAACATACTTTACAGCATATTCATCAGGGAGGCACCTTTCAAACAAACTGTGCTGCAATAGAAGCCTTCGGGAACTTGTGCAGAAACAACCAGAAAAACAACACCTACTTCTCTTAGTTTCTCACACTTCTTGACTCCTGATACCTTCCAGATTCCTAGATATCAGAAAGTTCTCTTCATGCAGGGAACAGCATCTTTCAATAAGTGTCCTAACAACCAACCTGTGGAACCTGGTCTAAGCATTCTCTTGGGTTTAATTTTTAAGTTTACAGTTAAACTGATTAACACTGACAAGTGTTCAATTCTTCAAATATTTTAAACAGTTGAAGTATGAAATCAAAGTCCCAGTCCACGACATATGCTCTGATAAACAGCTGAGTGTTTTATATCACTTTAAGTTTCACTCTCTCCCTGCTTCTCCTCCACACCAAACTGCAGCTCTTCATTTGCCTACCACTTTTCCATGAGAACTGTTTTTATTATACCAAAATTGTAAAAGTGCATTACCCACAGCCACATTAGACCGCTGAAAGCATGAAGAGTTCAAGGACAACACAAGAGTCTGCATGCACCTGCAACTAATCAACCAAAAATATTCAAGAGTATTAAGACCTTCTACAAGAAAAGCATTTGCTCAATGGACAACCTGTTTCTAGCTTGTCTTTCTACTGAAAGCATAGATTGCTGATCAGTAACCACTTTGGAAGAATCTGCTTCATCACCGTTTCTCTAGGATGCTTTTTTAATCAGAAAGCTATCTAAGCTAGTAATTTTCCCCTTGTATTTTTCCCCCTCCTTATTTCAAGGAGTTAAGCATAGCAAGAAGAGTACTTTATTTCAGTGTTCCTTTCTTACATCAGTTTCCTTATTAAAAAAAAAAAAGGAAAGGCTCCACTAAAAGAGGAGCATATTCTGAAGTTACTCTGCATATAAACAGAGTAAACTGCTGGAATTTCTGTTTGGCTCAATCTTATGAGTGAGTTTCAACACTCCATTCCCTACAAGCAACCCCATTTTAGCACTTCAAAGAATCACAAGTATACTCAAGGTTAAAACTCAAAACTTGACAAAGGGAGTGCAGACCACTTAAGAGCTGAAGTCAGATCAATTCTGCTGTTAGCTTACCAAGTGGTAAATGGGCTTTGAAGGCAGCCCTGGACAGGAAGGCTCCTACATAAGGTACAGGATTTTCCTCCAACCTGGAGAAAATAACGAGCCTTCCGGCAAAAGGGCAAACTAGTGGCAGAGCATGCTAAAAGAACTTCAAGGAGGAAGTCTCAAAATGCAGACAGGAAAGGACAGCAGAGAACTGCAAACATTTGCTTATATGCTCTTGAGCATGAAAGCTAGGAAACAAACAGGTTTCTCAGAAGCTCAGTCACAAAAACCCAAGTGTGGATTCAACCAGACATGAGTCAGAAATTGGCTATCTATTTTAAGCCATTAGCTTTTTCTGCAGTAGACATGGAAGGTAGCATTAAAAAAAACCCACACAAAACAAAACCAAACACATTTTGTTATTTGGCAGAAGGACAAATTATTTCAGAAGCACAAGAACTGGTGCATTCCAATAAGGGAGACAGGAAGGGCTACTCAGAGGAAGAATATGGAGACTTGGGACAGTGATGCACCTCGGTCACATTTCATTTCCTCCTCTGAACATCTATATCCTTGGTATCTACGGCATGCAATTTGTTTCCACAAAAATAGTTTTATATGTATATGTGTGTATACACATACATACACACACAGTATATGGTTATATCTTTATTCCCCCCAAAAGAGACAGCTTAAAATAAATTGTCAAGTCTATTCCATGGGATGTTTCAGAACACAAAAAAGTTAAGTCCTGTAACTTTTTCCAGGTCCAGCAGTATTAACATGCACATACCTGCTATTATGTCCTTCATTAAGGATACGGCATGCACAACAACTGTTAGAAAGTTAACTAGCAGGCTCTATTTCAGTCCCCCAAAAGACATCAAGAGTTGGCAGAAAGACTACATACCACTGGCAAAAGTTGCTTTCATGCCTCTTCTATTGAGGGATTATCACCATGAAAAAGGTGAGTTTGAATTCATCATATTTCTTGCATCTAATAATGTCCACCACTTAAATACACCCCACCACCACATTCTGAAGCAAACCACAGTAGATTTAAGCCAAATCTAATGACCAATTAAAAAAAGAAATTATTAAAACCTTTTTAATGTTGTTGTAACATAATTCATAGTACTCGTGTATTTATTAAGACCAGGTTATACTTTAAAATGTAAGGAAAAAAATATCTCAATAGCAAGGATTTTATCTTCCTGTCCTACCCAAAATAGAAATATAACAGGCTCATAAAACAGAGTAACTATCAGCATTTTCAGAGGTGGTATTACTTGAAGAGCAATGTAATGTCTGTGCCTTGAACTACTGTTTTGAAAGCTCAGTTCTACAGA
>WAAD01013898.1:2459-27058 GCA_013389945.1 Fregata magnificens
AACACAGAGATGAACTCTGTGCCCTGAGCAGGGAGTGAGCATTCTGTGATTTATTTTACAAGAATGCTGTGTTCTTTGTTAATTATGCTACAGCCATTGCACTGTGCTTTTGAAACTGCAATCAAGGTCCTGCTGCACATTTGTACCTCTTTTGTACGGGAGCCCTTTTGCCATTTCCACTTCACTCATTTTACAAGCTGGAGTGCAACCTTTAGTGATCTCCTGAACTGGCAGTTTTGTTCCCTGAAACACTAAATTTGTTTTTATCCTTCCATATGTAGAGGGATATGTATGACTGTCCCTAGATTCACCTCTGATTGTGCAGACAAGCTGGTAGTTGAAAGCATATAGGAGCAGAAACAAATCAACCAGTAAAAGAGAAGAATACCAGCAATACAATTTGAAGTACCTGTAGGAGACAGGTAGGACGCTTCCATATGGAATTTCTTGTTGAGGACTGGATCATTTCCAAAGAGTCAGTGTATGCCTACCTTTTCTATGCGTGAATTGGAATATATATATGTGCACAAATAAACAATGCCCTGGAACAGGTAGATTTCAGAGTACCTAAATAAAGATATTCCAGATACTTTTGACTAGATATATTGTAAAAACCAATAGAAATTTTGCTTTCAGAATTAACAAGAAACCTATGATCAGACATCAATGAAAAATCAAATTCGAACCAGTGACTTGGCTACCACGATAATACAGCCAGTGAATGTAGTGTTGTTTCACCAGACTTCATAATTTTATGGCAAATCTTATGGTACTTTGTGTGTTTCTTTTTTGAAAGTCCCAGTTCTTATAGCAAAGTGCTAGTATGAAAGTATTAACTTTTACTAAAAGCAAAAGAAACCCAGAGAAAATTATATCTTCCTGAGGAATAAAGGCTCAACACCCAAAAAGGCTAACACTTAAAAAAAACAAGTGAAAAAGAACCTAAATAAAACTTTTTTTTAAAAACCTCATACCTCTGAAGACTTGAGTCTTGTGCAGTACCAAAACTGATTGCAAACTTTTTAAGTTTGGCTTCATCGAGCAGCATGCTCCTGTTACATTTGATCAACCTTATTTAAGCAAAGTGCGGTGAATTTGACATTTTTAAAAAATCCTGCTACTTCCCCATCTAGATTTTCTGTCTCATGCTCTCATGTAGCACTTGAATGCACCAAAGAGAGCATGGAAGATCTCGCACTTGTTTTACTCTTTGGCTCTTCATCCCCCCGTGGTGCTTAACTCTAGTAAGAACATAGTCTTGTACCATGTTTCACCTATCAACAGATCACCTGCATTTTTTTGGAACCATGCTTTTTAGTTCCTCACACATGTGGTTTCACACAGCCTCTGAACCATGGAGGTACTTGTCAGTCACCTCCTTAGATGCCCATCTTCTTGGAAGTCCCTGTAGTGTCTCTTACCTTTTTATTACCCATGTCAAAGTGGAGGGATCCAGGCTCTTTTGTCCACTTACAGATACATCTTGCTGATGGCCTGAAGAATAAAGTTGAGCGTAGGTGAATGGAGTGAAGGTGCAGTATTAGACAAGGGTCATCTTTTACCTATTAAGTACTTCACAGCTCCTTGCTTATCTGCTCATTTGAGGGAGTGCCACATTTGTTTTCTGGAGATACATCCTGTGGTGCTTAAGGGGTAGACTGTTTCCCAAACCTCTGTCTGTTTTGTGGTAACTGAAACAGATGGTCCACACTCATTACAATATAATTATGTATCATCCATCAGTTCAACAGTGCACCTTTCTGATACTTACACATATCAACAAATATTGCTTATTAATTCACAGAATAGCAAAGTCCAGATTTTGTTCTCAATTGGATCAGGAGAGTAGCTGCCTTAAAATTGATCTATATTTATGCTTTTGTAACACAGCCCAGAATCATTGTCCATAGATTTCGAGCTACACAAAAAAGGGACAGCAACTCCTAGTAGCTGGTGCTTGGGAAAAAATACAAAATTATATACATTTGTCAGATGCTACTTTGTTGCCCTAAACACCAGTTCACTACAAATCTTAACCATGTAACTGAAAATCATTAAGTCCTGTGCAGCCAAGAATCATGCATAATGTAACACAGCTACTGCAAACAGTTCACTCCTGATCATTTAAATTTCCTTCTTGCTCTTACAGACATGAGGAGCCTGTATTTGAAGTAGTCCCTGATGGGATTTTGCTTTTACATTCTTGGAGAATGTCCTTGTGCATATTTATAGGACAAAGTAGAAGGATTACGTATGTGGAGTTTTGCTTTTATGGTATTAACTGTAATTATTTAAAAAATACATACCTTGGCACAATATGATCACATATGCACACCTCAAAAATCTTTTGACTGTATGGAAAATAAGTGGCCTAATGCTCTAAGCCTTTGGGTAATAATACTATGATTGGGCCATGTGCATGAGATAGCCACTTTTAAATTGAACATGCAATTTCATCTGAAAAATAGGATTCCCATATCTTCTATTAATTTTTATGAAGAGGGTTTTAGTAAGCAGCCCACTCTGTAGGGCAGTGTTATTTCTATAGTGCTGTCATGTTTGCAGTGAGAATAGATAGGTTACTACATCAGCACTGCTAATGTTAAAAAAGGCAATTTGTTTAAAGGACAGGGACAGAAAAAGAAGGAATTGGACTTCACAAATTAAAAACTGCACAGCAGTTTCACTGCAAACCATCTACTAGTCATACAGTACTATCCAATTAATCCATTACTCTTAGAAGAGGAATCCCTGTATATCCAGGTACAATCCTTGCCAGATATCTGGACACAATCATAGGCTTTTAGGATTACAAGTAACATAATAAAGGATAATGATCAAAAATTAAGCACACTAATACAGAATGCTTGGGTTAACTGGGCCTGCCATGTGCGCTATAAGGCAGCAGTCTGTTAGGTTTAAAGTGAGATTAAGGAGTTGTGTAACCTGCAATTACGCTGTTTTTCATTAAAAAAATAAGATGATTGGGCTCAGTAGGGCCCTTCCTTATATTTACCTCTGTTTAATTGGATTGGGAACTGCTTAAACATCTTTGAGTTGGAGCTTATAAGAAGATGATCCCAGCTGTTTTTCGAAGCTTAAGACAGCAGGCAGACAACATGATCATGTCAAGACTCATACTAAAGCCTTAATCCTACTTTTTCATCAACTACAGCTGAGTCTTTAACCTCCTAAGTACTAAATGTGCTTTGGATCTCTCACAATACATTTGCTGTCAAATGTTATTGTCTAATAATATTAATTTTTGCTTCCTTTCTGAGAAGGACTTTAAAGAATAGTCTCTGTCTATCTGAATTTGGAGAGCTATAGTGTAAGCCTGTATTTTCAGTCCTTTTAGAAGTACAATTTATAATCTTGCACCTATCGAAGTCTGTTGTTCTCTATGGAGGTAGGGAATTGTGTTGACCTGTACCTCACCTTGTTATAACATAAACCCCAGTATGTTGGTAACTATTTTTCATTGTACATGTATTACTAGATTGAATATAGTTTTATTTTTAATAGAAAAGAAATGGCAACAGCTTTAGATTTATTAAGGTCTTTTTCCTAGGAACTGTTACCATGACCAAAAGAAATTTTGCAGATTCCTAGCCTCAAAACTTGCTAACCAGAGCATTATTTAGTTTGATAATCCTGGCGTTGCATAAAGATTAAATGTTCTAATGAGTTTTTCCTGCATCTGTTAATAGTATCCATGCAATTCAATAATATCCTCTCCTCTTTTCCCCTTTTCCCTTCTTTTCCCCTTTTCCCTTCTTTTCCCCTTTTCCCTTCTTCTTCCCTGCCTCTGTCGGGTAGTGCTCTGATTTGTCCTAGTGACACAGGGCTGCCAGCAGGAAAGCAAGCATAGTTAATGCTCAGCTGCTCAAACCAGTCAAGCAAGCTAGCAAGTCCCAGCTGTGCTACTTGATGTTTTTTGATTGCACCTAGTCCTCAATCTGTGAACTGTTTTCTGGACTTAGATTCATCAAGCTCTGCCGCTTTAAAAACTCATGCGGGCAGGCATCCTAGGATATGCCATTATAAGCTGCTGCCAGGGGATCTTCTAGGAGATAAATGGAATCTGTGTGAAGTAAATTAGTGTGAACCAGTCAATCTCTGTGTCAGCCTTGAGCCACGTCCATGGGTAACTAGCTTGCTGACTGAAAAGTCCACTGTCTTTTTGCCAATCAGAGGTCTCAGCCACCAGGAAGCAGTCCTATACATTAGTTTCTTGGAATAATGCCTGTTTGACCAGCTAGTGAAACTCTTCAGTATACAGTTGTGTACTGCCTGAGTTTACTTATTGCTTACGACTGAACTGAAAATCTTTTAAAGTCAGATAACATTTTAACAGTAGGGAGCATCACAGAAATGTCTTGGAAATAAGTACTTCCACTTTCATACAGCAGCCATTCAGCAGAGTCATGCTGTGCTGCAGTTGGCTTTACCTCCCTATCAGTAATACATCTTCAAGGCCATAATGCAAAATAATAACAATAATCTGGCCAGAAGAGGTTAATAAAGAGGCTCTGCGTATATTTTTTTTCCCATGGATTAAGCTATTTGGACAGCTTTGATGGAGAGAAGGGAAGAGTATGCAAGCTGTAACATTCACGTTATGCACAGGGATATGTCAATGTCAAAATAGTGTTGCACGCTTTTGTTTCGTTTTGGTTTTAAAAGCAAATTGAGGCAATCTATGGCGAGAATTCCTCTGTAGAAATGGACTGAACCAGACTCATCTGAAGATTCCCTGATTAATGATTTTAGACTTGAATACCAAATTAATCTACTGTCATGAAAATAATAATGTCAATACTGTCAACAACGCAATCTTAAAAATACAAAGGATTTCTTTATTTGTTTGTTGTTTTTATAGAAGCTACTGATACACTGATAGGCAGTCATATCTGCAGTGTGTACTCTCCCACACCGTTGATCTAATGTGCAGAAACCAGGGGGAATTTTGCTAAATATTTTTAGAAAATTGGACAGGTGAGGAGATGCTGTAGACTTTAATTAAAAAAAGAAACTAATATCTAGCAACTACCAGAACTGAAATTTGGCCGCCTTCACTAATTCCTGTAAAAATTGGTTTTTTGTTGCCTCCCAGTTACTGGTTGAAAAAAATAATGAGGGGGGGATAAATAATGTTGATCAAATGTGATCGAAGATCAAATGTGATCGAATAATTCAGTCTTACACCATGTTTGGTTAAAATATACACTACCACACATTCAGGGAAATTGGAAAAAAGAAATCTGGGCTTTCTAGCCAGAGAGGGCATAGAGAAGAAAAAGCTGTGTATAATAATAGAAGAATTAATTAAAGACAGTTTGGGGTTACGTTTTCCTTTTTTAAATCCACCTAAGTTTTACAGAAGCATATGCTTCAGAGCTGTGCAGTAGACATTGTGTGGGATTTTATGGGAAAGTATTTTATTTCTTGCAGCAGAACCCACTGAGACAAATTTAACTAGTTAGGTGTTTTATTATATATACTACACAGTATACATGGACAGATTCTGGTATAAATCACAACTAAGATCAAGACAACTGCTTTAAAATTGAGTGAATGTTTCATTGCACTAATGAAACAAAAATGGGATGTCCTTTGAGAGCATAATTTGTTACATGCCATTATATTTTAGTTGAGAGAAGTAGGGAAGTCCCTCTGGGTGAATAAAACTTCAAGGTATATTGGGAAAAGAATCACTGAAAATTTCACTTTTCCTGTCTGGAGTAATGCTGTCCTCATAGATACGGGAGGGGAGGAAAATGGGGTTTCAGGAGTTTTTTAATTTAAAATATATAAAAACCTTACAAGAAATTTCACATTTACAGAGGGAAAAATGTTCTTTAGTTGCAATTCACTTAGCGAGTGGAATGAGCTTCATTTGCATGTGACTTCACAGAGTGCAAGAGCAAGCCTGGGCTTCCCCAGGTGCATGGGTTAGTATTTCTGCAAACTGAACTCTGCAATGTAATGTTAGGTCCTACTTCTGCATTCAATGTAATGGATTTAAATTAATGTGGCTTCCAGTTTGACTTGTTTCATACTGGCTTATTTCAAGGACAATTCCAACTTCCATATGCTGCAGCATTCACTTTAGAATAATAATATGTTTCTCCACGTTAATTTCTTAATCTCTCTTTTTAAAATTAAAATGTAATGAAAACTGGGCCAGTGTGATATTTAATCATCAGAAGATAACAACCAGCCATTCCTAATTAAATGACAACTACATATATCAGTGCAGGTTTTTTTAAATGACACTAAAAATTATGAAATGACCAGCAACTGATGTCTTCTGTCAGTGAGATGAATTAGTGGCTTATATGGTTTGAGAAATGGTCTGGAAAAAAGATAGGGTTCAATTCAATAAGGACGAGAGCAAGGATCTAGACTGAAGTAGGATTAATCTTCTGCAAAGAGGCAGGATGGGGAAGAAATCGCAAGGTAACAGTTTCTCAGAAAAGAATCTGGATCACAAGCTGGGCATGAGTCAACAGTGTTCATGCTGTCGCAACAAAGCCAAACACCATACCAGGCTCTGTAAACGGGAGTATTGCCTGTAAAACCTGTGAAGTAATGCTTGTGCTGTACTCAGCACTGGTGCCATCAAGGGCACATCCCCAGCCTATCTGACTCCCTGCCTGCTGGCACGCTGCTCAGCGGAGAGTGCTATCACCGTAGTGGCAGGATGGGTGCTTCATACTGGCTGGTGTAACTTCATTGTCTGCTTTTTCTGTTTCTAGATGATTGTGGTGAGTGCTGCTAATATTTCCCTTGCCATTTCATGTCTGTTTTCTGCATTTCTTATAATATTAGTGAAATAACCGTATCCTTTTTGGTTGGCATCAAAATATGTGGAAAAAGCTAAGTCGGATAGTAATCCTCAACCTGGAGAAGAGATGGTTGAAAGAGGATAAACCAAAGGACTGTTCAATCACAAGTGTCATGGAGAAAGTGTGCAGGGCTTGTACACATGCCTTTTCTCATACAAGAATTAGTTTCACATTAAGCTGATAGGGACATGCACAAACTAAAGGAGATGCCTACCTATGCGGTAAAACAATGGAGCTTGCCATATTAAGGCAAGTTAGGGTGTAGGATGTTAAGGATGCAAAAATTCTGTGTGTTTAAGGGAAAACTGGAGAAGTTTGTAGAAGAGAAACCTACTGTGAGTTATTAAAGGGAAAAAAAAAATGTTTTGGAATTGCCTGAGTTTCAGATTGGAGTTTAGGAGAAATTTCTGGTGAAGTATGACTGTATGGTTGTTGGACTCTTACACTGATGATATTTGGTCTCAGCAAGCACAGCTGTTCTTATGTTTTTTATGATATCTATGAAATATGCTTTTTAAAATACTACTCAAAGCATTTATTGCTCAGGTCTCCATCAAGCTTCTTAGATATAATACGGTAAGCACCTGTAGATCCCATGCATCCCAGAAGTGGTGTTGCAGCACAATTGTTTTATCCATTTACAAAAATAAAAAAAACCCAGCATTTTGTTTTCCTTTACAGCTTTTTTCATGCAGTTTTATTTAGATTCAGGTTGCTTTGTGTTCTGTATGGGACCTTAGATATATTTATCACCTATAGCCTATCTTGCCTAATATTTTTGATTGAAAAATAATTTTTGTTGCCCTATCTACTCATTTAACAGTTTGTTCATATAAAGACTGTTCTTTCACAGACTGATCATAGATCAGTCTGTGGACTCTTTTGGAAATAATTTGTTTTAATTTTGTGGAATTTGAAATATTTTGAAGCTATTTACATAAATCTTTCATTGAATGCTATGATCTTATGACATTCTTTTGCTATTCTAAATTCCATACCTATTTTTTAATGTCTTGTTCTGTTTCAATAATGTAAGAGAATGGGTATCAAGTTCAGTAAACAACTCTTAAGAGCTTATTAAGATGTAGCAGAAAAAATTACTACAATTCTCAAGATTGATCCTGTACAATGAAGATTTATGTCATTTTTATATGCTAAGTTCAAGGTCATTTGCCTCAGTGAAATCTGTCCTTACTTCCATGCTAACAAAGGTAATTTCTACTGTCCATGTAATAATTGAAATTACCTTGCACTGAATAGAAAGAAAATGTCATTGGAGTTATTATATCAGAAATTGTTGTTTCCTGACTTTTTCTCTGACTTGTAGATTTGGGGTCATTTATACTCCAGATATTTACATCACTTTGGCTACACAAATTAGCTTTGAAATGGAAGCAAAAGTAATTTTAAGGTCCATTTAAACCCAAAGTAGGACAGAGTATCCTCAGAATGAATACAGATCACACTGTTTAGGTTTAAATAACTTAAATTCTATCAGCATCCTAGGTATAAGCAATTCAGAACAATATTCCTCCTATTGACATTTGAACATAAAATCCTGTTCCCCTCAGGGAAAATACAGTAAAGTAGGTGTCAGTGTTAAGATTTTTTTTTTTCATGATTACATAATGCCATTTTTTACTTTCTCTCTTTATTTGGGCCACACTGTTCTTTCCTTATTTTTAACTTTTCAATTCCCTTTGTTCTTTTATGATATTTTTGAGGAACCTTCCTCTTCAAATTGAGCATATAACATGTGATGTTTTAAAAAAGAAAGACATGAAGGTCTCTGCCTAGGTCCCTTTCTTGCTCACTGCATATGCTCATTATGTAACTTCATAAACTAGGGTATTGTGAAGTTTATTTACCTGAGTTTTGTCTAGGGAGGTATGTGTACTTCTGAGTAAGTGACAAGGCTAAGATACACACCCCTCACTTGCACCAGTAACCTGATCCTAGCCTGTCCCAGCCTGTCTCCTGGTTTTCTGAAATACGCACTTTCGTCCCTTCACTCTTTCCTGCTGAACCTCATTCTCTGACAGTTCTTTTTATGCACGTTGTCTAGACGTCTGCTTCTGTGTCCCTGTGAAAACCCTTCCCATCCATGTTTCCACTCCCTTTAAACTGTTCCTAATGACTCCTTGCCACCAACTATTAGTGCGAGTGTTCCATCATTGGTTTTTGTCATTTGTCAGCCATATCAGCTCTGCCTGTGATCCCTTTTTTCTCATTTTTTGTCTTTCTTGGCTTTCAGTGACTCCATCATCTCCCAAATCTCCCCGAACCTCTGCAGCCTCTACTCAAGTATATCAACTGGAGATCCTCCTGCTTTGTCAAAGGATCTTGCCAGCCTGTCTTGGTTTCTTTCTTGTTCACTTCACACCTTCCTTCTGATGTATCTCATCTGTGTATGGATCTGCTTCTAGCTGTCTTTTCTTCATTATGTTCTGAGTTAATTCAGTTCTCGGGTGAATCTGGCACCTTCCCTAAAAACACTGCTCAGCTCTGCTTTGTTGTAAAATCAAGCAAGTTAGTTTAAATTATGTGACTTATACTGACATCGTCTGGGACAGAGGGAGAGCACTTGAACGGGTTTGTCGTAGTCCCATTCAAGAGCAATTACAGCACGGACTTCCAGCAAGGGAAGTACCTGCCATCTCCTAACTGGGACTGACGCTTGGTGCTGTGAATGCATCTCCCCTCCTTGGTTCACTATGAGAGTTCTTTACTGGGTGACAATACGCTGTTCTTTTTGAAAGGCTGATTCTGAATTTTTGGTCACTGCTATGTCTTCTAGAGAGGATGGCTCTTGTGATTTTTATCTTTCTCTGCAGAGTCATAGCAGTACTTTTTGTTTTCTCACTTTTATCACAGTATATTCTGTTGGAAATTTTCCTATTGCTCTACTTCAGAGTAGCTCTAACTTTTCAATTCATGCAGCAGTAATGACTCTATCACTCAGCACAGTGAAGCTGACTGCTTAATGGGAAGGACTGTTTTAGAAAGAATGTTCTGATAAATTTCACACCAATCAATGTTTTTTGAAAATATAATATGCACTTGTATTTTCCAATTTTTTCTTTTTTGAAGTGGGAATCCTGGCTTCAATTATTGTACTTGAAAATTATTTAAATATTGTGAAAATCAGAGAAAAGCACAGATATCTTTGAATCCCGTATCATAGATTCTGCGTGTATCATAGCGTTTTCATTTGTGAAGAAGAACATTTGTTATT
This sequence comes from Fregata magnificens, assembly GCA_013389945.1. NCBI lineage: Eukaryota > Metazoa > Chordata > Aves > Suliformes > Fregatidae > Fregata > Fregata magnificens. The sequence continues at coordinate 12,546 of WAAD01013898.1, forward strand.
TATTGTAAGTTGTTCTTCAGTGTCAACTCACCTCATGCAGATTATCATGTCAACACTTCCGTGGCAGAGACAAGAACTAAAACTCCTCTTCATGTGGATAAATTGACCCTTGATACAAGTCTGCTGGCTTTCTGTAAGCTTAGAAATTTAACCAGTGTTCCTGCTCTGCCTGGGTAGGGTTTCGTACACTGGTTAGTTGCCATCCAAGGCAGATTTTTTAAGCAAAGTTTACTGGCTTTTTTTTTCAGGTGAAATGCACAATGTCACTCTCATAAATTTTATTATTTATTATATTTTAATATTGCATTTTCAAGGATCTAATTCCACAATTGTATTGAAGCCCTGATTGCTTCAAACGGACTCTGTGTAGATGCAGGAGTCAAGAATGATGGAACCTTTTGGTGACCTGGGATCAATAGCTGCAAACCGATGGAAAGCGCGGAGCACTGAAGTGGAATATGTGTCTTTTGAGCTCTTCCTGTCTGAATAATGCCCTGAGGCCTTGTTGATTCACTCATAATTTTGGAAAATTTAAATGGGTGTTTAAATTAAGTAATCCTTCAGCAAATATTCATTTGGTTGAAAAAAAAAAAAACCAACAAAAACNAAAAAAAAAAAAATCCATCAAAAGCTATAAGGGAACAAATTTCTTGTTTTGAAAACAGGACAAAACTACACTGAGATTGCGTATAGCCATTGGTATCCCCATCCACGTGGAAGTTTGGAACCTTGCTTAGTTTCCTAGATATTAGAAAAAAAAAGTATTTTCTAGTCACCACTTTTTTCCTAAGAAATGGGATCAGCTAAGAGTTTTAATGGCACTGAAAAATTGAATCTAGTCTTTACTGTGCTATTCTCTAATATATTGTTTAATAAATGTACTTTATTTTCAAGCTGTATTTGTGGCTCCATATGGAGATATGAAGCAGAAGAGAGGGAAATGAGCATTGACAAAGGAAATGCCTCTCTTCTGTTCAGGAAAACTTATGTGGGATTTATTCAAAAGCCAAGTGAATTAAAAAGTCATATGCAGACAAATAATTTTTTCATTTCACAGCAGGAAAATATTTTCATGGAAAATGTTTTTAGCAATTAAGTAAAAGAAGATATCAAATTTGGTAATCTCTAAACTGCACCTCAGCCTGGTTTTGACTGCACTTTGGAATTATCACTAATGTTATTACACGTTCTAGCTTGTTATCTACAACGTATTTTCATCTTAAAGCGAACACCATTTCTCTCCCTGGTGAATGACTCTCGTAATTACAAAACCACCTAATTGATTTTTTTTATATAGTTTACTGGCTTCTTTGGTGAAACAGACAAGCATTTTTTATGGCTTCTAAATTATTTTATTATTTTAGGATTCTATAAGAAATAAGTTTGTTTTTTTTTTTTACTTTAAAGGGATCACATTTAAGCCAATGCCTCAAACTTCTCCCTGAATGAATTCTTGTCCATAGATTTTTCAACTGTGCCATGGTTGCATATAAGTATTTTGAGTTTTATTTCAAGCTATTATTTGTGTTTGCAAATTATGTCTTCAGCATTGAAAGCTCTGCAGAAAATCAGGAAATGTTTGTTTCTGAATGCATTACATTTCTCCCTCCCCCTGTTTTTATTCTGTATTGCTCCAGTCAGTGCGCTGAAGCATGACAAGAGCTCAAACTCGGCAAACTTCCAAGATGTGGAGGATACGCCTGACAGATGTGTCTTGGAAGAGTCTGAGAGTCCAGGTGAGAGGCATTTAAAGACAGTCACCAAGTGTCAAGTGATAAATCTGACACAGCTTTTGGGTCTGTAAAAAAAGCACATTGTAATGCTGTTTTCTTTTTAGCAGCTGCAATGTCAAATTAATGGTCACCTCCAGGGGTCACAGTGTGGAGCTGTTATCCTTTCCTCTTTCATCAAGAATTCAGGTCTTAGAAAGGATAAAGGCTTTATGACCAAAAAGAAAGCTGACACTACTAGTTCATTATAATTAGTTTTGGACTATACTGCTTACTTAATATATGTACAATGTCTGACCCTTTGAAGGTAGCATGAGATTATGAAAAATTAGAAGGACTGTATATACTGCAGTTGAACGTAGTGGCGGACATTCAAACGCTGTATCTCTGGAGAAAAGCAAATTGGTAGCATTAAATAGCTTGATTCTTTTCTTTAAATCAGCTCACAATCATTATTTCATTTTAATGGCTCTTAACATTGATTCAGCTAAATACAGGAACATCCATAAAGTGCATTCTTTTTGGTGACTAAAAGATTTATCTTCATGTAGTTTCATTATCTTTCTCGTTATGGAACATCTACAAAATTTATTAAATGAATCCCAAAGGGAAACAATTAAATATAAAGTGTATCGAGTCACAGCTGATTAAAAACATTCTGTGCGAGTAAATACTAAGATCTTTTAAGCAAACTGTGAGCTTGACCCACATACACCATATACAGAACCTGCACATAGTCCTCATTAGTGAAAGAGTTAAACATCTTTCTTCACTTGATATTTTCCTTCCCTGCTTTATCTGGTTTCTGTGTACCCTCTTGCATCTTTGTGTGCTCATCCGTGTATCATATTTTTGATTCATCGTCTCTGCGGCCTGTCAGCTTAGTTAAGAGATTTCCAAATCTTGCAGCCTGTGCTGACAGGGGGCAGCTGCCAACAGTCCCCTGATCCTTCCCCAAGGAACGCTGCTGAGATTTAATTTTCAGTCAAAGGGTGCAGTCTGAAATCCATGTCAGGTCCCCTAAGTCATCTCAGAACCCAGATAGGACCCATGTCTGGGGGATTATATTTCAGCACACTCCACTCCTCCAAGATTCCTTGGGAGTTCAACCGCTGTCATATACCTGATTTGAACTACGTTCCCTTTTCATCTTTTCCACAGAAATGAACACCAGTGTATGTTAGAATAATTGAAACCAATGAATTGTAAATCCATATTCATTTCAAAGCCACATAGGCTTGGACTCAATGCTGTATGGCAGAAACCAGCATGAGATTTAGAAAGAAATAGATAATCTACTCGGGAAGGAGCCAAGTTTAATTCCTTACCGCACCTGCAATCTGTGGTGCATGGCACCTCCTCCAAAAACTATCTGTAGTCCCTTCAACAATGATTATGGGCAAAAATGTGGATTGTCCAAGTTCTGATCTGTTCTGAAGTGAGAAAGAAAACAAGGTGGCACTGAAGTGTTCAGGTGAGAATTAATGTACCTTCAAGATAACATTAATTTTAACCTTAAATTAATTCTGTGTGGCAAAGTGTACACATTTGGATGGGAACCTGAATATCCAATTCTGCACTCTGCGTACCTATATGAAGTAATGGAAGGAATAAAAGCCTGTCAGGAGGTGAATATTGACTGGCAAAAATACATGTTGATAAAGCATCTAAACTTAAAAACTGAGTTCCATTCGGTCCATCTGACATCATTAAACAAGTAATAAACAATGAATTACTCTGGCTTTTGTTTCTCACCATTCCTGCATTTTAAGACATCTTGTCTTATAGGTCTGAAAACCTCAGGAGATTTCACTACTGGTCTCACTGCTTTCCACTGAGAATTTGTGGCTTGGTTGTCATGGAGACATCGTATTTCTCCAAGAATTGCTCATATTGATCCGTGGACAGGCGTAAATGGCCAGGCGAATGTGAGGAGTAAAGGGGGTTGGGCAGTACTATAAAATGACCAGAGGTTATGGGTCGGAAATAAGCTCATAGCAAACACTTAGGTAAAGAGAAAGAAACAGTTTTATTTTGTTTCAGGATTTCGTTTTTGCACTTTATGCTATTGTCTTCTTTCACTATAGACTGAAAGAAACTTGTTAGTCACTTGTCATGTCAGATCTTTGGTGCTTGTCCTGACACAGCTGTCAGCCTTCCAGCTCTGTGCAGTTCAGGGACACACAACAAAGAGCTAGGAACATGAATTATTTATTGCTCCTTGTGCGGATGAAATTCTGTGATAAGAAATTAAGACACTTCTGACAGAAGTGCTTGTTTGAAAGGGAAGATTTGGTAACACAATACATTTACTTAAAACTTACCACTTATTTTTAGTAGCAAACACTGGAACAATAGTGTGACATTCAGTTGGCTATGATTTTCTCTAGTATTTCTCAGGTGCTTTAACTCTGAATCATATCTTGGAATTTGAGAGTGCCTGGGAGGTCAGCATTTGGTTTGGTGAAACCTGTGACTTTAGAATCTCTCTCACACATATTCAAAGTCTGGGCAAACTTACAAACTTCATTTATAAGTTTTTATTAAAAAGTCTATATATGTGTTTTGCTGAGCATCTTGCACTTCACTTACAGTATGTTGTCGTACAGGCAAAGGTGATGTTAAGAAGTATATTGATTTTATTATCTCTTCTGATGAGGAAAAGGTGAAAATATGACAATATACCTGCAATGAATTCCAACTATTCCTAGAAAGGGTTCTTTATTACAACTTCTACCAGAATCAGGAAGGCTATAGCCGTTAACAGACATATCCGTGCGTTGCATTTTCTAATAGTGAAAGGTACAGTCTCTAACCTTGACATTAGACTAGAGTGTTATTTTCAAAGTGATCTTAATTTTCTAAAATCACATAAAGCTTACTCTGCTTACTTTGCTTTCACATTTTCTATGTGTCTGTGCATGTTCTCACTGTTCTGGATGTGCACCTCCAGCAACTGGAGAAAAAGGCATATATGAATAGCAGGGATCTATTTGACTACCCAAGACACCAATCTGAGATTTACCTGTGATTTCTTGCGTTCAGTGTGTGATCTGAACTACCCTCAGATAGGTAATGAAACCCCTCAACCTGCACTTTTCTCTTAGATAATTCACAGCAAACACTTTTCACATGTGACGGACACAGGTAAATATCAAACCGCAGTCTCTTGTCTAAGTGAAATGGATTTTAGTTGCTCCCTTCTTGTGCCTACAAGCTGCCATTATCTGTGATAGTGGCTCATGTCTATTTTAGCCCCCACACAGAGGAGATGCTGGACTTCTCTCCCAGATGCCTAATAGTAGGTTTATCACTGCCATTTTCCCCACATGCCGAGGACTACTTCTGTTTGACATGCAAAGCCTTGGCTTTTCAAACTCATCTCTGCTCTGGCCTTGAACATAATAATCAGATAAGAATTACAACAGCTTTTTGCAGAACTTGACTTTTAATCATATCAACTCCCTGTAAAGAATTCACTATCCCTTAGAGTGCTTCTTTAATATAAATAAATATTCCCAGCAGTGTTTTCTATTTTATCAGACAAATTTTCCACATTTAGAGAAACTGAGAAAAAGGCTGAAACTGAGTGAACGTGGGTGTATAAGTTAGACTTCTAGGTCTTGAGCTATTCACCCAAGTTTTCTTGTACAAACAGTAGTGGAAAATTCACACCTCCAGAGGGCATATCATCTTGTCCAAAGGGGGTTGCTTGGTATGGGTTTTAAGGGGATTGAAAATGCTCTGAATTTTGTCAGTCAAAATCAAAGAGGAAAGTAGCAGGACTTGACACAACTTGAGGTGTCTTAGCTTTCATATGTGGTGCAATCCCACTAAGGAGGGTTGTGCAAGTATAGCTCTTGTGAGAAAAAAGAATAGATTTGGGCTGAAGTCATGAGAAACAATGTAGGCACAGGTGCCCCTTGGCTCTCATTTCCCCCAACAAAGATCTTGCTGTAGACTAGGCAATAGACTATTACTTCGCTTGGTAATAAAGGGAAATTGAGCCTCCCTAATGGAAGATTGAGTTGGAAGTTGTAGACAGAAATTACAGAGTGTTTTCTATCTTTTGGATGAAAACCATTTAAATGGTAAGAACCCTACATGCTTATGGCTCTCAGTAGCCAGACAGTCTCTGCCTGAGTCAACTGGTCCCTTCTGCAGCTCATGATATCTCCCATCCCTTCATTCCAAAAACATTGTCCATATTAAATTTTTCCCTCTTCATTTTTTGATTTTTTCAGGACAGAATGTAATTCTGGGTGTATAACAGATAATAGTGAAAATCCAAGCAGTTTTCACAGTCTTGCTTTGTTGCTTGTCTTAGATAGACCTTGGCACAGAGATGGGAAAGATCTCTGACTGTCCCTGAAATACAGCCTGTAAGAGACAGAACTGCAGCAAATAGAAATGAGAATGAGGACATGGATCAAGAACAACAGATTCTTATTAGCCACAGTGTTCTTAAAAATACAGCACTAAAATTGTGACTATCTTGTTATCAGGCAAGTTATAATTACTCTATTGAATATTCACTTACCAGCTCCAAGTTCTATCTGCTGGAGAGTATGTTATTTAAATCAGCACTGTGTCACCTATATGGCTGTTGATCAGTACACAGGCAGAATATAATAGTAAATATTCAGTAAATTTCCAAGTGTGAAGCACCCTAGAACAGCATGTTTTTCTTTTTCTGTATTTGCATCATCATGAAAAATAGGTACAAGTAAATGAGGACTGATTCAGGAATGGAGTGCTGGACATCACAGAATCCCAGAATGGTAGGGGTTGGAAGGGACCTCTGGAGATCACCTTGTCCAACCCCCCTGCTTGAGCAGGTTCACCTACAGCAGGGTGCACAGGACTGCGTCCAGCCGGGTCTTGAATGTTTCCAGACAAGGAGACTCCGCAGCCTCTCTGGGCAGCCTGTTCCAGTGCTCTGTCACCCTCACAGTAAAGAAGTTTTTCCTCACATTCAGGTGGAACTTCCCATGTTCCAATTTGTGCCCACTGCCCCTTGTCCTGTCGTTGGGCACCACTGAAAAGAGTCTGGCCCCATCCTCTTGACACCCACCCTTTAGATATTTATAAGCATTCATAAGATCCCCCCCTGTCTTCTCTTCTCCAGGCTGAACAAACGCAGGTCTCTCAGCCTTTCCTCATAAGAGAGGTGCTCCAGTCCCCTGATCATCTTTGTAGCTCTCCGCTGGACTTGCTCCAGCAGTTCCCTGTCCTTCTTGAACTGGGGAGCCCAGAACACAGTGCTCCAGATGTGGCCTCACTAAGGCGGAGTAGAGGGGGAGGATAACCTCCCTCGACCTGCTGGCCACACTCCTTTTGATGCACCCCAGGATCCCGTTGGCCTTCTTGGCCACAAGGGCACAGTGCTGGCTCATAGGTCAACTTAGAGATTGTTGATGATGATGATGATGCATGAAGCAGGAAGAGGATGCAATGTAGGGGCAGCACACTGATCACGGGCACTGATAGACCATACTGCTCAGTGACTGTGTATAAAATATTAGTGCCTAGGATCCAGAAAGATTTTCTGGCACAGATGAATCCATAAGAATTTCACTGCAGTAGATGTAGCGTCACATCTTGTCAGCATTCTGGGTTACTAGTATCATGACTTATAGGTTTTGTTTTGTTTTGTTTTTTTAAATAGTAAATCAAACTGTAAAACCAGAAGACTACATAGCAGACATCAAGAAAATGTGTATCTCTTTGTGTCTATGATACCGATAGACAAAAAGATGATAGATAATATGATAAATATACAAGATATCCATTAGACTGGGAAAGAATAGTGGGTGCTTCTTTCTCGTTGTTCATGTACTCATGAAAGGTGTTGTATCTGTTTAAGCAATTTTTCTAATACAAGTAATATTTAAAATTCTTGTTGTAAATATTACCATACATCAAGAAAGAAGAACTCATTAAGCTAAAAACTGATGATTGAGAGTGCTTTTCTGTGAGGTTCTAATAAGCCATGATAGAATTAAAATATAATGCCTTATTAGTATAACTTCCTGTTACTTCTGTTTACAGCTATTGTAGGATTAGTTCTGCTGAAAGGAAATATATATAATTTGAAAATTATATTTGCAGAGGAAACATAAACAATCTATTAATTTAAAACAGAAATTATCTTTCTGCTGATCCACCAGAATGTTTTCCTTCAAAACAATTAAGGAAGAAAGACAAGGCTGTTCAGGAGAAAAGTTTTGAGGAGCACCGTACATTCTCTTGAGCTGTTTTGTGTTCCATATTGCTTCTTGTAGTATAGCAATTATAACATAAACAGTCTTCTGGAGGTAGATTTGTGATATTTTTTAACACTACCATGTTGGTGCTAAAAGTTTTTATTCTATTACAAAAATTATAGAGTTTATTATTCTATAAAAAGATTGTAAAATAACTTATTTTTTAAAAACAAAATCTTGCCTATTACCTCAAGTTGTAAAATCACTAAGCCAGATGAATACATTTCTTTTCTAGATGACGTGAAGCCACATCCCTGGATATCTAAGATGTGCTCCTGTAAGGTGTGTTAAAAAACCCTGCTTAGCTGAAAGAATTAGAAGATGCAAAAGAACAGCCAAGAAATAGGACATGTATGGCGTGGACATGAAATGGCTTGTTGTGTTTATTATTGTATACCTTTAATAATTCATTTGCAGAAGAAATACCTTCCATGAGATCAGCTTCTTTTTGCAGATTTATTAACTTCAATTCACACTTCCATCACTAATAAATTTACACTTATTCAATTAAATTTAGATAGTTCTAACATAGAAAATATCAACTCTTTATTTTTAGATGTTTTTCCCTAGTTTATGTAGTGATTCCAAATCTTACAACATTGACCATAAAACATTTGCATCAATTTTAATATTCTTTTACATACATCAAATTTAAATTTTTCTCTCTCCTTGTTTCTGATTTTTATTACCAATAACATTCTAACACTGAGCAAAACTAAATGTATTTGAAATAATTAGACAATTTGTTTGCATTTAAAGGAAAATGCACATTTTGAATTAAACATGGAATATTTAGAAACAACTAAAATATAAAGACTGTTGTGTGCACGGGACAGCATGAGAAATTGATTATAAATCTGGTCATGTCTAGGATGTAAATTTTCCTTTTCTATTAATGCTGCCATCACCATCATCTGTAGAAATGTAGTACCAACATGAAGTTGGAGAAGCTCATTGGAGTCCTCTTCTGAAATTATATACTTCATTGAATTTCTATTTGTGCTCATTGGGAAAAACAGCTATACATTTTTGTCTTTTAAAAAAATATATCATTATGTTTGGAAAATATTTGCAGCTTATTAGACTCATTTATCGCCTGACGTTCTGGGGTATTTATGCTGGTTTGACAAAGAATGGCCACTCAGAGCAGTAAGTTCACTTTCTGTATTACCAATAGTCGGAGCGCTAATGAAGTCAAAGGGACTTGAGGATGTGCTTTTCTGGATCTGTATCTTATGGTGGAAGTCATAGTCTAATTGTCACGTTAGCCTTAAGCTGCCTTAACTAGGCGAGTGAAGAAATCTTCAGTGTGGAAAGATTCTCTGGCAATGAATCTCTTTCTTACTTGTGGGGAAATGTCATGGCTGCAGGAGTGACAAAACAGGTTTCTGTTGCCATACTATGGCTTGAATTTGGTTAAACATGAAACAGACATGAAAACTTTCTTCTGCTTTTTCATATCCCATGATTCCATATCTCTAGGTGCAGTGTATGGTCTTTGGAAACATTGAGTGGAAGGGCCTTCTGAGTAGTAGTATTTCAGTTTTTATTCAACTAAAGAATATGTCATTATACTCAATAACACCCAATAAAGGTATTTAATGTTATTTTTCTGTAATTGTAAACACCATGCAGAAAAATGACATCTTTTAACAGAAAAGTCACTGGTTTTTACACAGTTGGTATTTTTCAGAACTTTCCTTATTCTTAGAAAGCATTTTCTTCTGTAAAACTTATCTTTTGTTTATATAAGTTTGTATTTGAACTAGGGTGACTAAACAATCTGGATGTTGAGTGCTATGGCTTCATTCTTTCACTTAGTGTGCTGGATGTCTGGAATATTTTATATACTTATCAACACAACTGAGAGCAGAACATGTCTTCAGCTGATATATATCCTCTTCGTAACTTTTATGGTTAAATCAGAGTTGCAAACATCAAGCAGGTAAAAAGTTGCAAATATACCTACGAGAACTTAATAACACTACAGGAACCTTGCGGACAGTGAAACAAATGGAAAATGAAGGATGGACCTTGCTATCTCCTTCGCCACACATCCTTGTCAACAGTCACCTCTGGTTTGCTGCAGTAGTCTTCCATTGGCATTGAAAAGTCCATTTCCCTTCATTACAAACATTACTGCTTTGCATCAGCATCTGCTCACTTGGGCCAGCTCTGTTCTTAGTGCCAGCGTAACAAATCTCCTTAAAACTATTTCTGCTAGATATTTTTAAAACTGATGTGTTCAAAGAGGTCTCATAGCTCAAGGAATTGGCATTATCCATAACACCCAGTACTGCTGTAGTAGCAATTACATTTGTGCAACACAATATTTGATTGCTTGTCTTTAATTCTGCAAAGCAGTGCACTTCAGCAGACTGCCAATACAGACAGCCCTTTGGAATGGTTTGGGCAGTGATGATTGGTGTTTGGCACATGCTTATGCGTGCTTTGTGCTAATTATAATTACAGTATCAGTAAGGTAAGGCAGGAACTTTTTTTATTAGGTACCTTTATTTCCCAGTAAAGAAAATGTATTTCCCGTGTGGTCTGGATGTCTTTCAAACAACCAACTTTACAGTATATGCTCAAGATGAACTCTTGCTTCGAACAATCTTTTTGCATCAAAGTGATAATTTTAGAGCTATATACAAAAATACATATTAACCTCCTGCAATTGTTTCTTGTAAGCCATAACTGAAGAAACATTTCTATGCTAATGCAGTCTGATGTACCACTGTATCCATGCTTATAGAGATTGATTTTACAACAAAGTTGCATGGTAATTAAGAATATAATTTTCTTTTGTGTTACACTGAAGGAACCCTGTCAAAAGGAGTAATATACTAATGTTGTAGAGTAGTTGTCTAAATTTTAGATATGGGGTAAAAAACTAATGAATACCTAAACTGCTTAAGGAAAAAGGTTTTTTTTTTTTTTTTTTTAACCCAGAAGTCACAGAGTCCAGTAAACTCTATGGCTCAAGTTGTGGTTTCACAGTCAGTTTTAAGCAGTATTAGGACAGCCTGCCACTAAACAGGGGAATTTCTCCCCACTCCAGCCATATGCTTCTGTGTCTCCTCACTTATGTTTGTACTAGTGCTTGTATGACCAGGACATGCCAAAACAAGCACTGGCCTCAGTGCAAAGAGCAGAGGAGGAACAAGCAAGCCAGGGTAGGAAGAAGGCAGAGATATCATGTAGGTGTGGGACAACGCACACATACATCAGCATTATCTCAGCATGAAATTTGAGTTTTAGGGTCCTATATACAGGGTCTTTCTTGCAAATAGATTTGCAGCTTTCAAATCCTATAGACTTTTTTTACATTATGTGTACAATTCCTTATATCATTAAAAAAAAAAATTAGAAAGGAAGTTACCAGTCTTTTAGCATAAGCCCAAACCGAAACTCATTGACGTCTCTTTGATTTGTGGGATTTTGATTTTTCAAAATGATTCATACTTTCTAAATGGTCACTGATCTAGATTCCTGCCTGCAAACATCCTTTAACTTTGAATCGTTCATTTATGGCTCTAAATGCAAACATTATATTTTGAAATCTCTTGTGCTATTTACATATTTTAAATTTGATCATTGAAATCAACTGCTTCCATTTCTGGGTTGTATTTTGTTCAGCAATGCTCTTCCCCGATCCAATGAAAGATGTTCTGAAAGCAAATTGGCATAGAACTTGAAATATATATATGAGATTCAGTGTTTCTTTAAAAAAAGAGACACTTTAACAAAACCACTATGTAACAGGGGTACAAGCTCCAGAGAACACCAGAAATCTAGCAAGGGAAATGATTTTGCAAGTCTGACTGAGCTGAGTGTTGAAAACTTGGAAAAGAATGGACAGGTGCAATAAGCAGCATTACCTCTCTCCAGATTTCTACTCCTTTTGAAAGACCATGTTCTCTGAAGGCAGACTAGGGCAGTGAGCCGGAGCACAAATCTTAAAGTCATTGTGCCAATGCTGAATAGCTAGCAAGCATTCGGTTCCTGATGGGGGATCTGTGAAGACAAAGTCCTGCTTCTCTCAATGGATGTTTCTGCTGAATTTTTCAGGCCATTCTTCTTGCATGAGAAGAGGATGCAGAGGAATTTCAAGGGCTGGTCTTCCCCTTTTTCCTTCCTCATAGGATATGCAGTCTGAACTGCTAGGCAAAGCTCTTAAGATTATTACTAGAGCTTGAGTTGGGTTATAACTTGAATTCATAGATCCCCAAAGTGGAAATTCAGCCATCTTATTTTTGAAGAGGTAATACTGAACTTGGATGCAACATAAAATTCACATAATAACTAGGATTGTCTTATTGGGGACCATGGGAAGTTTGTTTCTTGAATGACACCTGCTGGAAAGTCTAAAGTGTGTCCGAGAGCTGTGCTGCAGGACAGAGGCACGTCACGTAAGGACTACCTTCCCCGTCTTCCAATGAATCTGAGTGTCCTGGATATGGTGTGATGGGTAAGTGCAAATATAGCTGTCAAGGTAAAGCAGTGCAAGTTTCTAAACAATATTAAACATTATGAAACTTAACAAACATCTGCAGAGTTTTTTAGAGTGGATTGTGCATTTGATAAAATTGTTACACAGTACCAATTTAATTGCACTTATCTTTTTCTTTCATTTATTTCTAGAAACCTTAGCTTGAGAAGACAGAGTTTTGCAGCCTGAATTTACAGTTTGTCTTGCAAACATAGGGATAAAGGCTGGTTTTTTCCCCTGGCAATACTCTCAATAAGATAGCTGTGAAAAATAGCATCACTGGAGTAAGTAGTATATGTCATTTCATTAAGTATATTACTCCCTCCATTTTTACAGCAACTGGGAGATTTTTTTTTTTAGCATGTGAAAGCTTAATATGCAGCAGAAAAATATTAACAATATCCAACACTAGAAAAATAATAATATTTTCCTCATTTATTCTCAAATTTTAGCTAAATAATATGTAAACTTCTTGATAATAAGGAGCTGGGGAAATTGTACTCTAAATCATTACGAGTTTTCCACACAGAAACTCAGGGTAATAAAAAATTCTGTTCAGTTTCAGAACTTTATTTCCTATAATCACACTGGCAAACAGACGTACGGCTCTGCCCAGTAAATGCAACGTACATATTTTTGTTGTTTGTTTTGGTTTATAGTCTTCCTGCCATGTAGATGGCAGCAGCACTCAAGCCTTGAAATTCATTCTACTTTTTCTTGAGTTTATTCTGAAACACCATGTTTAAGAATATTATTGTTGAGAATGAACTGAAAGCATGATTACTTTAAAGATGGATATCAGCTTAGTTATATAAACCTGCAGAAAAGCCTGTAACTTCATAATATCAGTGTTTAAAAGGCAATGTGTCATATCTGTATGAATACAGATGCCACTATTTGTTTTCTTGTACATTATGGTATTTTCTTTCTGTAAATTAAATTGCTAGGTTTTTTTCTACTGTGCTTGGTTTCAGGACACGCAGGGTGTTTCTGAAAGTTCAAAAATGTTAACATTTACTAGGATAGCCCCCACATTTGTTTCCTTGCAGAATGAGAAGCAGCTAGCAGGTGCTTGGGCAGGAAAGCTGTTGACTGTGGGCATCCTTGTCAACGATACAAGGAGGAAGGACAGAAAAAGGTAGTGGGATACAGAGTGTAGGATTTTGTGCTATGGGCTCTACTAATCATAGTGCTTTATAAAAAAATGTCATGAATTATCCTGGAAAAAAACATTTTGAAGGTCTAAATATCTTTAGCTTGCCATAAGGTGGATTGTCTGCACTCTGACATTTACTTTGGCTAAGAAATAGAGGGAGGTTTTGAAAGAGAAGCAACAAATCTGAGACCCAGAATCAAAGCTCTCTGGCAGCCTCAGTCTCTGCAGCATCAGCTGAAACCTCAGGGAGGCTTTGTGGGATCATCTCCAGGCCCTGGGAGATAAAAGCAAGTGTTACACACGTGACTGTGTACACAGGAAAAAACTAGCACAAAAAAGCATAATGGTGGTAGTTCCTCGAACTAGGAAATACTGTTTAAATGCTGGAGGCAAATGGTAGTGTTTTAGTAAGCTGTCATATGAAGTAGATCAGCACTAACTCCCTCAGTGCGTCTTAACCAGTAGCAGCTGAAGTAACAGGGAGATTAAAGATCCACTGGACAGAATTTCTCGTTCTGTAGGATCCTGTCTGGCGATGCATTTGGTGGAGGTTTAATCCACACTGAGCATGGAATCAGCTAAGGTAACCAGGAAAGTGGGCAGACTGTGGCACTTAACCATCCTCATCCAACTGCCACACCTGCAGATTTGGACAGGTCTGTTCTAGCCTTGTGCAGAAGCTGGGAGATAAACAGGAACCAATACCCCTCTGATGCCCTTGTTATGTGGTATGAAGTAGAAACCCTTGGCCCAGTATATCGTCCAGCCATTTGTAGTCAGGCAGATGGTCTTCAGAGGACAGAATTCCACACTGGAGGGTCTATCACAGTTTCAAGCTGCACTCAATGGATGATCTGTGAACAAACAGG
>WAAD01013907.1:0-13133 GCA_013389945.1 Fregata magnificens
AATGATTCTATGATTCTATGATTCTATGATTTAGGTCACCATTAAAAACATGGGATAGATAAATTCTACTTCAATAGGTAAGAACACTATGAATCGGGTTAAAATTTATTTAAGTTAATTCTATTTGATTTGGTAATTTACCTTGATAAGTCAAACTGATGAAACAATGATTTGTTAGTTTACCTGACTCTATCTTACACATATCCTTCTTTTACTAGATGATTTCAATTGACTTAGGTGAATTAATATAGCTGTGACCATCATGCTAAGCAGAAAAAAAGCAATTCTCTTCACTGTCTCTTGACATATAATCCTCACAAACGTAGACCTCATACCTGACTAATAGATAAAGCAGAGAAGTTTCTGAGGAGCGGCCCCTTTGCCACACCATAAGCAATTGATAATTAGTAACCAAGTAAACTGCATGCTTCTCTTTGTCGCTGGAAGGCTGCCTGGCAGAAAAGGACCTGGGGGTGCTGGTCGACAGCTGGCTGAACATGAGCCGGCAGTCTGCCCAGGTGGCCAAGAAGGCCAACAGCATCTTGGCTTGTATTAGGAACAGTGTGGCCAGCAGGAGTGGGGAAGCGATCGTGTCCCTGTACTCGGCACTGGTGAGGCCACATCTGAAATACTGTGTTCAGTTTTGGACCCCTCACTACAAGAAGGACATTGAGGTGCTGGAGTGTGTCCAGAGAAGGGGAACAAAGCTGGTAAAGAAGGATCTGGAGAACAAATCTTCTGAGGAGCAGCTGAGGGAACTGGGGTTGTTTAGTCTGGAGAAGAGGAGGCTGAGGGGAGACCTTATCACTCTCTACAACTACCTGAAAGGAGGTTGTAGTGAAGCGGGTGTTGGACTATTCTCCCAAGAAACTAGTGATAGGACGAGAGGAAATGGCCTCAAGTTGCATCAGGGGAGGTTNTTCTCATTTTGTTCTTATTCTCGTTTAATTTACCTCATCTGGGTCTAAAACACATTAGAGCAGTTGAACTGCAAATGAGCATTCTGTGACTGGCAGACACTTCCCCATAAATTCAAATCTTCATAGATAAACATGGGAAAAAAACCACCTGTGCTAGGAAGAAGGCAGACACAGAGAAGCCTCAGTGGAGTCCTTAGCATTTAGCTAAGTCAGCCAAAGGGAGAGGACACAGAAAAACATATGATTGCTGAGGCATTGGTCTCAGGAAACATTGAATAGTAACAGTAACTATTTACAAGGAGGAGTTGGTATAGAAGAAAGCAAATGATATGCAGCAAAAAAATGGAAGGAGAAGAAAAAGGGGGTTGCTGTGGTTGTTGTTGCAGTAACTGAGTATGGATTTTTGCTACAAGAGAAATAACAGTGGAAAGAGTTCCCCTAGTACAATGTAAAATAAACAGTCCAGGCCCTGGAAGCCTGCTGCCATAAAGGAACAGACTGAACTGGAGAATAAGCCCTGTATAAGCACTTATCTTTTCTGCACTGGGCTTCTCTGAACTGTTCATAAAGTCCAACCTAGGAACTGCCGTGTATGTGTACACTGCTATATAAATGAGACCAAGGAATGAGCCCAAGCACTCCTGATTGTCCACAGTGCTCAACTGGTAGCTTAATCCCTAGTTCCGTTTTGAACTGATTTGAGTAACTTTTTCCATGTAAAGCTTGGTAGGACTGAGTCTAGTCTCAAGTATCATGGACATGAGCCAACCAAATAAAACGCTGCTTGATTTTGGGGACAGGGATTGGTAAACTCGGGTCTCTTGTATTCAGTTGTGCAGTACAACAAACATAGCCATTATGTTTTTATATGAAATATGAAATATTAAGCATGTAAGGGATCCAGACTTTTGAGAATCTCAAAATGTAACTCCTTAATCAATCTCAAATATTATCTTTTAGCTGCTGAGTTATCTACAAGAGTAAGGCACAGCTCCATATTTGATTGCTGTGAATCCAGACATAAGCATATAATAATGACGTGACTGGTGACAGTGTATGAGTATTTTGTAGTATTCATAACATCTTAGCACCATTAATAACCACAAGCATTAAGTGACAAGTGGACAAAAGGAGTTCAGAAAAATATGTGCAAGAAGTAAAATCTGCAAGAACAAACAGTGAAAATGTCTGGTAAAAACAAAGTAATCTTGCAGAGCGGGTACTGACAGCGTGACTGATTGAATCAGAATTACCCTGCAGAATAAGCAAAACCATAACAAGCTCTGATCCCAAAAATAATATACCAAGACCAGATGAGATCATTCCTTTCTCTTTGAGGGTGGGGACAGAAGAGTGTAAAGCATCAGCATTGAGACAGGAAAGGTGGGGAATAAAGAAGACATCCTGGCTTCAGCTCCAGCTTCCCTGTCAAAGAGCATGATCACCTTGATCTTGGTGAGTAAGAATGATCATGGACCACAGCCACCAGTGTTACAGTGATAACTAAAAGCATGAGTTCCATGGTATTTTATACTTATGGCTAGTTTAGGACAAGTTTGTTAAGTACTAACAGTTTTGTCTATCTGCTTGAGCGTGATTAAGTAGTAATTGGTAATGTGTATTGTTAATGAGTATCAGTCCAGTAAAGGATTGCATGCATGTTTGAAACAGCCTGATTTATCAATCCTCTAAACTCTGCCCTCAGAACAATCTTCAATTCCCTAACTGGTCTATAAATCTATATACCGAGCAGCAACAATCTCTACTGACCTTTGTCTTTACTTTAAGTGCTCCAGTGGTCAGTGGGAGAGAATTTATGGTTACTATGCAACCTTTGCTAAAACAGCACAGAGCAATATGGTTTCTGATCCATTCATTATCTGTACACACACTTGTCTCGCAAACAGCCTATAAACAGCTTGCATTGTTATGCCCAGTTAACCATCCAATGTCATGCTAAACTTTTGAATGTTTAGGACATTATGCATTTTAAAGAGCAATCCATAATCTTATGAGGGTCAACACTTTCAGATTGACTGCATGAACCTTGTCTAGAGGGTTACTTTAACATGGCATACAAAGGGTGGTACCAATGTACACTACAAACTGAACTTTCTCTTATTTCTTCCTCTACCAGGAATATACTATAATACAAATGTCTCAGTACTATTTAGTTTTTCTGCGGTTGATTCTTACATGTTGCAACCCAAAGCACCTTTTCCTTAGGCAGTTTCTACTCTGACAGGTCTACCTCAGTATATTCTTTGCTCTAAAGAGTACCGTTTCACTCCTTTTCTATTAGAAGACTTGCTCTCTCCTCAGGAAGCAGTTATTGTCTTTCATTTAGGATACATTTCAGTGTATCATTTTATTGCTTTGTCAAAGGTTAAAGGAAATAAAATATTTTAATAAAATGAATGTTATTAGGTACAAAAGAAATGTCTTTATAGATGTGAAGATCTGCCAAGATCATATTGGTTGGGATTTTGTAGTGTCTACTGACCTTCATTGTTCAAACAAGGTAACTAAACCCTCTCATCCATGTATGTTCACTTGGAAAAGACATAGAAATATGAAATAAAATTGATATGATAGTGTGATAACAAGATTGGTTTTATTTGCAATAAGAACTTTCTTCTATTCATAGAAATATTATTAAAATGTAAGTGCATTTCTATCAGAGCATTATGTTCCTTTACTTGGAGCTGAAATGCAATTTTGTAGTTAGAAGTAGTATGCAGTACATTTGATTTATCTGTTTGGTAATTACAGCATAAAAATGTAAACCATGACAGCAAGGATACTAAATTTGTACTGAACTTTGTGAAGGAAATATGAAGAGCTCCATAAGCTTTGCCAATGAAAGAACTATGATTCTGATCGTACAATACTTAAAAAAAACCCCCAAACACCTCCTAAATTAAACTAATTTTAATAAAGATGATGTATTACAAGTCTTTTTCCTTGGCCTTTGTTTTGTGTTTACTCTGCTATAACATGACATCTCTTGATTAAGCTGTACCACAGACTGCCTGTTAGGGAATTGCTGAATCAGAAGTATTGGCTGGCCAGAAGACCTGCCTGACATGCAGAGCAGAAAAATAGAACTTTGAAAGTAAGAGGTGAACTCCTAAAGACAACTGCCAACATCCTCCCTTTTCTGGGTATGTTTTGAAAAGCCAGAATGCCTGGATAACTTTGTAAAACTCAGTGCCTTTCCTGTAGAGACACTTCAGACTTTGAAATTATTCATGATAGAAAGGCTAGTGGTTTATGTCAGCCAAAACTCACAATATTGCCAGACTATTTCAGAGCTGTTGTTCGCCCTACTCACTTATTCATGTGACGCTTGGAACCCAGGTTCCTGTGGGGAAAAAAAAAAGAGAAATCTAGTCTATGTTTTCAAACCAGCAACTGCAGGCTATGACCAACACATAATAAATACAATAGGAATTAAATATTCATTATGAGGGTAGCTATGCCAATCATTTTTTTCTTTTATGATTTAAAAGTATCAGATAAACAAAACTGTTTAGCCGTTAAAATTTTTACAACTCTGCTGAACAGCAGTCACAGCATTATATCAGATGTCATTGAAAGACATACATTTTAAATACCCACTTAATCTAAAGAAATGTTAGAGGTCTTCTAAATACCAGAGGTCTGTTAAAATGTTTTTACAGGGTTTTTTTTTTCACCCATATTAAGCTTTTTCATATATGATGTGAGCATGACATTAAGAGAAGGCATTGTGATTACAATTTACATGGAGGATCAAGAGGGCCTTAAAATGTATGTTTGCTTACAAGTATCTTTAGATCTCTGTATTAATTTGAAATACATATAACCAATTAAGGGGAAAATACCAAAGTCCAATGTTGCACTGTTATTGGGGAAGAATGGACTGCTGTGACTGGAGTATTCAGACAGATTAGACACAAGGCAAATCTCAAAACTTCAAGCAAGCATTTATTTAGGTTCATCTGCTCATTAAACCTGTCTGTTAATAACTAAGAATCAAGCATTAATCAAATATATTAGTCAATCTTAGTATAATTAGGTATATTTAAGTATGCTATGAGTCATTTTGGCTCTGACCGTTAGAGTTGTTGATGGTTCTTGGCTTCTGAGACTGAGACAGCCAAGCATGAGAGCTCTTTGACAAGGGAAGCTGGAACTGAGGGGTGTATCTTCTCTATTTACTAATCACTATTATATATGGCTAGTGTTAATATGCACTTTTCACATCAATCAAGACCAGTCTGGTCCAACGGATTAATTCCTCTTCTCATTGTCAGTATCAGCCTGTTCTGCCTTGCCAGATGTTTGTCATCTATGATTCATTCTGACTTCTCCAAATGGGTGTTATCTGTTTGCATAATGCATACTTTTAAATCATACTCATATAAACAGAATTTTTCTGTAAATATGAAACACATTTCATTTGAGAAATTCAGATTAAAGAAGACAATAACCATTTTCATACAAGAAAAGAACTGAAAGTGTATATTATTCTGCTTTCTGTAGGTTGGATAAATTAAAGGCAGATTATAGAGTGGATTATTTTGCTACTCAAATTTCAGGTTTCAATACAGTGTGAGAAATGTACACGTGTATATTATATATATAATATATTTATTTCATGTGTATGTACATTTATTTTTGGTTTGGTATTATTTAATCTTTTTTCTTCTGATTAAGTCAATGTATGACATGAATAAAACTGTTTTAATAAACATTATATTGAGAACATTTTTAAATTTCCAAAGCAAAAAAATACATTTTTTGAAAAGCCTTTAAATATTTTCCATTGTTTTCACATTCTATCACTCAATGCATCATTTTTTCCAGTTTAAAACAGTTGCTAATTTTTTTTCTGAATTTGCAAATTGGTCTGTGCATCATTTTCCACTCCACTCTCACAAGAAATATGTTTTATATAAAATTAACAATAATTGTTGAGTATAAATGGAACATTTTTCTCCTGATTTTATGCCCTGTGACAGCTTTTCCTCCTATGCCTCTTTAAACAGAACATGCTAGAGTGAAGTCCCATCTTGTCTTGCCCTCTCCTCTTCCCCTATAAACTTTTCACTTTGATAAACAAAATCAGTTCAATCCCTCTGATGAATGCTTAGTAAATAAGTAAACAATCCTTACAGTCTTCTACAGACACTCTGTAGTCTGGGACATTTTCATACTGTCAAAACTAGCAAAATTGAAGTTGTAAAAAGACTGGAAAATGCTTAGAGCTAAATGTGACACTCATATAACAGGCATTTGTCAATATGAGCAAATTATTGTTAAAACAGAATGCAGCTAAAAAAAATGGAACAGTTAGCTGGCTTTTCATATTGAGTTATATAATTTTAAAAAAGAGGAAAAAAACCCTTTTGTTTATATTGTAAGATTACACAGTTGCAAATTTAAAGGAGAAAATTATCAAATTCCATAATGACTGTACTGGTTCTGCTTGAGGTCCCATACCTATCAGGCATTTATATCTCCCACACAAAAATGCTGGGTTTAGGTGTTTTTTGCACTAATATTCACATATATCTATTTATATCACATTTGCAAACACTAGAGGCAGAAGGTGACCTGAAGAACTCCTTTTGCGGAAAAGTCATTAGCAAAAAATTAAGAAACATACTGTGTCTGCCTTGAATGTTTGCTCTAAGGAAAGGGATAGAGAGCAGTGGCTTTGCAAAAAAAAAAAATCTTTGACAATACAAGTGAAATCATAAAGTCTTAGAAGTTATGACTCTAATCAGCGATTTTGGGAAAATTATCATACACAAATGAGTCATATTTTCTCCCCAAGGTCAGATATTGTACCTTGATTTTGAAACCTATAACTAATATATTTTTTTTCCTTGTCTCTATGTATGACCTAAAATAATTATTTTTAACTAATGAACTCCTCACAGGTCTTTGGGTTAAATGGGAAAAGAAGCCAAGTGTCAATGTAGTATGATTTTTACTTGGAGAGAAATGTCCTTCAGGATCTCACAGCACTAAGTGCTAAATTAATAAAGAAATAAACTTATTTGTTTCCTGGGTTAATAAACATTCCTGGTCTCAATTTATATCTAAAGAGATGGCACAAATGAGGGAGCAAAAAAGTAGACCAGTTTGCACAGTATTTGGCATTGAAATGGGATCGCTAATTTAATTAACTTCTTTTCCTTGGAGATTCTTAAATAACTTTTTTTGAAGAAGTAAAAGGCAAGACTGTTTAAGATCACCTGTAATTTTTTTTCTTCAGTTTCTTATCAAAGTATGGAGCCTGCATTCTACAAATCTCTGGACGTGTTTGACTAGGTATGTTGAAACTAACATTTAAAATATTAGATTAATACTGGCCTTGGCCAGAATGTATTTTTTATTTAATAGTAAATATTTTGGTGACATATTACAACAAATACTATGTAAATGATTGAAATGTATTTATAATTAGTGAGATTTCATTTCCATCCTTAAATACTGACCAAAAAAGTCAATTTTTCTTTGTTTCTCTCACCTTGACCCACAGAACTCTTTCCTCTCCAGAACTTAATAATTTCAGAAATAGTAAAAACATCAATAAAAATAGTAAATAGAAACTAGAAAAAAATAAGAGTTTACAACAGTAAGAATTAGGATTTAATACTTGGAAAAATGTATGAGAGACAGCAAAAAAGCATAGGAGGAAAAGTGCTGTAGCTAGCATTTCATGGGAAGTATTTTTTTAAATATAATAGCAGGGATAATATCCTACATATAACATTACTCCTTTGCTAGACATATATAGTAGCATAGTCAACAGCAATAATAACAATAATGGGGTTATCACTGTTTAGAAAAAAAATTCAGACAGTTGACTAATATTATGCATAATGAGGAAGTATTTTATTTTCCTAATGTGACTCTGGAGAATCAAATCGGCATCCAAGACCTTTAGAAAAACTGGACAAAGAGCAAGAGAACCTATGGTGTTTTTTTCAAACATCTTTTAACACTGGAAAAGTTCCAGAATAATGCCAGAAAGTTAGTCTTATGACAGTACTTACAAGGGTAAACAAGATGACCTGAATAAATATAGACCTAATATACAACTTGGTTAAAACAACAAAAGGAGAGGGACAGAGATGTCAGTACAATCAATGAAAATCAAAATGAGACTAAGGAAAGTGGATCTACTGGAATAATTTGCTACTCCTGCTTTTAAAGTAACATATCTGGTTGCTAAGTTCAGTTGTGTTGACATAATATATTTAGACTACTGTCACACATTCCGCTCCATATTGTAATGTATTTCAGTTAAGAGACTAAAATAATGCAAAATCAAATGGCAAGCATTAAATAGGTTTAAAACTGTAAAGTCTGAAAAGGCAGCTGAAAACAAAATATTGCAATTTAATTGATTATAATTGTAATTTAATTCCTCTGGAATTAGTTTTTGGCCTCTTGGGGATTTTTTTGTTTGTTTGTTTATTTTCAAACTCCTGAAAGAATATCATTGACAAGGTCTGTAGGTGACCCAGTCATTAAGGAAAGCAATAAAGAACATGAAAACAATTGGCTGATTTGATAAGTATTATTTTGAAGCAATCAAATGAAATGATACTTTCATAAATGCAGAAATAGCTCACACTTTCCTTATGGAGGGTCTTTCTTCAGGATCAATGAAATGACTTCTCAGTGTGATACTGTCACCTTAAAGTGGTTTTACCAGAGACAGGTATTCAGCTGTCTATGTGGTTTCATGTAGGTTCATAGTGTCACTTTACATGCTGTGGTAGCCCACCTCAATTTCAGCTGTAGCTGCAGAAGATACTGTCATTAATTGTGTCTTATCTACCAATCCATCATAGATATCTTGTATTTGTCATGGTCTCAAACAGCATTACATATTTCTGTTGAGGTAATGAGTTCCTTCCCAGCCTCTTAGGGCAAAATTAACTGTATTGACTGGGTTTGCATGGAATATAATGAGTGCTTAAACACCTGGACAATGCATATAATGCTGCAAGTAAAATAGTAGTCAGCACATATATTCTAATACCTTAACTCAGGCTGAGAAAACAGGATGGCAAGTAGTCCAGCTGAACTAAGTGGTGTTACTCAAAGAGTGTCATGAGTAAGGTTTCAAGATTTCCTCCTTATAAAAGAAAATCTAAGTATTATTGCTGCTTTGCCAGACAGAACATAAACTGAAAATAAACATTCTGGTAAACTGATGGGATTATCTGTAGTACTCTTTGATGGGCCAGAGTTAATCAGAAGTGACTGTCAAAACAGAAGTTACTAAATGTCAGAAGGACAGAATCTTTAATAAACTTAGGAATCCAGTAGCAAAACATTTTCACCCAAGAAAAGGCTAAGCTAGATCATGATCACTGGTGACAAGTGTGAAATTCAAATTACACCTTTTTTGAAATGCTAGTTATAAAGGCATGAAATTGCATTCTTGTTTTGCAGTTGGTGCTGTACAGGAAGAGTCTAATTCATCACACAATATTTTTCTTGCATAACTGCCCTTTTATAGATTGTCCCAAATTTATCCAGTTGCAGCTTGAACAGGCAGCTAGAAACAAAATTGAGAAAATAATGACTAATTTATAATAGGTTCTGATTTTTTCTTTGCTCTTGCAAATTATGGTAGGAATACACAGACAATGATTTTGCCATCTGTCATTGTGCTAGAACACTGCAGCTTCCACTCAGTGAAGAAAAATATGAATGTTCTTTTAAATTTCTTTTGAAAAGAAAGTACTTATTGTTGCCTGGAAATTAGAAATAATCAAGTGGTTAAAACACGGAAGGGCAATTAGGGAGTTCTGGGCTCTGGTAAATTTCCTTTTGTTCCTTCATTCAAACTGGCCAAAAAATGATAGGATGAGGACGTGCCTTCTCTTGAATATGCTTATTTTATTGTTGTTAAGAGGTGTTAGGAGGGAATTCCTCCTGCCCGGCTGCTGGATCCCATCCCAGTGCACCCAGGGACCCAGGATCTCTGTCCCAGGCTGAGAGAACTGGCTGTTGCTTTCCTGTTTGCACGTTCAACTAGTAGCAAAGCTGTGCATGTCTCATAGAGACACACACAAGCAGACATATACACAGACACATAGATCTATGTACCAATCTATATATCTATAAACTTAATATATATATTAACTGGGTTTTGAATAGATTTTCTACAGTTGGGTTGAAACACCTCGCAACAGATGGCAGACAAGGACTCTAATACTGCAGTAGTAAATGGATTCTAGATAATATAATTTGAATAGTTTATGCAATGTAGTTTTGAATACCTAGACTGGTTTCCCAAGCACTGTTACTTACTCTAACTTAGTAAATCAGTCAGTAACTATCAGTCATTTGTGACACAATTCTCATTTAATCAGAGGAAGAACTATGAAGTGAAAAGGTTCGTGTTCTGTTATCTCCTAACACTTTTTACTATTCATAAAACATTTCCAATAGAATCAGTGTCTAAATCTTGGACTATCTTTAAATAAATATAATAAATTTCCTTTCTGTCAATTGAACTGCAGGAATTAGGACTGTCTCATTTGTTTAATTAAAAAAAATATTCATTTAAGAAACTAAGTAGTTTGAACTGAACTTTTGCTTTGAATTCCCTATTTTAATTGATTAGCTCTACAGTAATAGTTCTCACATACTGTAAAATTTGTACACCTCTACATGACAGAGCTTAGTTGCCAATAAAAATATGATTACAAGCGTATATTTTCAAGGTGTGTTCAAAGAAGAAATATGATATAATTCTAAGCTAGCTAGGACCTCAAAAATAATTAGGGTTTGTGCAAATTATAGTGGTTTAGATCTATCTGTTATGTGAGATGTTTTTAAGCTTTTTAACAGCAACTTGCCGTATCTTCACACAGTAATTGAAACACTGCTAGAGATGCCAGAAAAGACAGCTAAAAAGGTTTTCAAACCTTGCCAAGGCTTGTGTTCTTTTTCCAGCAACCTAGATAAGAAAATTTACTCATTTTGATCTTTTTTAAACTATAGCTTTCTATTTTGCTTTCTGATTTCTTTCCACTTCTGAAACAATTCTATAAGTATTTAGCTACTGGATTTGTTACATTTTTAAATAAGTTGATGAGTTTGATTTAATTATTTTTTTCTTTAAGTAAAAGGACACAAAAATAAATGTTCAGAAGAATATTATTGTTCTTCCGCATTATTCTTGTTACCAAGAGGCTGCCTTTCACCCCCACATTTGTAATAGTTAACTCATTTCAGAACAAATATATGAGCCACAGTTTCTTAAGGGGAAGGATATGTTACAGAGATTGGTGAGACTGAGAAATAGTGCTTGGCTTCTGGAGATCAGAAATTAACATCGAGCCTAAACCTTCATTGATCAAAGTTCTTAGTCTGTTTGATGATACGTGTCACAAGAAAACTCTGGAAACAATCTCATTGCCAGCAAACACAGACTGGTATTTTTCAGGTTGAAATGATTCTTACAAAGTGCTTTCACCTGTGCTTTATGTGTGTTGTTTTAATACATCAAGCGCCACAGCATCACCACAAAAAGTATATTCCTATTCATGAATAAGTGTGGTGGGTTGACCTTGGCCAGCTGCTAGACACCTACCCAGATGCTCTCTTATTCCCTCCTCAACAGAACAGGAAGAAGATAAGATGAAAAAGCTTTTGGGTTGGGATAAAGACACTGAGATTTCTTGCCAATTACAGACATGGGCAAAACAGACTTGACTTGGGGAAAATGAATTTAATTTCTTGCCAATGAAAATAGATTTGGGTAGTGAAAAAAAAAGACAAAAACTAAGATACCTTCCCTGCACCCTTCAACCCCCTTTTTTACCAGGCTCAGCTTCACTCCTTCATACCCAGCTCGTCTGTCCATCCCCCTGAGCAGTGCAGCGGGATGGAGAATGGGGGTTTACAGTCAGTTCGTAACACTTCCTCTCTGCCACTCCTTTCTCCTCACACTTTTCCTCTGCTCCAGTGTGGGTCCTCTCCACAGGCTGCAGTCCTTCAGGATACGACTACTTCAGGATACAACCTCTCCCAGTTGTCTTTATCTTGACCCACAAGTTTTTTCATCTTATTTTCTCCCTGTCCGGTTGAGGAGGGGGAATGAAAGAGCAGCAGGATGTGTGTCTGGCAGCCAGCCAAGGTCCATCTACTACTGAGGACAGTATTTTATATTCATTTATGTTAAAATGTATTTTGTTTTGAACAAGTGATTCACAAAATTGAAATAATATATAGTAAAATAGCTGTCCTTCAACACAGATGTTTTTAAAATGAAAACTAATGGAAAAGCAAACAAATAATATTCACTGGTGATTGTCCTGCATGAAGGTTAATTTCCAGAAACTCAGCCTCAGATATGGTGGCTATGATTTACAGAACTGCAGAACTGCAATAAAGTTTCTTTCATGACAACAGTTGTAGATTCTCTAAGACTTAGAAAGTCTTTGGCAGAAGGAGTCTGTTGAATAACTTTTTTTTGAAAAATAATTAATGATACTAGCTTTGTTCAAAAGAACATATATCTAAATATATATTTTTATTTGACTATCCACTAGATTCAGGTGTACTGCTTTCATTCATTTCAACAGGATTTTCACTCATACAGCTAATAAAATGATAGAACCCAAATTCCTAACAGTAGTGCATACACCAGAGCCAAGTATTTTCCTCTGTTATTTGAGATAAGCTTTTGAGCAGTGAAATTTCTGAATTAACAACATTGAAAATTAGTTACTGCTAATCAACACAATGGCAAACACAAATTTTATTTCCTGTTTGATTATTGACTCTAAAGTCTCCAATGGTTGGGACAGTTAAGCATCATATTTTTGTATGTAAACTGATAGTACGTAAAGGTCTTGATTTACAAACTTAAATAAGATGTGCAATGAGAAATCTTGGTTACTTTATTTTGCATGTTTAGATCTGCTTCAAGTTCAAACTGTTATACTGAAGAGAAAAAGGAGTCATTTCATTAAATCATGTAGCTGAATATCCAAAATAATAATAAAAAGCACCGGTTTAATATTTGCCTACATTTTGTCAACGAGTTTCAAATTTTGTCATGTTCAACTTTTGTGGAGTGACGTGAATAGAATTTATTTAATTTAGAATACAGAGATGCAATAAAAAGATAAAATAAAATGCAATTTTAAATTATAATAAAACTAATATTGTTATTAAATTAGATTG
>WAAD01013919.1:9259-24100 GCA_013389945.1 Fregata magnificens
GTCCTCTCGTCCCCGGGGCCGAGGGGCGCCGCCCGCCTCCCGGGAGCGTGCTGGGGACGAGCCCTGCGGCCCGGGCAGCCCTCAGCTGGAGGTCATTAGCGGCACCGACAGCTCCCTCCCCCGCTGCCCGTCCGGCCCGGACAGCCGCTCGTCACGGGAACGTCGACCGAGGGGCCGCGTCCTGCGCCCCGGTAAACGGGACACAGAATGGAACATGTGAAGTCCGCTCACTGAGTTCTGTGTACTAGACTAGCGTGCTCTGCCTGATGCTTCAGGTGCTTAGGAAAGTGTGAGATGGATGTCAGGAACAAGAGCGGAACCTTCTCCATGAGGAAGACGAGAACAGGTAATACCAGTGTTACGTACTGGCGAGGCAGCAGTAGCAAGAGTTATTGAGCGAAAAACCTGATTCTCCACATCATTTGAAATTACAGCTTCGGCCGCATAAACATGTCAGCGATGGCATCCAAAATATAGTCCTTCTTCATGACGTAATATAGTGATATTACATGTGCACAATAGAAGCACAGGAAGTTAGCTCAATCTCATTTTCATCTTTTTCACATGCCTAAGAATGGTAATGGTAGTCAACGTTACTAGGAGGAGGGAATCAAGATGGAAGGAAGATTTTGAACTTGCCGCTAACGTGTTGTTATACAGACAGCTACTAACTTGACCACAGCTAATCACTCACAGCTAATCTACTGCCCAAAGGCGAATGATGCAACAATAGCAACAAAGTTTATTTTATTGTAGGGCACTGAAGGAACTTGGAACAGATATGGAGAAGAAGTGTGAAAAGAATTAAAAAACGATATAAGGGGGCACAAAATGAATGGAGGAAAACAAGAGAAAGAAAAATACCACTAAAGAAGAACAGAAAGCACAGGCACCCCCAACCAGCAAAGATAAAATCTACAAATAACAGGGAAAAAAGCAGTTATTAAGGTAAATCAATTAGACTATTGAAAATATATTTATAGAGAATTAGTATCATGCGCAGCAAATGGCCTGAGGCCTGTAGACATTATTGTAACATAAGTTTGTCAGATAATAGTTATAAATCTAAAGCAAGAGCTAGCTTAAGTATAAAAAAAGGGTGTGTGTAAAACAGTGAGGGGAAGCAGCAACAGGGAAAAAAATATTGTATCCTGCCACCTTTGTTATGTCACCATTTTATGTTTGTGGAAGTAAGAATGCCACAGAAGATGACCAAATACTCCATGCTTAAGGACATTATATTTTTCTATCATCTGCTCCCAGGTGCACACCAAAATTTTTGTTACTAGTGTACCTACTTTGGAACTTCCTATGCCTGTAGCACCCCAGATTTTAACAGTGAAGATCTGATTATGTGACTTTTGTGATCAGTTTATAAGGTACTTGCCTAGGTATTGAAGACTGAATGGCAAGAGAGCTCAGCCTGCTGATTCGGCGTATCTGTGAACAGCTGGAATTATTCCAGAAAGAGCTGCCTCTAACTGAGCTCTAAAGATCAAGGGTGTCTGTGATTCCTAGAGGGGTACATTACATTTCAGAAAAGAGAAGTTCCCTTTTACAGGCTGCTCAGTTAACATGGATCAAAACTTATCTATCAGTTTGATGCCTGAACACCCCTCCTGCCCCTTATTTTATCAGCAAACTTAAGTTTGCAAAGTGTCAGAGTACAGATTTTGAATCAGTACTGTTCTATTCTGGTTTAGACTAAGTAGGAAATGAGATTGTATTATGATGTAGAGAATAATTTTATGACCCAGTAGATAATCTTCCTTGTCTTTCAACAGAGCAGTAATAAAGGGCCACCATGAATTACTAATTAAGTCAAAAGTTTGAAAGTTCTCCAGCAAATTAATGTTTTAAGAAAAACCGAGTCTCATATTAAATACTTTTAATGCTTTTCTAAATGTGCTTCAGTTGTTGATAAACTCAAAACTGTCTTCAAAATGCAAAAATGTCATCTGCAGGACAGCAACGCCAAACTCGTGTCATGATGGTCAGCAAAGTTGTGCAATTTCCCATCTCTTACACGGGGTGGCACAATATAGCTGGAAATCTATCAAGTGTTCAACTGTAACCTAGAAAACAAGCAAACAAGAGGTCAGAGCCAACTACTAGGGAGTGCTGAAAAATTCTATTTTTAAACATCAGACAATTACAAATATAAGCAGATTGTCACATGAAAGCTTTACCAAAGAGAACAGGCTTGAAGGAAGTTCTGTTGCATGAATGTTGTCCAGTACATGGGAAAAATCAACTGTTACACAATTTTGGGTCTGAAATAATTCACAATTAACCTTTAAATAGAAAATCATCGTCAAAAGCAACAGAATACCAAAACATTCACCTTTTCCATGGTCTTTTCCCATTTTGCTTATTAGAAAACCATTTTCTGGTAATCCAAAACCAAAAAACGCCAAACAACTGGATTTAAAATGCCCCCCTTTCAAGTGGTTCAAGCAACAGCTCAGAAATGTTGGAATTTTAAAACCTTCATTTGAAAGTCTGTCTCTGTGGAGTTGTCTGTAGAGACTGCATTTGTATAGAATTCCTCCTTGCCATTTTCCCTATACAGGAAGTATGAATACTGGGTTTTTTCCAACTTTATTTTGCCCTTTTTTGATGATAAGGGCTTTGGGCTGTAGTTTACCTCTGCTTTTGTAGTCCTTGCACATAACTTGGCTCCTGTCTTAGACACCTGTGATAGGAAATGACAAGGGCAACACATAATAGAGTAGTAGCTTTCAGATATGTGGACAGGAAGTAGGTAGTGCATAATATTTTGTCTCACTTCTGATATTCCTGTTGCGTACATCATCACCTCTTTAAAGCCTTTCTATTGTAATCAGTTGTCACGCTACTGTAGCTAGTTGCATCCTCTTTGCATATCGTGGGGTAAATTATTGAGCAGAAAGTGACCCTCACCACAGTCCTTCTATGTCCCTGTGTACTTTCTCCCAAACCTCCCTGAGCTACTTCAGATACAACCCATGATGCTGTAGTGGACAGGTTCTTCTTAAGCAAACTTGCACTTCACATCTCCTAGCACTCCTCCCTGTTGTTTTTCCTTTTTCTATCTCAGAACAAATACCTTGTTGTTGAAAAGAAGTCAAGGTCTGTGTCAGGTCTAAGTGAAGATCTTGTGTTTGGAATTCAGCTAGAGAAGTACAAAAATACAAAGAATGCCCGCCTTTCGTAACAGTCAAACCAAACCCCAGACCTTTGCCATTTCAAGGACGTAGCTATTACCTACATACAAAAGAGAATCTATTCATCCTCCGTGTATATGATTTTCAGGTTTTTTAATATATTTTTCCTATCAGAGAGCATCACAGTTTGTTGGCTACAAACAACCATACTGGTATGAGAGAAAGGAAGAGCCAACTTGCTAGCTATGAGAGTCTTCATGTCTGCTTTTTTGGGGGTGGGGGGGGGATATAATGATTCTCTTGTTTATGGAAGTTATTGATGTTCTTCATTAGTATTTAAATAAGATTTCTGTATCTGCAAGTGAAAGGTACTAAATACATTGGTATTAATACCATATTTGCTAACTACTATGCCCTCAAGAAAAATAGATATTAATCCTAAATTTCACTTCAGTTGAAAACTGAGGGACCCATTAACTGTGGGAATAATGTGGAAAAATAAAAGCAATAAGAAATCTCTTACATCTGCCTCTTCCAGATAAATAATATTAGACAATTCCAGTGCACCAGTAGAATTGCAGACAAACGTGTGGCTGTTTACTGTTAACTCACGTTTCTTCATTTGTACTAGAAAGTTGCCTGTCTCAGAAAAAGGAGACAGTTACACATAGTAGTTACAGATAGTTACAGATAACTTCTGTTTCCTGAGGTTATTTTCTGCATAGGTATTTTTGACATGGTAAACATTCTTATCTTACTGTGCCTCATAAAAAAATGTCTGATCTTTGCCATTTGCAGTATCAGCTTAGTGTCTACCATAATGCTGTGTTAATAGTATCATTTTTATCATATTGTGGTCAGAATCCAATATCAAGTGTGGATGAATCACACCAGGAAAATATTTATGCATAATCAAAAAATCTGCAACTTCCTTTATACGAAACCATTGAGTTCTCAATTTGCCTTTCTGTGTGTTCTCATGGTCAAGCTGTTATTCATACTTGCACACAGTATGAATTCAGTGATACTTGGTTCAGCTCACTTCTTACAGTTTCTGAAAAAAACATGAAGTACCCTGTTACATGGACAGAAGATATCTTTGCTGGTTGAGCTTGAGGGGGAAACTGGGTACAATTATATATTCTTTTAATTATTCATGACTTGGGTCTGAAGTGAATGTGTATACGTTTTTCACTTATTCACTTTATAAAATTCAAAACTAAGCCCAGAAGCAGTTTTATGCTTGGCAGCGTGACAAGTTTCCTTTCCTCAACGAACCAGTCAAAGGAATTGTTCCTCAGAGAGTTTGTCATCTTCATGTATCCCAGAGAGTCGGGAGGGGAGCTGGCATTCATTACACCCCCCATCACACGTATGCATGTGCACTCCCTCCCTCTCTCCCTTTCTCCCTCTCTGACTGTGACAACAAGCCCATCTCAGAGGACTGTGTTTATATCTAGCATGCGGTTTCATTTGTATAGCTGATTTGCAGTTCATTAATCTAGAAAGCATTGCCCAGTTCTGGGAAGGACAATGTATCCATCCATATTCTGCCTATTCTGCCTCCTCTCCCCAATGCAACACACAGTTTAGAGAGAGGGAATTTGCTCTGTTTTGTGGAACAACTAGAGCAAAAGCAGCTCAAGAGCCAAAGCTGATGTAAACATACATTAGGAAATTGTTTTGATCTGGCCTATCAGGCTGCTGGCAATGCACTGTGCTTCCTTGGGAGACATGCAAATTTATGGGACGCAACTTGACATGATTAAGGCAATGCATGCAGAAGAGGTAATTGCCCTTCGGCAAGAGAATGATGTCAAGAACCAATGATTCTTTACATTCGTGACAGAGCAGGTAGGATCATGAAATTAGGGGGCTCTTGCAGAGTCATTACAATTTAGGTGTTGGGTTGGGTATTTTTTAAACTGTTTTTCTAGCTTTTATGGTTGTATTACTATTACTTGTTTGTCTTGGTGGGGAACCTGAGGACAATAGTCAATTTGTAGTCTTCAAAACCTAAATCTGTATCTGCTGATATTATGATAGCTTATGAGAGCTTGTTGAGTCTGGAGAAAACAAAACAAAAACCCCACCAAAAAAAAAAAAAAGAGGAGTTAAAATAATGCCACAGGGAGGCATCAACTTCTGCTGTTACCTCACAGCAGTGGGGTTCTTCACTTTGAAATTTAATTAACAGAGACACTGACACTCCTTGTTGACAGACATGTGCTCAAAACTCATCCACATGCCTGAGTGGAGTCAGATTCATTTTGTGCCAGCGTTAACGAGAAATTACTGATCACTACCTGGGAATTTGGGGGTAAGAACAGCTGAACTTAAGGTGAAAGACTCCATATCCTGTTACTACTCCCCTGAGTCAGCCTAGCAAATAGCTAACTGTAATATCTTAATTAACCATGTGTTAGAATCAGCCTTATTCTCCCTTGCAAGCTGTACACATTGCTAATTACATCAGGTAAGCACACAAGAGCACAAGGGAAGCAGGCATTAGTGCTGGGGTGGGGCAGTTAGGTTTCCCACTGCGCTGTATAGCAAAGCAAGTCTGGTGGCACTGGGGTGATGTTGAAATGGCACCCTTTAATTTAATGCAAACATAAGGATAAGGGAAACCATACTCTTTGTATGTTGGAGAACAGTACCCTTACAATCTCCTGGACAAAACAGGCACAATAGACAAAGGAGGCTGTCTTTGCATTCCTTTCCCCTCTTAGTTTGGCAAAGGAAGACACTAGTAGGAAGAGCACAAAGCATGTAGCTCTGCAAGCTGTCATCTTTCATACACCTACTATACAGAGAGCCTCTGACACACATGTTCTGCTGCTTTGAATGCTCATGAGCCCGAGTGTCAGTATAGCCTTGCTGTGCTGGGTGCACAGTGAGAGGAAAGAGGAAGTGTGGTTGGAGTGTGTTGTATTCTGGCTGTGCACAGCTGGCATATGATTCATCAGGGACTTGTACCATCTGGTACAGATAAGAGTCTATCATGTTACACAGTGTCTTTATCAGAAATAGGGACTTGGAAGAACATCACAAAGCTATGATTAGTTTGCTGGTGCAAATTTAACTTTTGAACTACAAACCTCTTATGGAGAGGCTGACCACCTTCAATAATCATATTCTCCAGTTTGTCCAATGCATAGTTGATAAATACTTGATTTTCTAGACTCTGCTAGTTGGATAAAACTTTTAAAAATGTGTAATTTCTTGTGGTTTTTTAGATCTAACAAAATATAGTCCCAAAGTCCTTTTTAGAGCTAAAATACTTCAAATTTGTTTTTTCCACCCCTCTCCATCAGTACACAATTTCTTTGACATTTCCTCCACTGGTACCTGTCATGTTCTTTAAATTCATTTTTCGTTCTCTGTTGCTTTATGTATTAAATGCAATTTTTTGAGGCAATTCCCATCTAAGCTTTCTCTGTCAGTCCCCAGCCCTTCATCTTTAAGCTTTTATTCAGTTAGAATACTTAGATTTTATCCTAGCCATTAATTTTAATTTTCAAACAGTATTTTTTGAAGATTAGCTAAATTAAATCATTTTTGCAATTACCGTCAAATTAATCTGTAATGGAAGGTAGATAACAGCAGAGATGGAGTCTCTTAGATTTTGACAGATACCCTCATTGGGTTTAATGTTTTGTATAATATCTCCTTAAATGAGCAAAGAGCTCGCCTTGATGACTTTCTTCCCTCACACCTAGGCTGCTGGCCATATAGAAATAATATCTTTGATTATGGGGAAAGCGAACTCTCTTTTTACATTTCTGAATTCTGAGAGGGAGTGTTGTTAGCCCTGATTATATTAAAAAACATGTTTTGCCATTTTCAGGCCTTATCTCTGGCACTTGATAGCTGATGGTTACTGAACCTCCATGGACTGTAACATACAAAGTCTACCATAAAAAAAAATATTTTTTGAACTTGCTTTCATAGAGATAGGTGAAAAAGAAGCCAAATGATCAGTTTAACCCGTGGAAATCAAGGGATAGTAATGTCCAGTAAGCAGACTAGTGGAAAGAAGGAGGCTGGAAACGGGCTAACAAGACCAGTCATCTCAGAATCACTTCCTGGATCGATAAGAGTTGGGTCTGAACATACCTTGGTATCTTATCACTTTGTCATTTAGACTGATTAAAATAAAAGGAAGCAAACACACTGGTACTTATATTAGGCTCATTTGAGTGTTTGGCTACAGACACATCTGTGCCCAAAGTGCTTTAAATTGAAGTACCTGATTCTGAGCAGACCTTCGGCTCTGACCTGTGATTGAACTCAGCTTGACTTTCTCCAATGATTAAATGCTTACTCTTGTCTGCACTGAGCCCTCAGACACTTTCATTTTCTACAACAATTTTTTTTTTTTTTTTTAATAAGCAGGGAGATGGCTGTAATGGTTCATTTATTCTGGCATCATATGGCATCACTTAAAATTAAGTGATTGGTTTAAGCCAAAACTTTTTGCGCCTGATCTGGCCTACCTGACTTCAGCAACAGTTTTGTTTAAAGTAGGGATGTGTTAAAAATTCCTGTGATTCAGGAACAGATGAAGACTTTCTAAAAATGATCTCTGAAGTTTGAGAAGACAAGTAAGCACTTCTGCCAGGGTAAAATTAATTATTTATTGTTTACTAGTTTTGGATGAGTTTTCCTTGTGTACTCTGTAAATATACTTTGGGCATGGTCATATCCTACTAGTCTAGCAAAATTCTCACAGAATACTAGTAGAGCTAGTGAACAAAAAACAAACAAAAAACCCCAAGAAACCAAACACCAAAAAAACCCCCAAACTCCAAACATTAGCTACTGTCATCACAAGTAAACACATAAACTTTGAGATCCTAGGATTAAACACGGAGGATATGCATAGGTAAGATTAAAGAACTGAAGTCCTTAAACTAGGGACAGTGAGACCTTCAGCAAGCAAATAAGATTTTACCTTTCTGCATGTATAAGGGCCCCAATTTATGATACATCTTGACTGTTGCTGCACTGGCTGTTGAAGTTACCAAGCCTAGCTGCACCTTTCTGGCAGAGGATGCCATGCTACGACACAGGCTGCAGAACAAAACATTGTCTGTTTCTTTTCTGCTACAGTTTACAGCCTGTCTTACCAGCACAAGTTGAAAGCTGTGGCAATTTAAACTAAATTATTACATTATTAGGTTAATGAGTAGAAGCTGTCTTTGCTGGCTCTACCATGGAAGCAGTAACAGAACAAGTGGTCCTGATAACAACTCCTGAATTGGAGATAATGAATCAAAACCTTTTGGATGCCTTTGAAATTAAGACTGACATATAGAAAATCTGTGTGTAATTTTCAGTTCTGCTCTTTTCATGACCTTGGCCAAGGAAGATCACAATCTAAGGTGTGGTTCCTTATTAGTCCAATTCATAAACAAACTGCGTAGACTATAAATTCTTCTGAGCAAGGATGATGTTAAGCTGATAGTTTTGCACAGTGAGGCCTCGGCTTTATCTGGAGCTACTTAATGTTACTGTGATAGAAATCAACAATACCAAACTATTGATTTAGTGATCATTTAAATTCAGTGTTAATGATATTTGTTCAGCTGTAGTCCATGTGTGAACCTCACAAATGAGGAGTACTCCCAAGTCATTGAAACTCCTTCTATGAATATCCTCTGTAATATTTAAGCCTTTCAATTTACTTAATGTTGAGCTGAATATGTAAGGTCTGCAACGATTAATGAGATCTCTGAGAATGAGGATGTCTCCCTCAAATACTGTTGCCTTGTAAAGTCTGCACCTAAATGCTTCCAGAGACCTAATTATCATTTGTGGGTATCAGTCTGTTCTCTCACAGACATACTGTGGATTTCAAGTTCAATAGAAGTAGGGGAGATAAGGAATGGAGATACAAGCACAGCATTTTGCAGCCAAGTGGTCACATATAAAACTAAATCAGTCCTATTTGTTGGCTAGAACACTGGGAAGGAGGAGATTTTTTCCTGAAAACAGAACTGAAAATCCTTTGCGTCACTGCTATTCACTCTAGGTAAGCAAAAATCAATACGGATTTAGCTAGAGGTGGATTTTGTTAGACTAATGGTTAAATAAAATGTGAAAAGCACTGTCATACATAACAATGTTGGAGCACTGTAGGCGCCGTAAGAAAATAAAAAGGCAGTAAGAGATGTGTCTGTTGTGTCCCACAGTCTTCAATTTATCCCTCAAGCATGCAAAAGAATTGAGCAAACCAGAAAGAGCCTCCTACAATGGAGAAATCTAGAATATTACCCTCAATTTCCAGCGCATTTACAAACTGCTATTACTAAATATGACTTATCAAGATTAAAAAAGAAAAATAATTTAGTCAGAGCTGTTGTCAAGTCACTATTTAATGTTACTTTTTGTATTTGCTGTGATAAGCACTAAAATTTGCACACTCCTTGATAAATCATTGTTTAGCAATGTCTAGAGGGTCCAGTAAATGGTTTGAAATTGCCACAATGTAATAAATGGTTATTTGATAATGAATGAAATTGTTTGAAAATACTGTTAAAATGTCAAGTTTTAACATATAGAACATTAGTCAAAAGGAGTGCAAACATGGAAACCATAGTGACACTATAAATATACTGCAACAAATGCATTTATTTGTACAGGGCAAATAGTAGGTGCTGTATACAAACCAGTATAAATTGATATATGAAGTTAATTTCAATCTGTAAAAGTAATTGCATTGGTTTAACTTATTTAACTCTCCTTACAATAATATTTATAGCAGAGCAAGAAAGTAAAGAAATAAATGATGATAAATAGATAAAATACATAGGAAATGGGAATTGTTTTCCAGTTTAATTACGCTGTCACATAAAATTATCGCAGAAATACACTATGCCGACAAGAAGAATACATTAAAATCCCATTATGCTGTGCAGAGTTGGCTAGCTTTTGTTGCTCTTTATTCTATAAATAGCTTTTCATCTTTTCAACTATCATGAAAAGTTAAACTTCGTAAAAAAATATAGTGGTGCTAAAAGGACAATATAGGTTGTGCCAGTTGATGGTTGGCCTGTAGCATGAAGCTGGGAAGCAAGAATGTCATACCTTTCTCTTCAAGAATAAATCTGACCACATAGTAAAATTTGAAAGAAAAAAATGCCCAATCAGAATAAGTAATATTCATTCTTTTTTTTTTTCTCACACACAACTCTAACTGGAGAGGTTTTGCATGGCTGTAGTCTCTATTTAAGATGCTCACATGTTGTGGTGATGGAACACTATTATAACTACAGTAAGAGCAGGACCAACAAGCATGCAAAACATATAATAAAAGAGCTTTTGCTTTTTTCTTCCAAGCCAGATATCTGTGGTTTCAAACTGAAGTTCATCTTATAATTTCTTTTCATGATGAACAGCATTAATGTGTGTGGTATTTTTTATCCATCGGCTTTCTATGTCTTGGGCTGAACACAAAATGACAGCCTCACCAGAGGCAGAAAGATGCATGTATTTCTCTGAAGGGGACTTGATTTTTCTTCTCTATTTTTTTCAGAACAGTTGAAGTTTAGTTTGCTTGAAAATAGCTATCTGCTTAGAATATAGGTAAAGAACACTATAATGCTGCAGTTAGAGCTAACAATATGGCTGCATTATTTTGACCTCTCAATTATATAATAAATCTTGCTGTGTTTTTACATTTGCAGCTTCCAAAGCTGTGTGATTAAGTAGGAGTTGGTGCTTTACTTAATTTAAAAAAATTTAAAAATTACTCTTTAGGGTTCTAGGAAAAATCTGGAAAATATGATTCTTCAGAGACTTCAAACTCAGAGGTAAATTTTTAATATAGACTTCATTAATTTTTAAAATCCTATTATTTTTAAACCTACTTTCTAAATCTTTAGCATCTGATTGATGAGGTTTGATCAGTGAGGATAGGCAATATTCTGAGTAGAAAGGAAATCTCTAGAATATGAAATACCTGTGAAGAGAATACTATGTGCAAACTGATCTCCCAAAAGATAAGGCAGTTTCCTGAGTAAGATAAGATTTAGGTCATCAAAGATATTCCTAGTACTTGTCATACTTGAATAAATTAAATGAATGGACTTGCTCCAAAACTTTATTCCAGCTCTTTAAAATTATGTGTATGCTGTGACAATGATTTTTTTAAAGCTGTCTATTGCTGTAAAAGAATGGCTATAACTAAAGTAAGCTATCATTAGACTTTGGATGGGATCATTTATTATAGTCCAAAATGGACTGTTATTTATAGTTCTTATTAAAAAAACTGAACGTGGAATGGATTCAAATTTCACCAAAGTTGTAATACTGTTGACTTGCCTTCTAACTAGCAAATGATATTTTGGCTCACAAGAATGATTTATAGCCTTTATACTACCACATGAGTGTATTGCGTGTGGCTGAGATGGAGTTAATTTTTCCCCCTAGCCACCCTCATAGTGCTGTGCTTTGTAGTGGCAGCTAGAAAGGTGCTGATA
The DNA here is from genome assembly GCA_013389945.1 of Fregata magnificens. NCBI lineage: Eukaryota > Metazoa > Chordata > Aves > Suliformes > Fregatidae > Fregata > Fregata magnificens. The sequence continues at coordinate 20,892 of WAAD01013919.1, forward strand.
ACACACCAGTGTTTTGGCTACTGCTGAGCAGTGCTGGCACGGCATCAAGGCTGTCTCTCCAACATTCCCCTCTCACCAGTAGGCCAGGAGTGGGCAAGACCTTGGGAGGGGACACAGCCAGGACAGCTGACCCAAACTGACCAAAGGGATATTCCATACCATATGACGTCCGCTCAGCAATAAAAGGGAGAATAAGAGAAAATAAGAAAAATAAGAGAAAGGAGGAGGAAGTGGGGGGGCATTCGTTATTTACGACGTTTGTCTTCCGGAGCAACTGCTGCACATACTGAAGCCCTGCTTCCCAGGAATTGGCTGGACGTTGCCTGCTGATGGGAAGTAGAGAATAAAATCTTTGTTTTCCTTCTGCTTCTGTGCACAGCCTTTGCTTTTGCTTTTATTAAACTGCCTTTATCTTGACCCAACAATGTTTTTTTCCATCTCAGTTTCTCCCCACCCCTGTCCTGCTGAGGAGGGGAGCAATAGAGTGGCTTGGTGGCACCTGGTGTCCTGCCAAGGCCAACCCACCACAATGAGCACTTCAAAAGGACAAAAATTGAAAACATCATCTGAATGCTTATGCAAATCAGAGACAAGCACCTTAATTCTCCTCTTCTTGTTATTTTCTGATCTTAACCCGTAGTACCTTCAGTGGCACATATACACTTACGGTTTTTGGGTTTTTTTTTAAAGTGGCTTCTGATTTTAGCAGTCCAAAAATTAGATGAAGCCTAAATTTTAGACATATATATATAGCATCCAAACTACACTGAAAGCTAGTGCTCATCTCCAGTAGCCCCAGATATCCACCTTGAAGTATTTTCAGAGCTGGAGAACACAGAACATGACAGCCATAACACTCTCTCAGTAAACGTCTTGAGAATCAACTGCTATAATTGTTGGAGTTTAGACACTATCGTTATGAAGACGTATAAAGAGATATGTAAAATAAATACACCTACTCCTAATGAACATTTCTTTTAGGTTTTGCCCTTTATAAATCGTGCCACTATAATTTTTGCTTGGAGAGTTGGGTTTAAACAAAACCAAAATGAAACTTTACCAGAATTAAACCTTATCCCTTTTTCAGCAAGACCCATGAACTTGGCTTTGATAGCTTTAATTTGGCAGTTGTCTGTGAGATTTGCATTGTTGTAAACATTTCATGCAACAGTAAATGTAATATCCATTTAAAGGGGCAGAGGAAAAAAAAGCTAAGTGATATTGTGTTATGAAAGGACAGCCCAGAACTGAGTGATGTCACGAATTGCTGTCTTCATGCTATTAGTTGAAGTCATTTAAAATCTTGGAAATTTTATCTTTCTATGAAAGAGGGAGGAAATTCAGAATCTTTGCATCAATGCTTTTAGGCTTAAGATTCATGCACACTTTGACACACCTTTTCAGGACAAAGTACTGTTCAAGGTAATAATAATAATTAACATTAGAAGTATCACAGTAATAAACAAGTAACAGTGTTTGTTACAAACACAGACACACACCAGGTAAAAAGAGAACTAATTACGTCCATCAGATTGAGTTATTAGTATTTTGCTTCATGCAGGACAACATTTATCATCAAAACTGTGCAGAAATACTCCACAGTAATATCCTAAATTCAGAGTCGTCCTGTAGGGTCATCTGCACCTTCCTTCCTCCTTAATTACAGCTTCTTGGTCTCCAGTCTGTTCACAGTGGTGTCAATAGAAACACAACAGGAGCAGAATTCAGGCCCTTTGGCCACAGATGAGACTCTGAAAATCACTAACTTCTAGGAATCAATTGAGGTTTCACTTGAAATTCCAGTAGTGGCAGCTTTGTGCCTCTTCAATTGAGCAAGTGTCTTGGCATAACAGACATAATGCTTATCTTTAAAAGCATTTTCTAAGGTCTGCATTTGTCACTCTCGCATGGCAGGGTTTTAATGCTTCCTTCCGTCATATTTTCCATGTTCATACCTTCGGCAAGACACAAAGAACTACACAGAGGTAAAAATCTATTTATCTTGCTAGTTTTTTTGTTTTCTAGGAAATTAAACTACATATGCACAGAATCAAGAATTCCTTAAAAGAAGGGAAAGGCACTGTGAGGGTTGCGTTTTTTTTGTTTTGAAAAGTCAGGAAATTCTTAAATGACAAGTATCACTATAACAACAACAACAAAAAAAAAAAAAAAGAAAAAAGTATCTTGTTATGTTCAGAAGTCAGATACAGAACTGAGTCTCTACAATTGAGAAACTTGTTCCTTAAACAATCGCTCCACATTGTCATTGGAGCAGAATATGGAAAATTCCTGTATTTTTTCCAACATGTACCAAAAGTTGCACTCAAATCTCCAGGGCTGTCTATCCTGGACTTGAAGTGTTTTTACCAAACCTAGGAGAAAGCAAAAGAGCCAAGTGAGTCAGAATGTCTGTCAGTTAATGTGTTGTAAAACTGAGGGGTTTTTACTGCTGTTGCCTACCAATAATTTGTGACATCTGTTTGGTAAATAGGACCCAGAGTAGTCCCATATAAAGGCCTCAACTCAGTGTAATATTTAGTTGAGTAATCCAGTCAGAAGCAGAAGGGCCATTGCTGTGCTTTAATCTCACTGGCTACAAGTACCTTGCTGAATCAAGGCCAATGCGGTGACGTGAATTTACATGGGATGTTGTTGTGAAGCCCATACAGGTTATGTCAATTGTGCTATGGCCGAGCATTTCCAGTCTTCATTTTCTGTAAAGTCTATGGCTTCCGTTTGCCACAGGCTGGCAAGGCATATTGTGCCTATAATGTTGTCTTCTGATTTGTCAGTTGTACATTGATTAAGATACAGATGAGCCATTTGCTAGTGAACTAAGCTGTTAAATGGATTTTTGGGGGAGTTCAGCGGCGAGGAATTTTACAAGTGCCAGCTCAGATTTTCCTTTGAACTGCATTAGCCATAAATATGGATTATTCCTGTAGGTCCTGTATATGGAGAATTCGATCAGCTTTAAAGGTTCAGCAGCAAAATATGAACATAATTATTTCCCAGCCAGATAAATGAGTCACTTTAGTAGAGACATTTTGATCATGTGACTTAGTCAAAGTGCAGAAAAAAAGAAATATTTCCATCCCTGTCTGCTTGAAACTTTTACCATTATATAAATATATACATACACATACATTTACATAATAAACACATACACATACATTTTTGATCATGGGGAGGTTTACACGGCACCAGGC
>WAAD01013933.1:0-11250 GCA_013389945.1 Fregata magnificens
CACCTGGTGTCCAGCCGGGGTCAAACCACCACGAGGAATAAGAGGTAAAGTTTGAAAATGGATACTAGAAAATGTTGTTCTTACTAAGATGACAAAAAGAGCAGAACAGTTTCTTGCACTTTTCTCATTCTCATCAAGTAAAGAATTCAAGCATAATTAAGAAGTTTGTGATTTAATGGAAAAAAAAAAGGTGTTCCCCCCCCCAGCCAAATACCTCGGTTAATATATATTTCTGAGTTAACATAGTTATGGATTATTATTTTTTCATGCTGTTTAATCTGGCCTTCCTACATATGGGACAGATGACACTGCATTTTACATCGAAAAAATGTTATTTGGATAAAGAAATACTATTCCTTTCCTTGTATTTATTTCCCTCTGTTAAATTTAGACTGTATCTACATGACTGTAATCCTGATAGATGACTCTAATATAAATGGAGGTACATATGTTCTTATATTACCAGACATGAAAATGGGATTACTGAAAACATTAATATCGTATCTGAAGGTGTGAGTTCATTATTTTTAACCAGTTACATCCACAGAACATCCAAAGATGTTTCCCATCTGAAGCAATTTTAGAAGGGAATATACATCTTTAACATTTGTTTCAGAGTTGTCCCTTTATTGCTGTCATTATTTCAAAGTAAGGAGTGTTAATTTGGGTTTGATTATTCCTGTAACGGTTTTGTATGTGGTGCAAAGCCTTACCTTTACCTGATGCATTAAGGAATACTGAACTGGATTTCTTAGCAGTGACTCACTTTTCTCAAAATTTGTGTGACGGAAACTTTGGATGAGCTTAAGGACAGGGGAGATGTTTTGGAACCAGAACTGTCTTACCTCTGTAGCAGAATGCCTTTCATATCTTTTAGCTCTCCTATAAAGCACTCGCAGGGGGTTACCTGCTTCTGCATTCTTTCTACATAGCTGCTAATACACTGTGTTGTGGGGAAGGTTAGCAAACACATGCTACTCTTTAAGCTGTAGCTGAGGTGTTGTAGTAGCATTTACTGGTTTGGTTACAGAGAAGGAGCAGAAGTGCTCAGATACTATGGTTGGAATTAGATTTCTGCATGAATGTGGGAGTTCTTGAAGCCACTGTGTTCCCACTGGTCAAAATTTCTTTTCCCGTAAGGTGAATACATGAGGAAAATTGCACATAGTCATCAACAAGAAGTTACTGCTTGTAAAATGTGGTGTTTCATCTTGTTAAGGAACAGAAAATCTTAAAAAGATCATGATTTTTTCTTAAGTATGTTGACATGCTATTATCTTTGATTTGAGAAACACTGGATATGGTGGTTTTCTAAGCTCCAGCTATTTTCCTTTCATATAGTATTTGTTCCTGCCATAATCAGTGATTTTTTCATTGCAAATATTTGCTTAAAAAAAAGCCAAAACCATATTTTAAAATTTAGGATTCTATTTTAAAAGTTATTCATATCTTCCAGTATTTGCACAGTGAAAGGGAAGTAGTCAGTGGCCTTTTTCTATATGTCACTGGTTTGTGTGTGCAGTCATGGTAAATGTGTAAATAAGATGGAGGTGTATGTGCTTGTGCAAGTTTCTTATTTGAAAAGAAATCCATCCATGTTTGAGACTCATGATGTTTTTCTGAATAAGGGGCTGAAGTACCATGTTTATATTTTTTCCTTTAGTAAGGAATAGACTGTATGATACTACTTGAAATTCTACATTGAAACCAAAACCACAGTAAATTTTCACACACGAATCACCAAATCAAACAGTTTACAATCCTACAATGTTTTCATATCATTAAACTATTAGACCAACTTTCTTATATTTTTGCACAATGAGCATATGTGAGAAACTAGTGAATTTGTCTTCATTGAAATCAGTGCCATTTCTACTTAAGCTTCGTAGAAGAAAATGACTTCACAAATATTAACCATCAACTAATTAAGACATACTTAATTAAATGCAAATGCTGCTTAGCAAAAGCAATTGAGAGAAAGGCATGTGATTAGTGAATTAGCAACTGATTTAACACTTGGAGCTACTAGCTAGGCACCTAAGCAATAGAAATGAATGCAGAAATTTCACTTGATAAGACTAGTACGAGGGAAAAATGGACCATCTTTTCACATTGTGTTTGGTGAAAAACTTTGGAGCCAATGAAGTAGAATATATTGAGAATATAAATTGTAAGTTAATGTTGCTTTATGCTCAATAATTAGAGAGGTTAAAAATTATTCAAAATGTTGAAAATTTATCAACCTACCTCATGCAGAGAGATTTTTTGACAGCTGGTCACTCAGGAACTAGAACAGAAAATAATTATATACAAGGTAACATAGTGTTGCTACTGTTTTCAAGGACACTGGCATTTTACTAATGTTAAAGCTTATGTTGACAGCCTTCATTTTTGCAGCAGATATGAATAAACACTGTCAAGATGTTATGAAGGCTGCTGGGATTAATAAAACATTTAAAGTTTCCTAATGCCTATAGAAGTACGTGTTATATAGAAGTATTGAATTCATTCAAAAGCAAAAATTGGTCTGTCAGTCAGATACTGTTGCACATGCTGGGTTTTTTTCCTCCAAATACTCTTAAGGTTGTTAGGCTGAACAAGATGGTAAATGATGAATTGCATGTAAATATTATTGTTTCCCCTTCCCATGGTTTATTTGATCAGGTTTTCAGAGATTAACTTCTAAATTCTCCCTACTGAAAAATCTGGGCCAGCCTTTCTCAGTTGTGTATGCATTTTAATTAGAGACGTGCTATGAGAAAGACAGCTTTCCTCAGAGAGTTCCTCTTGTATAAGAAAAAAACCCCCACAACCAAACAACAAAATGAAAAGAATTGCTNTTAGTCATGGTATGAGACTGAATTTCCAATCAGCAATTCTGATAAAGCTGAAGTAAGATGTGGAGGTTTGAGGAAGACAGATAGCAAGTACCTTGATTGTGCAAAAGGGCAGAAGTTGGATGAAAGTATTATGGGCCTCCACTTTTTCCTATGCATAGTTCGCAATATAATTCTCTACCTCTTCGGGTCATTGAAAAAAGAAAAATCCACACTACTGCTGCAGCACCACTATGGTTTGGAGGGAAAAGTTAATTTGCTGTGACAGTTCATGCTAGGCAGGCAGGATTTTTCCTTTTGTGATGAACTCTGGGGACTGGTAATTGCTTAGTGATTTGAAAGAAATGCAATAGTGTTAGAAATGAAAATGATAATGTTAGTTTATCCTGGTGATTGATTACTATCTGTTTATTAGCAGATATAACTTGTCCTAGGATGTGAAAAATATATGGTTTTGTGATAATTTTAATAACTTTTCTGTATTTTGCATTAGACTAATCAGCCAATGTGTAGACAAGGTTATTACTGATGAAAGTCTAGTATAGAACTTCAAATTTGGATAAGTTTGTATGTTTTCTTTTATTTCAGTGGTTTTCTTGAAGTTGGGGGGTTTTTTTAATTTTCTTTAGAATAATGACAGTTAAACTCATTAATGCTTTTTCTATACTATTACAGTCTAGTTTTGACATTCTTGTAACTTTGAGGCAATTACATTTTAGACTGATATTTTCTTGCTTATTTTCTGCCCTGAGTTATAGTTAAAACAGACATTTAGACATTTCAGAATTGTAAGAATTTTTTTTTAAAAAAGCATTTTCTCCTCTTCTAGTCAAACTATCTTTGTATATCTACAGGAATAACACAAAAATTATACAATTGTAGCATGTACAAACTTTTTGTAAGTAGTAAAGCATATGCTTTACTAACTTTGGGTACGGAGAGTGGTTAAAGTTAGTTCCATATGAAAAACAAGACTGAGCACATACCACAGGTCTTGTTTTACTGAGTGTTGAATATGGATAGGCATATTTTGTTCTTGATGGGCAGAGTCCACACAGCGGCTTTGGCTCCTCAGCCAGTCTGAGGAGGTCATTCAACACACTCGAAGGCTGACAAAGGAATCAGCATAAGGACACATATAGGTCCTCATGTGGGAGGAATGCATATGGGAAACTGCATGGGAATTCAAGATAAAGAACAGTCTTATTGGCCATTTCAGCCTTTACAACCCATACAGAGGGCAGTGCAGTACCTTCCTGTTGATTATTTTTCTACACAGGGAAGGAAGGAAACAGTAAATGGCAGCCAGCACAGCTCACAGATTTTAACACTGTGTGAACTAACTGCATTTTTTTCCTGCAGCCTCCTCCATGCTTAGAGACATTATTGCAGGCGATTGAATAAGAACAAGGCCTTTGTCACCCACAAACACAGAGCGCTTTAAAAATTGGCCTCTCGGGTGCCTTACCAAGTATTTCAGGTGCCCAGTGGTTTTCCAATGCATGACACATTGTGTGCCTCCTTTTCAGCTTCACTGGCAAGATAAGAAAGCCGGTAAAAGAGGCATCAGCTGAGAAAGTGATGCCTATAACTGATAGTCACATACATACAACACAGTGTATACCCTAGTATGAATAACCAGTACATCCAGATGATGCAGTGCTTTGAATTGTCAGTCTTTTCCATCGTTTTGTATTTTTACATTGTTATTTTAAATGTGCAGGTTTAAAAACACTTGAATAATACTCTGTAGTTTCCTGTGGTCTGTTGTACTTAAAAGCAGACTATCATATGTGGCTACTAGGAGCCACAAAAAGAAGATACTGGCACAACTGAGCCTTTTTTGTTTCTTAGAGTTGCAGATATCCTAGCAAATTTGAACGCATTTGACTAAGCAGTACAGAGTCTGAAGTCTGCAGTTTTATCATTTAGGCTCAGTTGTTGTTGTTCATTCTTTTATGAACTTTAAAATATAACTGCATGATTTGTTTTACCACTCTGTGATATTCCTGTCCTTTGCTGATTACACAGGCATTTTAAAAAAAAAAGTTCAATGTTAATGTTCAAAGCAATCTCTTGATTTGATCCTATTTATTATGATTTTATTGTCAATTTTTTACTTAGTTTGTATCAGGTTATAGTTCAGCCTTTCAGAGACTATATCTGGCTTCCAGGTGCAGGACTGAGACCAAGTTCATTGCCTTATTGCATAGGACACCAGCAGCATTTTTATTTTATGTTGATTTTTTTTTCAGTTGTTCTCTATGCCTCATTGAATTTTGCAATGATTTGACTGTTCATTTCAAGGCTTTGAAAAAATTTTGCCCTTTATTAAGCACTTGGCTTTCCATTTCCTACAGGTCAGAATTTGACAGCAATTTTTTCCTGTGCACTGAAGCATGCATCATATTAAAAGATGCACAGTAAGCAAGATGGTTTCCTTGCCATGGTTCTCTAGTGATATCAGCTCTGGGAATGCTTCCCATTGGAAAGATCCTAAAGCATTTTACAAGAAACTTAAATATCAGACACATTTTACAGATGAGTAAACAAAACCACAAAGGAGTGACATGATTCAACTACATTAAACACAGAACATAGGTCTTCTGTGGTCTAGCCCAGCCTTTAGCATCTAGACCAAATTTTCATGGATACAATATCTGCTTTGTGAATGTAATAACAAAGGAATGGTGACATGAATACATTCTGATACTTATGAACAGTTAGCCAGTTCCTTCTGCATGCTATTCACAAGCTACCTCTCTTTAATCTGTAGAAGTCTGCCTGTTCAGTAGGGGGGTTGGGGTTTTTTGTTTGGTTGGTTTGGGGTTTTTTTTGTTTGTTTATTTTTTTAAAAGCAATTAAATATTTCAGTAGTTCACTGGTGGCTCTGGTGTGTGCACACATACTAGAAGGTCTTCACACCAAGAAGGCGGCTACAAGGAGGTTTTAAGGTAATGACTCGCTTTGCTGATTGTCTAGCTGGATCCAGCATAACAGTTCAAGGAAGAGATGTGGATTTGAAAGGCTATCTTCTTGGTGGTCTTTACTGATGATACAGGTCTGTGAAAATCCCAGCAAAGTTTTAAACAGTTTTTGACATTTTAAATCCTTGAAAAAGAAAGCCTCTTTTACCTCCTGCCATTTCTACATGCAGTCCCTCCCTTTAGTGCAATTTGGATAATTTAGCCCAAAATGTGCATCTGTTGCATAAGAAAGAAATATCATTCAACTACATAGGCACTGTTTCTGAATATGGATTATTGCTACATTCCGGATTTTAATGAACAAATCAACTGATAAATGGTGAAGAGTTTTCTTGACGGAAATGTCATATTCTGTTTTCATCTTTCTGGTTTTTACTCTTTGTCATTCTCTTGCTTAAGGTATAGATAATTTAGGGCAGGGACCTTTGACTCGTGTTTTTGGGATTCTGTCTTCGACTCGTGCAACATAAATGCATACCTATAAAGTTCAAATAAAATACTAGACTACACATGACAAACTTTTTCAAATGGGACGACTTCTAAGTAGCTTTAGTCTTTACATTGGCATTGTTCCCAGCATATGGTTGGGTGGTTCCTGGTAGTTGGCTACAGTATGCACTTTAAAGAGGAAGACAACAAAGGTCAAGTTGTTCATAAAATCATTAGTGAAATTTCAGAAACAATCTAGTCTAAATAAAATATCTCCCTGAAGATAAGAAGTACCCATTATAAAACATTCCTTCCAACTGCATATCTGTGCTGTTGAATTCATAATAATTGGACAGCTGACAAAAACTAAATGCTAATATGGAAGATACATATTTCAAGAATATTTTCTCTGTGAAAGCAAAGGATAAAAGACGGATTTGGGGAGAGAGTGAAGGCTTTTTTTTGTTTGAAGTATAAACTCAGACTGAAACTAATTTAACACAATTCCTCATTGTGACCCCAGATTTAGCTCAAGTTTCAAGTAACACCACCTTAGTTGGTAGGCGATAAATAAACTTGATATAGTATTGTATGTTTACACTATTACATACTTTATTGTAATAGTAGTATTTCTTGCAAGGTGTGAAAGTGTCCCAGGAGTTTACCTCATTGAGTCTTACCTGGCAATGGAACAATTTGAGAGTAAGGTTCACCCCTTTTCTAGCTTTTTTTTTTTTCCTATTCTTTGGAAAAGAAGTTTGCAGTCTGCAACCCGAACACGTGCTGTTCTGATGAAGCAGGCAGGAATCCCTCCTGCACTGGTGTCAGGATATGATGACCTGTGATACAAGAAAAGGAGCAATTGATGCAAAGATTGAGTCTAGTGAGGGAAGCAGAACTTGATGTGGGAGATCTATGAAGCCTTTGGCAGGGCTCAAATTTGTATTTTTAATATGGGAAAATACAGCTATTGAATCTGACTTGATCTCAAAGGTCTTTTTAATTCAGATGATTATGACTACTTTAGGCTATTTTAAAAGCATGAGCTGCAGGACTTCCCCTGGTTTGCAGAGCCAAGGAAGATTGATGTTTGCAGTTCTATTGTGCCTAAAGTTTCTGTATGAATAAAATATTTGACACTGGTTAAAAGAATATAATATTGGATGGATGGCCCTCATCTTTTCCTCTTTTTGTAAAGAATTTGGTCGTTAATAATTCTGGGACTCATATGGCACTAGTACTAAAGAACCTCCTATTTTCAGGAGCTCAGTTTATCAGAGATTCTTATTTGACTGATTTTAAGACTCTGTAAATCTTGAATGACAAAAATGTAGTTTCTGTTTAGATTAGTGTTTGATTCATTTTATTATTATTCTATTAAACAATAAAAGCCTAATTTGAGGCTTGGGTAGAGCAGTGTTTATACATCTTTGGCTTCATTTACAGCATTCACAGTGCTTACTGAATTAGCTTTTCAGAGTCCAGGTGGTGGTTATTAACACTGGCTGATGTCTTTATCATTAAATTATAGAGTATTTAATGATTATTTCTAACAAATGTTTTGTTGTATCGAAGATTTATGTTCATTGCAAATCTTGATGAGGCGCTATTTTGTTGACATTAGCTATTAAAACAAAAGGGTTGACATGACGGATCGTAGCAAGTGCAATGCTATAGACACTCCTGTTCAGTCCCATTGAGATCGCATATGCTTCAATAACATTTCAGTAGATGAATCATAATTCGCAGAAGGTTTTATGCCCTAGTACAGCAAGGATCATATAACACAAAAGGCATTCAGATGTTTTTAAAATGTTATGCTTTTCAGAAAACTTAAAAAAAAAACACACCTCATGTTTACAAATGAGACTGGCTCATTCCGTGCCTTGATTGTATATGATTACAGGGCCTCAGAAGTGCAATGTACTCTTAGATGCAACTTTTTCACAGTTCCTTGTAACTGGCATTACGTATCAGGCTACTGCTCAGTTCCTGGTGCTTTTCGCTGCAAGAACTTTCTGTAATTGGTTTGTATGATAACAAGGCTTGTTGTGGTTTAATCCCAGTCAGCAACTAACCCCCACACAGCCGCTTGCTCGCTCCCCCCGGTGGGATGGGGGAGAGAACTGGAAGAGTAAAAGTGAGAAAACCCTTGGGTTGAGATAAAGACAGTTTAATAGGTAAAGCAAAAGCTGTGCACGCAAGCAAAGCAGAACAAGGAATTCCTTCACTACTTCCCATTGGCAGGCAGGTGTTCAGCCATCTCCAGGAAAGCAGGGCTCCATCACATGTAACGGTTACTTGGGAAGACAAATGCCATCACTCCAAACGTGCCCCCCTTCCTTCTTCTTCCCCCAGCTTTATGTGCTGAGCATGACATCATATGGTATGGGATATCCCTTTGGTCAGTTGGGGTCAGCTGTCCCAGCTGTGTCCCCTCCCAGCTTCTTGTGCACCCCCAGCCTCCTCGCTGGTGGGGTGGTGTGAGAAGCAGAAAAGGCCTTGACTCTGTGTAAGCACTGCTCAGCAGTAACGAAAACATCCCTGTGTTATCAAGACTGTTTTCAGCACAACTCCAAAACATAGCCCCATACTAGCTACTATGAAGAAAATGAACTCCATCCCAGCCAAAACCAGCACAAGGCTATAACTCTAAAACAGTGACTGCAAACCTCTCCCTCCTTCGTTCATTTTTTCCGTCATCTGCTCCAAAGCGAAGACTTATCCTGAGGCTTTTGTCACTGTCAGTGAGACTTATTGACCTCTGAATATGTGGTCATTTGGGCATTCCTCACTTAATGGATATTAACTGATTTGATCAGGGAATCATATGTCACCTTACAGAACTAACCACTTTGTGATTAGGGTGCTGTTCAGACAAATCTCAGACACAGTCCTCCCACGATTTCCTTACTGAAAACAAAAGCAGCCCTGCTACTTAAGCACTAGCTACTATTTCATTAAACAATTTATACCAGCCTGGATCTCTTTATTTTAATGAAACGTGTATATTGATGTGACAGAATACAAATGCATAGATCTTTTTATACTTCCGTGCCACAAAGACTGATGTGTTACTGGCTTGGCTAACAAATGAAGATCTTTCTAACCAAACAAGACACTCTGACTGCAGCTTGCTGCAACAGTCTTTATATTTTGATGCATAGCTGCAATTCAAAGGATGAATTGTGCGTTGTATAACTGGCTGAGCTGGAAGTTAGGATACTTTTCCCCTTCTCCCACAAACATGGATGAAGATTAGGTGATTAGTGTACATGCATTTCCATGTATACAGTTTTCCATAGGTGTATTATATACTCTGTTATTCACATTAGGATTTTCTGTGGAATCAAATATGTATTAAGAAAATGAAAGCCTAAAGACCACCCAGGCTGGCATTCACTTCAGCAGAATATCAAAAGCATGTTCTTTTAAAATCAAGGCAGAGACGACAAGTCATTTTAATAAAAAAAATCTATTTACCTTGTTTATATAGAAGAACAGAATCTAATTTATTTGTGTGCCCATCTGGACTAGATTGCTCATTTTAAGTTAATTTAACAAATGATAGACTGCTACTGGCCTTTTCTTTCCCAGGAGAAGAGGTTGACAGACAGCTGTGTAGAGATGCTATCTACCCAATCCCGGTTGTCTGCGAAGCTCCATGCCCAAAGGACTGTGTGCTCAGCATGTGGTCCGCATGGTCCTCCTGCTCACACACCTGCTCCGGCAAAACCACAGAAGGGAAGCAGATGCGCGCCCGCTCCATTCTGGCATATGCAGGTGAAGGTAAGGTCGCATACTCTTGCAGACTCTTGTTTGATTGTGAATTCTCAGCTGTCTTTGCAATGTCAAAGTAGTTTCTTGATCAACAGAAACAAATTATTAGATGGAGTTGTGTTTTTTTAAATATAGAAAAAAATATTTAAATGCTTATCCTACATTTGCTCATGGTACCTAAAGCTGTTTTAAAGAGGACATTTTATTTTGCTTATTTCAGTTAATGTTGCTTTTTTATTATTTTTTATTATTTTATTATTTAGCATAATATTACTGTTTTGATTTTGAATATATGGTTTTCCTGTTTTCTATTAAAATTAAACAAGGTAAACGATTTATCCTATGCAGATCTCTATGAAAGATATTTACAGAGGATTGTTAGTAACCCTAGCTATAATTTAGGTCCAATTTGGAAGGATAGAAGCATGAATGCTGAAAAGATGAGAGTTTTAATGGGTTCAGATGCTAACAAATGGCTTTTGTAGCTTCTTAGCTCAAATTGGTAACTAATGTTATCCCATTAACATTTTTATTCATAGTAAGACTTTGGTTTTACCCTGTGAATCCTCACTCATGTGAATGGTTTTCATTCATGCAAATGGTCCTTGTGCAGGGTCTCTGCAGCAAATGCAAAGAGAAGACATAGCTGGAATATAAAGGAGAAGAAGAAAAAGGTTTTAGATATAGGTTCATGTCTATCCTTTGATGATTTTTGATGCTTCCTATAAATGGTTTTGTTTTGTTCTTAAATATTTTGGGGGGTGATAGAGCAAATGTATTCTATATGTAACATGGTTCTAAAATGGCCACATCGGGTGTGCTGGGGTCCGACTGGTAAAATGCCTTGTGCAACACTGGCAGCAAGGAGACATAGTCACCAAAGAGTTCTTGGAAAACATTTACTCATGTGTATTACTGACAGTACATTTGAATGCCTTCAATATAAAAGGATACGTGCATGTTTTAATTCTTCTTTAAAACTGTTAAGCATTTTATTACTTCAGGGTTAAGATTAAATTTAGCTGAAAAGTGAAACCTGTAATGTATAGAAGTAGTGAAACAGAATACCTGTTCTGAGAAATGGAGAAAGAAAGGGACAGGTTTCATCATATAACAAAACACTTCTCTATTTGCAAACACAGTTAATGTCATTGCTAAAAGTATATTGTGTATTTGACACAAATGGTTGGGTGGTCTATAACAGACTCCCAGCAGGA
>WAAD01013938.1:0-36504 GCA_013389945.1 Fregata magnificens
TGGATGAGGGGATTGAGTGCACCCTCAGCAAGTTCCCTTTTCCTGGTTGAACAGGAAGTTTGCAGATGTTCACTTCAACCGGCAGAACTTAAACGCCAACACTAAGATCTCTTCTTTCTCCAATATTAATAGGCCTGCTTAAGGAAATTCCTGAAGAAACAGGTTTTTCTCTGTGATATGATTGTTTTCTCTTTTTCTTTTAAGAGTGCCCAGGCTTTGATATAATTCCAGTTGGAGCCACTGAAATAACATCTCCCAATTACCCTGGCATTTACCCTGACGTGCTGAACTGCACTTGGACAATTTATTCTACTTCAGGAAATAAGCTGAAGGCTGTACTTAAAGATTTTTTAACTGAGGATGTGAGGGATTGCATTTGGGATCATTTGAGTGTTTATGATGGACCACATCTCTCTTTAAGGTTTCTGGGTAGGTTGAGCTACATGTTCATTTACTATCTTCCTTTTCTGACCTCTTTTATTGAATGAAGGTGACCAAATTCCCTTCAGTTGTGGGGTGTGGGAGGCAGGCAGGAGGGCAACACTGATTAGGGCCTGCATGGCAGGGCCAAGTGGCAGCAGGCTTCCTGAGAGCCATCGAGAGTAGCTCTTGTCACCCAGGGCTTCTTCAGTAGAAGTGGCCTGGCCTCAGCAGCTTTTGACTTCCAGCATCATGGCTGTATCTAAGAGGATACTTCTATTAATCCTTCTTTTAAAACCTTTTTTCCTTAACCCTTTGTATCTATGTACTTGTCTTGCTCTGTGTCTGAAATAGTTTGAGCAGATGCTGCTGTGAGTACTAAAGCTGCCTTGTGCCATACAGACATCAGGATCTTTGGGTACAGAAATGTTCACTGGAATGGCTTCATGCCTTCCTCGTTCTACCACTGTCTCCCCACTTTCTCCTCCCATGTACATAGACGTTTAGAGAACTGGTTATTGAGGTAATCCCACTAAAGTATGAGAGATGCACTCATGTAGAGCATGAGAACAATTTGGCCATTGCACTAGGCTTCACCTCTTCAGCCTGGGTAGGGAATGATATTGCACAGGCCACTAGAGATGTACCTCCCAAAAGATCTCAGAGAAATGCTGGTATCTACTAATATCTTTGAGTATCAGAAAGCTTGGATTAAAAAGTCTGTCCCTGGAAATAAATGTAGGAGCTGTGTCTCAAACTACTTGGCAATGACAACTGCATTATTTTCTTCTCCCCATCACCAGCAAACTTATGTGGCCAGAAAACGTCTTTTAGCATGTTCTCTAGCAGCAGCTTCCTGTCCCTGCCTTTCAAAACTGATGAATCTGTGGGATACAGAGGCTTCAAAATCCTTCTTGAAGAGTTTTATCAGCAGCCAACACAAAGTGAGCTGGAAGGCAGCAGCCAATGTCAGTAAGGCTTTCGGTCCTTCCCTGCCTATGCCACAAAGCAATCCTGTTGTTAAAGTAATATTGAAGGTTATAGGCAGGGACATTCGTAATGTTTATTTGCTGAATGTGCTTCCCCTAAAGCTATTGTCTGAAATCACTTCAAGATGTTCTTCTGTGTTCTCATGTATCCAAAACTGCAGCAAGTTAATTCAGTGCTCACCCAGGCACTTCGCACTAGGTGGTAGTCCTCGTATCTCTGCAGTTCTCACTGTCACCAAGCCAAATACAGAAATGTCCCTGACGAATGACTGTTTATTTAAACTAGGTTTTGGGTTGGCTTGTTTTCGTTTAAAACAGATGCTTATTGGGAAGAACGATTGGTCTCAGCATGTAACTGACCTCTGACTAATTAATAATCACTGTCTGGAACCTGACACTATAAACAGGAAGCAGAACACCAAACAGTTTAATCCATCTGTGCTAACTTTTGCTCAAGAGCTTGGCTGCTCTTACTAGAGGGTTATGCCTTTTCCTGGGGCACACAGAAGGGATAGAGGGAGTCTATTATAAAAAGGTTAGCTCCCATGGCGTGATCCAGAGTGCCACCAAAAGAGGGGAAATACGAGATGTGTTGTACCTCAGCCCTTAAAAATCTCAGTAGGTTTCTCCAAACCAGCTCTACCAGTGACAAGCTTTTTAATGGACTTATTTTCTGTTAAACCTTTTTTCCACCCCTAGGCTCATCCTCTGTATTACCAGTTTCTGAGGAAAGTAAATACTGTTCACTTCTAGTTTTGTTTCTTCCCTTTCTCATGCTAACACCTCTTGTGATCAGTGAAAGCTGGTGGTGGTGGTGGGATACAGATTATTTACACACTGTTTAATTTGCTGTCACTGGAGACCATTGGGAACACTTTAGTGAACTAATTTTAGAAAATGGAGACTTACTGTAATGGAACCACTTCATAAATATCAGTTTTGATTAAAAAAAAAGGGGTCAGGAAATGCTGCTCACCTGCAGAATGTGACTTCCTGAAAAATCTGTGGAGAGCTGCTTACCCAGGACATGTTGCTAGCCTGTACACATCTGGGACATCAAGGTTCAAGTCCTTCCTCAGCTGGAGGAAGTTGAGGTTTTTTGTTTTTTTTTTTTTTTTTGGTATACCGTATATGGACAACTTCTGTTCTTTTGAAGGGAAAATTAGAGCAAAGTGTTCCCAACTCTCTCCAGTACAGATGCTTCAATCCCACCAGTAGGCTATTGTGGAACCTTTGGTGGACATGGCTCTCCAGAACGAGTCTGGTGCTTGTTTGGTGTTGGAGCATATTAGTTCACCCAGCTGTGACCAATTTTCTTTAACAAAAAAAAAAGAAAAACCCAAAACACCAAAACCAAAATATCCTCACTAACAGTGAGGAAATAATTCCAGAGCAATGTGGATTTCCAGCAGTGGATTCATTCCCTGTGCTGGGGCCTGAAATAAGTACAGAATTGCTGGCAGACCCATGCGGGAAGCCCAGGATGGATGAAAGTGGCTGTTCAACCCTGGTGTCCTGGCCCTGGCTGGCCAGCCTGCAGTAAGAGGGTCAACACTTCTGTGGAGGCTTTCTAATTGATGAAAAATGGGTCCTGACAGCTACACGCTACAACTTCAGGTGGGCAATGTCCTCTCACCCCAGAGCACTGAGGGCTTGCTAGCCTCCAGACAGGACAATTTCTAAGCCATCTTGTCAGTCCTGGCAAATACAGATGGGCTTACTGTTTCCCACATATCTACACACACCCAGAGCTGCCCTCCAGCAGCTTAAACCTTCCTGTGTAGCCTTCTGTGCTGCTAGCAGTGGTGGCAGTAGAGATGGAGTATGGGCTTTGTGTATCTGGTAATTACTGTATATGCATACAGTCCTGGGAGAGCTTGTCCTCTGCCCCCCAAAAAACTGCTGATGTCTGTGTTATGTCTCTGGCCCCCATTATGTACTTACTGGCCTCAATTAGGCTGAGGTACCACATGCATCTGTTGAACCTTCATCTCTGTTGTATGTAGACACCCATGATGGTGGCATAGGTCACAAATGTTTCATCAAACTAGTTATACAGCCCAGATCTGTAGCTTTGATGTAAGGTCCATCCATGTTGGGATCTGGTTCCTGAGAAGGTGACTGACTGACTTGCCTCTGGATTCCCTGTGTTAATTGTAGCAGCAGCAAACCTTTGGAGTCAAAGCTCTCTGTCAGCACAGCACAGCACAAAAAGCACTGATACCTCAGCTGGGATTCCCAAAAGTGTCCCTATGATGTAAGGTTATAAGTCTTGAAGCATGAGTGTTTCTTGGCAGCAAATGTTACGAGTGAACTTTGGACTCTTCCTGTTGTCTGAACTATGGGGTTTTTTAGACTGAAAAATGTATTTATTTTCCTTCTTCCTTGCCCAGTGCTCAGACAGAACAGTTCTGGGGAAAAAATACTTGTTGCCAAATGTGAAGGATGACAGCCCCACGCTTGTGAAAGCCGTGCACACACACTATGGCTTTGGTGGGTTTCCTTTCAGAAGTGACCTGGCACTCCTGGAGCTCCAGAAACCCATTGAGCCAGGTACTGCTCAATGCTTGGAGCCCATTATATTCAGCTGTGCTGGGGTTAGTGATTATAATAAGGCTCTGATATGGGGCACAGTGTTTAGTATGTGTGTGGGGAGGGGGGTGGGAGGGCGTCTGTGTATCTTACATGCTAAGGGATGCTAAGAGTGAAATGAACAGTGAGCCTTCGGGGAGGCTTGCTTCCTATTATCTGGTTAAGATACAGCATGAAGGTTAGGAATGCTTCTCCTGTTGTCAACAGGCTTTGAATCAGGCTCCTCCAAGCAGACTTGCCTGTGACTTTAAGGTATTAAGTGTAGGCTAGACATGATCTAGAGAATAGCGAAGATCACCTATTTTACCTGTCTTCCCAACCTGTCACAGATGTACTATGACCATTAAAGTTAATGAGCCAAAAATAAGCATGCATATCCCAAGGGAGCTGTTTTTTTTTTTTTTCTCCATAAAGATTGGTATGCACAGCACTAATATGATATGCACCTCTGTGCTGGTTGCAAAGTAATGCCTGAGATAGCAGGGGCTGAAATTTAAAGAAAAAGCTTTTAAGTTGCCTGTACCCTTTGTCTAAACCACACAATATTCTTTTTAGAGGAATATTTTGCTGCAGTATATAATTTAGATTTAATACAATGAAGTGCAAAGCTTGGATAGAGCTGAGCAAAGTTACTCCTTCCAGTTTGTTATGTGCAACTTGGGGTAGGACTTGAGGGAAGAAAAGGGGAAGAACTGAAGACAAATGTTAAGCAGTGGGAAAATGTGATCTAAACAGAGCCGGTGCACAAGAACAGAGCATGTGAATAAGGAGGCTATGTAAGCCTATGGATCTCGCCACGTCCTCTTAATAGTATCCACAAAGAAAATGCCACAGTCCTTCCAAGGACTGCCTAATTACATGCACTGATGATGGGAGGCTTCTGCACTCAAGGAATGTGGTCCTGGGGCAAACTGGCCTGAGGAAACTGTCTTTCTCAACCCCCTGGATCTGTGCCTCTTTGGAGGGTCTCTTCTCTCATCTTCTTAGAAACAGCCTTCAAAAGATGTTCAGTTTGACTGTGCTGTGGCCTCAGACAGCAGTATTAGGAGAAAGCCAGATTTCACTCATTAAAACAGCGCTCTCAGGCATCCAGAGAGTACAGTGAGGGAACATATACATTATTAAAGCTCGGTCTCATCTGTTTTGCAGTCTGGTTATGGGATATTTGGGAGGAGGGGGAAATGAAGCAGTGAGTTAAGAGGCAAGAAAAGCAGGGGGCTGACAGAAGTAAGAGCGGGGAAGCTGTACCTGGTGTTGATGGGAATTTGCTTTCCAACACAGGTGGTTCTGTGGCAACAACTTGCTCACCAGGCAGCAGGGAGGAAGCAAGCACTGCCGCAAGATGCTTAACAGCAGGATGGGGAGATGGGAGCTGGCAGTAAGTGCAAGTTACTTTGACATGAAAGAGCACCTATGACCTGTTGAGGGCAGTGACATCTCAGATTGGGGGCAGCACCAGGAGAGATTTCCCCCACCTCCACCCCCCAAATGTTGCCTGCAGCGTGTGAAATCCTTCCCAGATAGGAGCCAGGCTGCCTCTTCTGTCGGAAAGCTGCCACATCTGGAAAGGGAAAGCCAAGGTGGAGGCTAAGTGAAGGGGAACGAACTCGAGGGAGATGAGATCACTCTCATGGTGTTTCAATGCCTGGGGCCTCTGGCCCGTGTCACCCCCACTGCCCAGCAGCATGGTCAGATACCTCCTGGTGCCTGTCTCCTTGGGACAGCTCGGTGGCTGGGGAGCAGAAACTTCGCCCCCTCATCTTCAAATTGAAGAGAGCTGTACAATGAGCACCTCCTCGTTCAAAACAGCCACGGATCCCTCTGCCAGGAGACGTGGGGTATGTGTGCCTGAATGCAGCTGGCGCAGAGCTTGTCTGCATCCCATCTGACCGGCCCTTAGCCAAAGTCTAGCACAGACAGCGGCGAGGAAGCACGCTGCTAGCTGGCTGGAGGTTAATCTGGGAAAGCTGGCGTGGTGATGACTGACTTGGGGATGCTGCCAGAAGGTTTGCAAGCGCTCATCTGTGCCCTGCAAGAGGTTTTTGTCCCTGGTGGTGTGCTGGCTTTGCTCTCTCTCCTAGGGGCTTGCCCCAACCCTTCTGGTCTTTTGGTGACTCCTGCGAGAGACAAGGGAGAGGTATGGGGGTGATAGGGCTTAATATATCATGCACACTTCCCACTGGTGACTGCCACCCTATTAGTGCTCCTGGCTGATGGGCTTGGTTCCCCCTGCCAGCTGCACACCTCCCAGCTTCAGAGGGCCCCGCTCCAAGCTGCACTGACTGCAAAAGCCAAGGTGGCTCCATATAACTGTCTGGAGAGAGACTCCTTCTCATGAAGCATATGAAATACTGTTTTGTGTAATATTGGACAACATAGGTGCAAAGGGAAGTAATCCCCAGGCTGGGGTCTGCCCCCAAAAGTGCATTGAGTGGCTACCAGGAGCAGTTATAGGGTCGTGACTCCTACCTCTGCAGCCTCCCTGACTCTGTTGTGTTTCCCAGAGGAAGAACTGGCTGGCAGGCTCCAACAAGCAGAGATCTCTCTCCTCTTCCATGAGGACTGCGCGAACTACTGGGGACAAAATATTGAAGAGATCAACATCTGCGGGGGCAGCTTTTTGCATGGTATGTAACCAACGGGGTGGAAATGCTGCGCTGCACACAACCAGGACTCAAAGACATGCCTTCCCCTAGCTTTCTGGATGAGAGTGCTTTTGACATTGCTGACAGGTGATAACTCCTTCCTTTCTCCTTCTCTCCCCTTCTTCTTTTCCTTCTTTCAGGGAGACTCTGGGTGGCCGCTGATCTGTGTGATTGATGGGCATTATAAGCTGGTTGGTATTGCAAGCTGAGGCAGTGACAAGTGCCATCCAGAGTCACCAACATTCTACATCAGGGTTTCTGCCTACAGACACTGGATTTCATCAGTCACAAACCAAGATGTTTGATTAACATGAGCAGGAGGTTTTCAGGTTTATGTGTATTTTTCCTCAGTAGAGAGCTTGTGATGTGTACTGGGTAAATGTTTGTCATTCAGGTCACCTTTCTGCAACCCCATCCTCTTTGGAAGTTCAAACTTGAGCACTTGGTTTCAGAAATCCTCTTTTTACTGCAGCAAAGCTTGTGGCGCTGTAGCACTCATATAAATTCAGTTCCTGAAAAGTGCCTAGGAAATACTATCCTTCAGTGTTTGGGTGCATGTTTAGTGTCAAGTCCTTTACACAGCCGGTACTCATCTGTCAAAATAAAATAGGTACACCCTGTTCATCTCAGATAACCTGATTTACCAGAGGGAAGTAGCTGCTACAGCAGCATGGATAGCTAAGATGGACTGCTTCAGCTGCAGTGTTGCTTCGCTGAAAAGGAAGCAATCTGGAATTTGGTGTGATGGCTCATCCGTTGTAAATATACCTTCAGGTTTCGGAGACATTTATCTATGCCAAGCTCTTAGCCTTGTCCCTCATATTAGAAAGGTCATATTGACACGATTCCAGTTGCCGGAAGCTTGGTTTTTTGTTTGAAAGGGAAGGGTTTAAATATAGTTTCTCGGGGGAGGGAAAGGTGGTGTCTGACTTATCTAAAGCTTCCTATGAGCTGGTAGCTAAAAACTAGTCTTGGTAGTGAAGTGTATTTGTGAAGAAGGAATCATAGAATCATAGAATACCAGGTTGGAAGGGACCTCAGGGATCATCTAGTCCAACCTTTCTTGGCAAAAGCATGGTCTAGACAAGATGGCCCAGCACCCTGTCCAGCCGAATCTTAAAAGTGTCCAATGTTGGGGAATCCACCATTTCCCTGGAGAGATTATTCCAATGGCTCATTGTTCTCATTGTGAAAAATTTTCCTCTTGTGTCCAATCGGAATCTCCCCAGGAGTAACTTGTACCCATTAACCCCTCATTTTTTCCATGTGACTCCTTGTAAAAAGGGAGTCTCCATCTTCTTTATAGCCACCCTTTAAATACCGGAACGTGGTGATAAGGTCTCCCCTAAGTCTTCTTTTCTCAAGGCTGAACAAACCCAGCTCTCTCAGCCTTTCCTCATATGGCAGGCTTCCCAGTCCTTTGATCGTCTTTGTGGCCCTTCTCTGGACCCTCTCCAGCCTGTCCACATCTATTTGTATAGTGGGGACCAAAACTGAATACAGTATTCCAGGTGTGGCCTGGAAGGGTTTTAATGCTCAGCCCTATCAGCATGTATCAGTGAATTACCTCTGCCTCCATCCATCTTCTCTGGTTTCAGCGCTATTGTGCACTACATACAGAGCTATCCATTAAACAGAAGATAGCAGGCTCTTTTCCATCTCTGTGCTGTATATAGCAGTCCACTTCAATATGGAAATAAACACAGGACTGTTTGTGATGAGATAACTTCATGGCTGTTGTCTAGTGCAGTGAACCTGGCAACAAAAATGGCTGAAGAACTACAGCCTACCCTTACACCAGGTCATTCAGGCACAATGGTTTAATAAATCAAAAGTTACACACATGATCTTTTGACTTACCAAATACTAGTCTCCCTGTTTCTCAAAAGAAACCCTTCTCTCTCCTATCCCCATCCCATGCTGCTTTTGGAAAGCAAACCTCATATTCTAGCACAATTCAGAAAACATCAGTCAATCTTTACAAAAATAATAGTTCCCCTGAACAAGCGGAGCTGTAAATTGCAGTATTTTGTCAGGCTGCTGTTGCTGATGACTGACTTGTCGTGTTATTACTAACTTTAAAAAACTGCTCTGCCATCATGACAGCAAATGTGTTGTGCGTTTTGGCTCAAAGATGTGATTTCCCCAGTGTGTCTTCAGCTGTGCAAATAGAGCAGCTTAGGGTTTGTAATTCAGTGCTGTATCACAGACCAGGGAGGCTTTCTGTTGTGAAAATGTGCACGGCATTAGGTGAATAACACCTTGCTGAAACCTTCAAAGACCTGGGGGTAGGACGGGTCACCATGCCTGCTCTTGGTGGCAGCGAGCTAGGGAGAAGGAAACCTGTTCCCAGGACTCCTGACATGCCAGTAACCACTTCTTACATCTGGAAAGAGGACCTGCTGCCCAGTGAAGTGACAGCCTCATCCTAAGCATAGTCCTGTCCATGCCTTGGGAGACTGGCAGAGCTGCAGGGTGAAACCAGCTCTGTGGCATGCTTGTGGTGGCAACAGAAACTCCCGGCCTGCCACAGGGGATTTTATACCTTAAATTTCACTGGGAGAAGAGTGTTGGAAAGCTTCTGGTAAAGCTGAAGAGAAGCGATTAATATTCATCTGAACATTTTTTTTCTTTACTGACCTAGAAATGGGCAGCCAGGTACTAAGGGGCATAACTACTGACCTGGTAAGGAAAGTGTCACCACATAAAATAATTTGGACTTCCAGTGCAGAGCTAGAATTGAAATGAACATGTAGGGTATCTGCTGTTTATGTCATCCCTCAAGATCTGCAGCACAGTCTCCTTTTGGACCATTTGATTGATGCAGAGGCATTTGGTAAGAGAAGAGAGAGCCCTGGTCCAGGGTGAGGTGCAGCACTTTGTACGGAGGAGTTTTCCCTCTGCGCCTTTTTACAAACAAGTCTGGCTCTCATATTATAAATGTACTCACTGGGGGAAAGGGAACAGCAGAACCAAGAATTATTTGCACCTTTTGGAGGAAGAGGCATGGAGATACTGAAGAAGGAGGCATAGATCGTGAGGGAAAGTAGAGTTGCATAATTAGAGCGTGACAAGTAAATCCCAAAAGCGTGAACCCTAATGAGCTCTTTCCTGTAGTTCTAGGCTTGTTTGAAGCAAGAGTAGATCATAAATTAATCTACACAGCATTGCTTTTTGAGGGAATAGCTCTGCTCTCCAGGACAGCGGCTTTACCATGCTGCAAATGTTATTCCTGATTCATCCCTTCAGAAATACCTCATGCACAAACCCCATAGCACTGATTTTTTTTTCTGCTTAAAGAGGACAAGACAAGTGTGTACTGCACCAGTTATAACTCTGCTATGCCATTTGACTATATTGCCAACACAGGAATTCAAAATCAGGAGGAAGTTCTCCTGTCCACCAACTCCTCCATCAGCCCAAGCTGCAGTTCAGGCTAACCTGGCTTTCTCATTCCGTGGGCTCTGGGGTTTGTGTACTAAGGTCTGGAGGGAGAGGGAGGACTCCTGCCTGACACTAGCTGGATGTGCTTGAATGCTGTGTGCGAGTTTTTTATGGCACAAGAAATGGGACTATGAAATCCTAAATAGGCTTCTCATTAAAACTTCTCAAGTAGCCAGGAACACAGCATGTCCTGATGCTTCTAGAAATGTCCTTCCATTAGCAGTTACTGCACAAAGCTGATTGTCCTATCGAAGAGGCTGTTCTGCTTAATTGCAATGGAGATGTTATCCTGGTTCACGGTTCTCACTTCATGGATTTTTTTTCCTCTTTGCTTAAAAGTAGTTTAGCAAGAAACCACAAGCTGCTGATTGTACAAGCAATTTTTTTTTTTTAAATTTTAGCAAGTGCTGGTTTAAGATGAATGGCAAGATGTTTTGTTTGGTTTTTTAAGAAAAAAATATAAACAAAAAAAGTTTTGAGTACTCTTTTCCCAGAATAGCTCATGCTTAATGTTGGGGCTCAGATTTCTTCCTTTCAATGCTCTAAGTAGCCTGTCATATTTGTATATGGGCTGAAAGGCCTCCAGGAATGATCTGTAACATTCGACATAACTAAAACTTATAAACAAAAGCAGATCAGTATATCCTTGAAGCAAAATAGCCTGAAGTGGCTGGAAGCTGCATTTTAGCATCTACATTTTCTTGCAAGAGCCAGTTCTTTGTGTGTATGTTTTCTCTGGGTACAGAATGAATGCACCCACACACAAATAAGGATCAGTTGCTATTTTTCTTCTCAAGATACATACAGGATTTGATCTATGTTTGCTGCATTCTCTGCTCTCCCTTTGTTTAGTGGCACAGTTTATGTAATTGCTGCTTTTCTGATTAAAGTGCATGAGTACAAGCTGAAAGTTTGGCACAAGACAGCCAATGTTTTTTGATTGCCTTTAGCTCAACTCTAGCTGTGGCACATCTCTTTGAATGCAGTTGACTTGCGAGAAAGTCTGGGAGAGAAATGATGCACTTTTTATTTATGCTTTTTCTCTGGCAAAATTGCTCTGTGAATTTTTATTGCCTAATGGTTTCTCTGACACCTTTTAAAACTGTTTAGCTCTTCACCAAGAGACTATTTTATATGAGACTTGGGCCAGTAAACCATTTCTGTGATCTGGGAAGTGCTATCCTTCTTTTGCAGAGCAATTCATTTTTAAATTAGCTGGGCCTGCCCGCTCAGGAAGAACTCACAGCTGCTTGGCTGCTAGTCCTGAATGGACCTATTAAATGCCATATTTCTGTAAAAAAAGCAGCAAAAATCTATTGCTGACTAGCAGGTCCTGAAATTAATGCGTATCAAGGGTAGCATAAATAGTTTCAGTGTGTGATTTTTGAGAGAACAGTGGTCTCTGGCTTAGTAAATACTAACTTCTATCCAGTCTATTGAAAAAGGTGATTATATAAGGTGGAAATCAGCTGGGGCTTCAGCAGAGCTGGGAGGAACTGGCTTCTCTTCTGCTCAAAATGCCTTTTAAAACTGGTAGCACTTAGTGATATGGTTGTTAATTGACTTGCCCTGGACCAAGCTATGTCCAGCCTTGTTGTCCTTCTCCCATGTGGTTCCAAAGCATGGTCTGAAGCCCCAGGTCCTTCCTCTCCCTTGTCTAAGACATCTCGTAGAAATGCTATTACCCTATATCACCCCCATTGATGTACAAGGGAGGTCCGGTCTATGGCTGTTTAGATAGGACATTGCTGCTGCCTCTGACCAGCAAGGTGGAGTTGTCCTAGATTTAAGCACTTTGAATTTCCTTCTGGAAATCAGCGTGTTATGGGTAGGTGTCTGCTCACTACAGCAAATTGTAATGGCAGGCTCCTGGCAAGCGATGTGCTGCTTTCCACTGTTTTCAGATAAATGTTTCCAGTATGAACCCTAAACTATATTTAACTTGCATTTGTATATGAGATTTAGTACTTAGAGAGGGGACAGGAGACCTGGGACACTACAAGGTACAGTGAGCAATCCCAAAGAAGAGGCATGAGGAGTGTGTGCTGTAGGCAGAGAATGCGGACTCGTATGTGTAGGCACGACAGCAGGAGCACGCCATGCTCTAAAATCATGACAGTCTGCATGTTTAGACTTGCCAGCAAGAGAGCAGGTTCCAGAAGGGGAGAGGACAGAAGTTTTATTTGGGATTGAGAGCTCTTTAGCCGTAGCAGTATGTTGGAGAGTAGAACTAGGTCCTGAAGACTTGCAGTTGGTCATCAGTGAAGACAGTCAATGATAGGTGTCCCAGGGTCCCTAACCACTGCTATTTCCCCCCTTTCTTGCCCTGACCATGGAGAGGAATACTAGTTAATGGCAACTGCAGATCATGTTCAAACTGGGTTTCGGATCTTCGTGATATAGAGCTACCCAAAATGCTAATGTCAGCGCTCGGCCCCAATCCTTACGGAGAACTACATTTCTGCTGTCCTGTGTCCCAGGGACATATTGCCCATTGTACATGAAGGTACCACCAACAGACACCGCTCCCTTAGGAACTGGAAGCACTCCGGAAACTGGTGCCGGGGCCTTTCCTTTGTTGTAGGTCTACTGTTGGTACTGCACAGGTCAAAAAAGGAGCTTACGCTGCTGTGAGCACACCACTGCTTGGGATATCTGGTAATGAAACCAGCTAAGAGAGAGCTATTCTCACTTGCTGATCAGGAAATGAAAACACTTCAATGGGGGCAATCTGAGTTGAATTCTTTAGTAATTGTCCCTCTCGTCTCCCAGTGGTTTCTCAGGAAATACAGTTCCTGTGAAAAGCCAGAGGAACACCTTACTCTATCGCTCCCTTCTCCAGCTCAGCTGGAATTTGGTACATTTTTTCCAGCACTAAATTTAGCAAAAGCATGTGCTGTAGCCTACTCCTCCCTTGTAGCTCCCTGGGAGATCTGCTCAGAGGTGACCTGGCTGGAAATACCAGCAATGGTTCTGTACCAGTTAGGAGTCTGGGGACTTCTGGGTGCCTTGTTCAGCTATCAGAGCCTTTCAGAGTGGTGGGGCAGAAGAAAGGATGCACCTACCTGGCTTGCAAGAGGCAAAGCAGAGCTGACTTTTTAAAAGATGCAACAGACTCAATTATACCAGGTATTTCTCAGAGTAGAAAACCATGATTTAGTTGCTTGAGGGTTTTTCTTGTCTGCCTCTGTTTTTATTAAGCTCATTTTTCTTTATTCCTGACCTGTGACAGCTGAAACAGTCTTCTTGGGAGAGAGAAGATGAGTGTATGCATGCACATGGCAAGGAGCTGGGGAATAGCTGTCAGGCCAGCTTGCTGTCTGAAGGATGCTGTACAGTTTGGGTTCAACATGGACCACCCTTGTCCTGTGGTTCCCACACGAGGATGGGAGTCCAAGAAGGTCCCCACACTTTTTTTTTTCCTCAGCTCTTCCATCCTTCTTGACCAAAGGCAAGTGAGCTGCAAGTTTCTTTAAAGCTGAGATTTTTATTTCCCAGAGTTGCAAGCAATAGTGAGAGATTCCTTACAGGTGGATGCCACATTGCTAATGTACATGGCAGGCTGCACACTGCAATGTGCCTGTACCTCTGGGGTACAGAGGGAAACCCTTCCAGTTCTTGCTGCCTTCTACCTGCTCTTGCTCCTCTGTTTCCAGCTGATGAAATCTGCTCCTTGCTTCTAGGTGCTGCTGGGTGTTGAGAGAATCTGTGAGGCACGGGAAGGAAAATGCGTCTTTACGGTAGGTGGCATGGCATGCTGTAAGCTTAGACATCTGGTTTCCCTCTTTAAAGCAGGTTCACTCCTAAATAGTGCCAGGTGACAACATGGTTGTCATTGTGATGGTGTGTAGACTTCGGTCTTCCGGCTGGATTTGGGTAGTCACAGATGCTCGGCGCATTGGGTCACAGTCCTAATTTTGAAGATGCATGCACTTCAGCGTACACTTAACTAAGAAATCCTCCAGCTCAGGTCACTAATGTTTATCTTCGGGCTTCCTGTGGATGTTTTCTCACTTTCCTCCTCTGCTGCCACCACGTGGACATGTCTCTGTTCATTTAAGGTTTGTAGTAATTTCTGAGAAGAATATGCTCCATCCTTGATTGTATTGCAGTTTTTAACTGTACACAACGTGTTTCTTCATTTGCCATCAAATTCAGCTGGGACGAATTTGACACATTAAAATAACAAAACGAGGAGACAGAATCTCCGTCATGTTTTTCTTTCCCATTTTTCTATTCAGAGACTTCCAAAGGATGTGCATTTTTCACACTCTAGAAAAGGTTATGTAGAGTAACTGAGAGTGCATAGCAAGTTACAAATCTCAGACAGAAGTTTCACAGACATCTCAATCAAGAGCCAGGCTCAAGCCTGATCAAAATTTTTCCAAAGGGCCGTTATGAGGCAATTATATGCAGAAGAATCTGTGTCACTGAGGGCTGATTGACTGGCTTTTATGTGCCATACATTCAGCTCTGAAAATTGCAGTTGGACTCAACGCCATTTATGCACTCCTGGAAATACTATTTTGAGAGCAGAACTCTATTAAAACTGCCAACATGGAGTTCTGGAGAAGAAGAGGGACTAATGAAGATGTCTGGTGCAGCTCATACAGTTTAATGACAGAACAGCATTGGTGCAGCAGTGCAGTCTGGATCCTGTTCACCTTGGGGCTTACTCGGGCCAGAGCCAAGTGAATAACTGTATTTGAAATTGGACACAGACAAGGATGATCTAATTTTAGGTCAAACTATAACTTATTTTCCTATATTTTTTCATCAATAACTTTCAGCATTAAATTAATCATTTATAATCTGCTGCTATGTAAAAAAGCAGCATATAAATGCAGCTCTGTTAGAAGTGGTGGCATTAAGCTGGGGCAGGTCCTGCAACCTTAGATTTTGTGAGGTTAACTTGTTTCAGTATTACACATGAGCAAAACACTTAGCAAGTCCTTAATTTGCCTAGTGACAGGGTATCAGAAGGGAAAAGAACAGTACTCTTTTCCTCAGCAATGAAACGTTGAAAACAATAGGTAGGTTGCGGGGGGGGGGGGCTGATCATCTTCTTCCCTGTCCCCTTTCAGTCCAGGATGCAGTTCAGGGGTAGCTGCTGGAATTAAACACCTGAGACTGCCTTCTCCTCACTTCATATCAGAGAACATCCTTGTGAATGGCTGGAGGGGTCTCATTTGATCACTTTGCAGCCTGGCTAGGGGAAAAGAGTTTAAATGAGACAGACTTTAATGCATCAAATGCAGTTCTAGGTATATGGAAACCTTTGCTGAGTTCAGTTGTCCACAGTGATATGTCAACTGTCAGGACAGATCACAGCTGGATTCAGTCCTTGATATTAGCCACATAGCAGGATGTTCAGTGTGGTTACAGTGTCTAAAAGAATAACTAAATCTCATGTGGTTTTAACCATTACAATAGCTCTGACAGAGCAAGTTTGGCCCTGAGGCTGTAAAGTCCTGGTGCCAATATGAAAGAGAATTGCTGTTCAGCCTCTGAGAATCGAGAATGACTCTTTCCATTTTCTCTCTCTTTCCTCCCTCTACTGGCCGACAGAATAAATTCGTAGAGCATTCAGAGTTTTCTTTTGGTCTTCAGAGACATCCTAATCTAGAATTCAGCAAAATTTCCAGCTCTGACTCATCTTGAACGTAGAATTAAGATGAGCAAAAATAGGTGCATCAAAGACCTACCTGAGGTTTCTTTGCCGTTCTGGGGCTAACCTTGGTTTCAGCCCTGGGCTAGCATCTGTCACAGGAATGCTCTAAAAAGGCTGATGTCCATGAGTGCCTTGGACAGAAAATGCCCTGAGAGTGAGCCTGGTGCATCTGGCTGCCTGGGGACAGGCTGACCATTATCACCCCAGAACCGCAGAATCGCTGAGGTGTGAAGGCAACTCTGGAGGTCTCCAGTCCAACCCCTGCTCAGGGCAGGGTCACCTCGAGCAGGTTGCCAAGGTCTGTGTCTAGTCAGGTTTTGAATATCTCCAGGGATGGAGACTCCACAACTCCTCTGGGCAGCCTGTTCCAGTGCCTGACCACTCTCATGGTAAAAAAGCTTTTTCTTATGTTTAATTGGAATTTCCTGTGTTTCAGTTTGTGCCCATTGCTTCTCATCCTTCCAGTGGGCACCACTGAGAAGTGCCGGGCTCTGACTTCTTTAGTCCCTCCTATCAGCTATAGCTGTCTGTTGTCCCGTGTAGTGCACAGATCAAGGACAAGAAAATGAGTTTGCTGTTGGTTTCCATACGTGCGATGAGGTGCATTTATGGAGCTGCGCAACAGGGATGGAGCCTGCTGAGTGACAAACAGCCCCATTGCTTCCCATCTGAGAGGAAAATTTGGCCACAGGATAAAGCTTCTAACCCAGCTGGTGTGGGAGATCCTGATGAACTCTTTTACTAGCTGTTTTCCTGAGATCTTGAGATCTCACTATGCAATGCATTGATAGCGTTGCTTGGAAACACACCACAGAAGCTTTACTAGATGTGTCCACCTCTGCAACCTGTATAATACCACTTCCCTTGATAAAACATTTTTTGGACTAGAAGAGTCCCTGTTCATGGGAATACAACCTGCATCATTCTGTTCCTTCTAGAAGCTTTTGAGGATGCTAACAGGAAACCTTGCAAATATCCAGTATTGGTGTTAAATGCTTTTACACCCCAGAGTTTTAGACTTTTTCTTCTATATTGCCTACTGGTTTATATTTTCTGAAAAGCAATCTCTGAGTATAAAATGAGATGATACAGCAACAAACACTTTTTAAAGTCTGCTCCTGCTGAAAGAAAGCCTGTCCAGCTGCATTAAGAGAAATATGACCCTTTTAAAGCTGCTCACCCCCCTGACAGAAGCAAGCTATATTCTGTTCTGCCTTAGACAATTTAGTAGCAGCCATTTAAAAAACAGCCTTCAGCATCTTAAAAGAAAACATGCTTTTGACAAGGCTGCTAAAAAAAAAAAAAGACCCTCATAAAAAGCATGAGTAATAAAAGATGTTCTCTTAAAACAGCTGGTGAAATAACAGGAGGTATACTGGACTAAAGTTAAATTTTGCTATCTTTTTGATTACTGGCACCTCAATGCATAGGTTTTTCTCTCTCTCCTGGTCTGTATGGGAGTTATTTGGAACAGATCTGCTTTAGATTTAGTACACTTTTTAGACTGACAGTGGGAAAAGCCATCTTTAACCATCTCTTTCACCCTCAGGAGAGCTCTTCATCTTTCTTCCCAGCTTCTTCTAAGTTTTTCATCTACAGCAGACTAGACGTTTCACAACTTGAAGTATCCTGTGTATTGCGGTAAGATGCATTTCTTATAAGACTTCTTGAAATCCTCTCTATAGCAGGTTCACCCCCTTATTGAAAACAGTTTTGGAGATGTTAACCTACAACACCTTTGGCAATGTTTTATATGGCTATTTTAATATAGCACTTAGTAGTCTCTACCTCTCCTTTTCCCCAAACTGCAGTTTTTCAAAGGACAATAGCCCTGCCTCCATCGATCACAGAGAATCCCATATACTAAGGAGGAATATCCCATCCAGGCTACACAAGTGTTTAGGATTGCCAAAATTTTCACCATCACAATACTTGTTGGTCTGAGGGGTTTTTTAATTTCTGCAGAGGTTTGTGGGGACACAGTTCATTCATCACCTTGCCAAAATAAAAATTAAATATCTCAGTTCTGATCTGAAATTACTGCAGTGAAGTGGTTCAGTAGGATGTTTACTCACAGGAATAGAATGTGGAAAGTCATAAGCAGTGGTAACAAATTTGTTGGCTTTTGTGTCCTGGATAAGTATGCAACGCAACAGCGATGCAGACGGCCTCTCAAACACTGGTATTCTGCAGTGCTTGTTTATGGCTTCAAAAAATTGAATCCTTTGGAAACATCTGCAGAAAAAGGATTAGAAAGGATTTTGCGATACAGTGGTGTCCATTGGATGACATGTGATGAAAAATGTCCAAGGGCTATCCAAAGCTTTCAGGTTAATTTCTCTCCAAGCACATCATCCATCAGATGATGAGCTCAGAAGTTATGGACTGCCATGTAAAATGTTGGAGAAGTAATCCCTGGAGGACTAAACAAAAGCCATGACTATTTCTTAGCTGTATAAGAGATTTTGAAAAACTGTGTCTTCCAGTTATAGGGCTGGTGTGTTTCCATTACACTTGCTTCCCAAGAGATCCAAGGGTGTAACTAGCTGTACTGGAAAAGCAGATCTGGCATTTTGTTGGAATACCCAGGTGCTGACTTTGCTGGAAAGAGTGATGGAAACCTCCCTGTTACATGTTCGTTCTGGAAAGCATCGCATCTGACTGTTGCAGACATGGGAAATACCCTCCCACGTGTGGGATTTAGGAAGCCATTCCAATCAACTCAGCAATAACCACTTCCTTCTCCCTTTTCTGTTTCTAGAGGTACAACTCTTTCAGTCCAGCAAACATCATGCTGTTTGGCATGAGTGCTTTGTACTTCTTCAGGGTCAAAATAACCAAGAATCACCCCACCTTTGTAGTCTTTTGTTTGATAAGTGATTCTCTGTGACAGGTTCATGCTTTCGGTCACTGTGCACATGTCTTCAGTGAACAAGCATCCATAAACTTACTCGATGGTTCCTTTGGATTTAGATGCTTTCAGGTGGTCCCTTTTCTTAAAAAGACAGAGCACCTCTTTTTTTAAAAAACAAACAAACAAACAAACAAACAACTTTCCATAAATAGTTTCCCAAGCCTTCTGGGAGTACGAGGTAGTTGCACCTTCAAGGCTGCTCTATACATTTCTGTGAGAGCTGCAGTTAGCTCTGGTACATAAACACTGCTAACACATCCATGAGCAAGAAGTATTGTGGGTTGTAAAATACCTCTGCATCCTAGATTTTAAAGTGCTGTTAAATTGCTTTACAGCATCAGCTTTGACTTCATTATCGGTAGCAAAGTGGTGAATGAGGATGTCTTGAGCATTTTGTTTGAAGACTTGTTTACAAGTTTTTTAATCCTAATCGAACCATAATTCTGAGACCTGCAAAAAAGGGGCCTTGCCTAAGTAGTGGCAACTCACTCTTCCATCTTCTCATTTAGCTGAAGGGCTCAGCTTAGGCATGTTTAGACAGAGCTGCTACTGCTGCTGTGATAGTCTGAGAACTGACCAGCCCAGCCTGCCATTGTGCATCTGGATCTGAAACAGCAGTTCTGTTTCTCACTTTTTTGTGCCATCTAGGGACAAAGATGTGAGAGCCCTGCTCCTGCCCATCGTTTTTCCAAGACCTTAGTTTGGTTTTGGTTTCTTGGAAAAGAGCACTTGCCCTTCCAGCAATATCAGGTTTGTAATACATTTTCTTTAGCAGTGACATGTTTAACCTTTCTCAGAATCATTGCTATTATAAATATATGATGTTTTTCAAATATACAGTAAAAACCACCCTGTAAAACATGATTTATTAACCATGTGTGGAGGCCCAATATTTTACAATAGTATTTTACTCTCTAGTTATCCAGAACTCTTCTCATCTGGGCAAGAACAGCACTGGGCTGCATACGATGCACTTGCGGACATGAGGGTCAACACTTGGCTCTTAGCAACTCAGAGGCCAAAAATCTGCCGGGCACAGGAATGGAAACCTAGGTCCTCCTAAGAAAGCAAGAGCTGAGACCTTTTGAAGATTGTTGCTTTTAAGGTACAAAAGAAGAGTGCCAGCTACTGGATGGCATCTGTATAACCCAACTCTGGTGGGGGGGATGTTAATGGGGACAAGTGTGACCTGCAAACAGGATGGGGTGGTTTGGTTGTGCACCAGCTGCTGT
Organism: Fregata magnificens; assembly: GCA_013389945.1. Lineage (NCBI taxonomy): Eukaryota > Metazoa > Chordata > Aves > Suliformes > Fregatidae > Fregata > Fregata magnificens. Next base: position 19,908 of record WAAD01013938.1, read on the forward strand.
GTGCACATCTGGAGGGCTGCGTGGCTTTGCTGGAAAATGGTGTGATGTCCTGGGTAAAACACGGAGCTGGGCACTGGGAATCCTGCATGGTCCACCAGACCCTGCCTAAATGAGAATTTCTCAGAGAGACGGAAGTGCATTCAACGCAGAGTGGGTTTAAGTCTGGTTTCCAAAGGAAACAAAGCTTGTTCAAGCACGGCATTTTTGTCTGTCCATGTTTGCTGTCACTTTACCAGCTATTCCCTCATCATTTGTCAACTCGTTTACCAATTTAACCAGATTTGACTGGGGGAGGGTGGTGCAGAGGATATGAAGTCGGTGCAGTTTTTGGTGGCTGGGTCACTGGGTGACATAATGATAGTACCTCTGATGGATCCAAATGAGTGCCCACCACTGAGGTAAAGGCTTACATTTTGCTACTAGCCATTAGCCACTGATACATTAGCTGTACAGCCCAGCTCAAACCACCCCCAGCAGATGTGATTTCTAGCCCAGCAAGGTAGGAAGGAAAGGTTAGAAGAATAGTAAGAAAGAGGAGGGAGCGAAGGGTGCTGTGAGGGATGTTAGGAAGTATGAAGGGGTTAGAAGGAACATACAGGAAGAGAAAGGAATGGGAATTATGTGACTGAATGGGAAACCCAGCTTAATTAGTTGTGCTCTCACAGAGATGCTTGCTGTTTGCATCAGTGGCCTTTGGGTGCCGTTTCAGCTGACAGAAGTTGCTATGTTTCCAGAAGAAAGGAAGAGGACCAAATAATTTAGATTTATTTTCTAATTGTCCTGATCCACATCCTGGCATCTGCAAATCAGGTTTTGTTTTAGGCTGCTTTTCCTGCCCTCATTTTCCTTTTATGAAGGTCTGCAGAGTAACAGAGACCCTTCACTTGCTGTCAGTCATTTCCAGGGAACTTTCCTCCTGCTTCCTTGCTCTGAAATGTCACTATGTCCATTTTTTGGTATCTGTGCTACCTCCTGCCATTTTCCACCAGGCTTTTTTTGTGTGCTTGTTTCTTTTTTCAGTCTCTCTTCTCCTTGTCTATATTCTGTTGTTCCTTCATTTCACACTTGCCTTTTTTCTGCCTCTTGTCTTCCTGTCACCTACCACTTCCATTTTGAAATGCCTCTCTTTACCTACCGACTAGAAGGGCAGGTCCAACTAGATCAGGCTGCCAAACTGGCTTTTGAATTTCTCTAAGGATGGAGAGTCTCCAACATCTCTGGGCAACCTGCTGCAGTACCTAACCACCCTCATGGTGGTATTTTTCTTCCTTACATCTAAGCAGAACTTCCCATGTCACAACTTTGTCCGTTGCCTCTCATCCTGTCACCGTGCATCTCCAAGAAGTGTCTGGCTCTGGCTTCTCTGTATCCTCCAACCAGATAGTTGCAGCCAGAACTGAAGTCACCCCTGACCCTTCTTTTCTCCAGGCTGCACAGACACGGCTTGCTCAGCCTCTCCTCGTGCCACGGGTGCTCCAGCCCCCTGACTGTCTTGATAGTCCTGCATTGGACTTGCTAGGTATGGCTATGTTTTTCTTGCAATGGGGAGACCAAAATTGGACACAGTACCCAGATGTGGCCTTACAGATATTGTATAGAGGGGAAGGATCATGCCAGCTGGCAAGGCTCTTCCTAACACAGCCCAGGAGTCTGTTGGCCGCCTTTGCTGTAAGGATGCAGTGGTGGCTCATGGTCAGCTTGTCCACCAGGAGCCCCAGGGCCTTTTCTGCAGAGCTGCTTCCCAGCCAGTCAGCCCCAGGCTGTGCTGGTGCACGGGGTTACCCCTGTCCAGGTGCAGGACCTACATTTGCTTTTGTCGAACTTCATGTGGTTCCTGATGGCCCATTTCTCCAGCCTGCGCAGGTCCCTCCGAACAGCAGCCCTGCCCTCCTGCAGGGATCATGCTGCCACTACTAACTGATCAGCAGCTTGATTTTGGACCAGGTATCTTTCTCCTTTGAGCACAGTGGCCCAGACAATTTTCCATTCAACTTACAGTCTGCTTATTGGGGCCATATCTCACCAGTTTTGCTGTAAGGCTGCTACAGAGGACCATTTTGAAAGCTTTACTACAGTCAAGAAAACAGCATCAACCACACTCTACGTCCACAGAAGCCAGTCACTGCATCATAGGCAGCAACCATAGACATGATCAGGCTTTGGTAAGTCCATGCTGGCTGTTTCTAATCAACTTATTATTCATGTGCTGAGATTTGCTTTGCAACCTTCCCAGGGACGGAGGATGGCTGACTGATCTGTCTGTCCCTGGATCATCCTTCCTGCCCTTCTTGAAGATGAGTGTGACACTTGTCTTTCTCCAGTCACCAGGAACCTCCCCGAACTCCAAGACATTTGATGGTGATGGAGTGGCCTTATAAAGATATTGGCCACCTCCCTCCTCACCCTCGGAAGCTGAACTTCCTTTTCTCCTCTTTTACTCATTTGCTGCCTCCATTTTTTTGTTTTCCTTTTTAAAATACTTTTATCTTTTTTTCCCATTTTTTCCTCTTGCATCTACACAATTTCCCTCTCTAATTTTCCATGTTCTCTTTTTTGTTATTGTTGTTCTTTTCTATTTTCTTTGTCTTCCTAAGGTGTAAGATGACGTCCAGCCATTCAAAAAAGAACTCCCACAGAGAAGTCAGATTTAAAGCTTTCGTACAGGATTTTTTCTCATACTGGGCACTACACTCAAATAGTTGTTCTTATTCTTAAATATGACCCCTCTTCCTCTCCAAAGAGCTATAACATGAAAAGATGCTTAAACAAACAGGCACCCGCCTGAGCACCACTAACCTGGGCTTATCTCCCTACATCATACTTCTTTTTTAATGAAAACCTGCTGGCTGCCTCAAAAGATATTGTCTAAACAAGCACAGAACAGCCCCTTAGAGAGATGATCTCTCCAGTTTTATACACACTAATTTATTACTGCATCATATTTCTAAGAAAAGAGTTTTTCTTATGCTTTTCTCTTCTGCAAAGCACTCTTCCCACAGATTATTTTTAAACTTGCATTACAAAAATGAAAAAATCTATAAAACTTAAGTAATAAAATGAAATTATCCTGATTTAGTCATGTGGAAGACTATGTGGAATCTGATCTTGAAAGTCTAGCCATGGTGTGACTGCTTAAGGAGATCACATAAAGACAGATGAAGCAAAAAAAGGAGAAGAGGTGTGCATTTAAAAGGTTTGAGAAACACCATCCCATGGAGACATTGGCTCAGCTAGCTGGGGATTCTTACACCGCTGCCAGTTTGAATGGATGATGCGGTTTTTCTTAAGACTGCTCTCAGGGTAAGTTTCGGGGATCCACACGCACCCACAGTATTCTTGTAGCATCATCCCCCACCCATACTAATGCACTGCAACCTCTAAGGACACTTTTGAGCTTCTTCTGCTCCCTCATCCAAATCGGAGAAATCGGAGTCCTAAAAGGAGCTCTTGGGTTTTACGGGCTGTCAGGCTGGCCTGTGGTGGGTAAGGCACTTAGATGGAAAAGTCAGCATTAGATCTTTTCTCACCTTTAAACCAGTTCACCTCTTCATTGTCTCAAGATGCAGACAGCTTTATGCCTAGCCAGGAAAAAGAACTGGGGATATCAAGTATCTGCACTTTTAAACGTTATCAGCCATTTCCCCTAGTTTATTACATAGTGGTGAATGGAGTTAAATCCAGTTGGCGGCCGGTCATGAGCGGTGTTCCCCAGGGCTCAGTTTTGGGGCCGGTTTTGTTCAATGTCTTCATCAATGATCTGGATGAGGGAATTGAGTGCACCCTCAGCAAGTTTGCAGATGATACTAAGCTGGGTGGGAGTGTTGATCTGCTCGAGGGAAGGAAGGCCCTGCAGAGGGATCTGGATAGGCTGGATCGATGGGCCGAGGCCAACTGTATGAGGTTTAACAAGGCCAAGTGCCGGGTCCTGCACTTTGGTCACAACAACCCCATGCAACGCTACAGGCTTGGGGAAGAGTGGCTGGAAAGCTGCCTGGTGGAAAAGGACCTGGGGGTGCTGGTCGACAGCCGGCTGAACATGAGTCGGCAGTGTGCCCAGGTGGCCAAGAAGGCCAACGGCATCCTGGCTTGTATTAGGAACAGCGTGACCAGCAGGAGTAGGGAAGTGATCGTGCCCCTGTACTCGGCACTGGTGAGGCCACACCTCGAATACTGTGTTCAGTTTTGGGCCCCTCACTACAAGAAGGACACTGAGGTGCTGGNCAGGAAGAATTTCTTTACCGAAAGAGTGGTTAGGCATTGGAACAGGCTGCCCAGAGAGGTGGTGGAGTCGTCAACCCTGGAGGCGTTCAAAAAAGGTGTAGACGTGGCACTCCAGGGCCTAGTTTAGGAGTCATGGTGGTGTTAGTTGATGGTTGGACTTGATGATCTTAGAGGTCTTTTCCAACCTTAATGGTTCTATGATTCTATGATTAAATTGCCGATGGAGGAAAAGATCAGGATTTACCTGCGTACACATAAAGAATATTTCTGCTACTAACTTTTTCAGACCTCTGAAGATTTGGCTTTCTTCCCTGTCTCTCCCTTTCCCCATCCTTTATCTGAAATCTGCCTTATTTCTCTCTGCATTGGCTTTGGTGTCTAGACTCTCTCTTTCATCTTTCATTACAACAGTTTTGTAATTTTGTTTTCCCTCACCCGCTGGTTATTTCTTTTAACTTCCCTACTGCAGAGAAGAAAGTGGCTTTCATTTGGAAAGAACTCCAGCACTTAGACATCCAGGAGCTCCCAATCGTTAGGACTTACAACCCAGGTTTTTAGGTTTTTTTCTCCTGCTTCATCTAAAGATTCGCACCCTCCAAAAAACCACTGCTTTTGCATGGGAATGTAACTCACTCAAATGTCATACATCACCATGCCCCACCACTGAGAGTTCATAGGTAAGTTAGAGACTGCATGAGTGTGTATCAACTACCTTGTACTGAGAGCACCATAAATATGAAAGGGAAGAGTTGAGACAGATTATGTTTGGGAAGCGCTGCCTTGGGTGTGAATCAGTCTTTAATAATTTTTCGATTGGTTTTTTAGGGATAAATTTGACTTTTCTTGTTGACACAAAAATCTGCCTACTTTGTGGGAGCTTGGGGCACCCACAACCCCTCCTCTCGTGGTGCCTCCAGGAGGAGGAATGGGCCCTGGCAGTGAATAACAGAGGAGCCTCTCTGCAATGCAGCGATGGTTGCATGTGCAGGAGGTACTGCTGCAGATGGGGGGGTTGTGGTCCTTTCTCCTCACCATGGGCTTGGGAAAGAAGAAAGGCTAATGACACTGAACTGCAGAGCTCCTGTGAAGATATCACACGTGCTCTTCTGCCATGTTTCCCTACCTGTCTCTTGGCCTGCTTTTCCCCACCACTACAGTCCCTGGGCTGCTGTGGTAGCCTTTGCTCAAGGAGAAGACCTCACTTTGAGTTCCTCAGACTCCCTCACTTCTGCAGGTGTTTCCAAACTATTTATATCCTCTGTTCTTTTGGTTTCCGTGAGCAGTGACTTCCTTAGGGCTCCCAAGGTCCAGATGTGCTCTGCCGTGCTTTACTGTACTGCAGAGTCTCCTCAGCTGTCACTGGCTGCTGCAAAACAGCTCCTCCTTGCACAGCTTTCCACCTGGCCTGAGTGTCCTCATACTGTGAAGTATCACAGCTGGATGGATACAGGCACTGTGGAGAGAGGCGAGGGAGCATGAGGGCGGTTGATGCCCTAACACAGGTAGGAATCGCTCTACAACAGCACACCCTTTCCTGGGCTTCAGCAATAGACACAGACACACATGCACGCACCTCCTCCAGAAGACACGTGCAGCACTGTGGGCGTGCACATGCCTCCATTCCGACTCCTTCCCCGTGGCCTGTGTTTTGTTTTGCTCATCTCTTATGTGGCTTGTCCTCATGTCGGGTGTTGCAGCAAGAGATGTTGGACTTGGGATCTTTTGTAGAAGACATCCCCTGGGAAAGCACGTGACTCCACAGTGTCATGATAGGGCATCAGGCAACAGAGCATGGCAGGCTTGGGATTGCTCCTGCCTTTTAGTGTAAGTTCCTCTTCTATCCAGTAGTATATGTGTGCATTCACCCCTCCTTCTCTTGCTCTGTTCCCCCACAGGCCAGATGCCCTCTCATCCCTCCTGGGATCCACTCTTTTTTGCTGTACTGCAGGTGAACCATATCACTTTGGGTATGAAAGGGCAGTAGGGTGGGTCCTGCCACCAATCCCATGCAGTCACAGGGCAAAGGCACCTGTATACCCGGAGAGATCCAGTCTGCTGTATTATTGTAGCACAGAGGATAGTCAGCAAGTTGACAGGAGATGACTGCAAACCAGGACCTTAATTAAGGATGTGCAGCAGTAAAGGACATTGTTCTTTCACTGCTTGCTTTCTGTGGAGTATGTGCCAGCCACCAGAAAGCTGTATGTAGCTCTTGTTCAGTGCAAACACAAAGGCAGGGTAGGTATAGGTGTGTTTTGAGCATCATAAGATATTGCTATACAACAGTGCTTTGCATGGCACTGCACGTGCTAACTGGGTACAGAGCTGCTGTTAGCACTGGAAGAGCACCTGGGGATGGGCTTCTCATGTTGGGTACAAATGGAGACTTAGGATGCTTGAAACATAAAGCTGAGCTCCAGAGTTGTCTGGGATCTCTGTGCAGACATAGCAGTTGTGAACTCAATTGCAGATGGGTACAAAGCGCCTCGGCCAGCATCTCAGAAGAGCTGAATGCGTGTGTGCTTCTCTGTTTAAGACCAGTATTAATACAGTGCGGACTCTAATTTGGATTCCAGGAATGAATTTCAATAATCTATCCTTGCACAGCCAGGATGGCTATTTGAGGCAAAAGTGAAATTGATTTTGGTTTAAAAGGGCTGTAAAGGAAGATACGAGTAAATATGGAGAACAATAATCTAAAATTGATTAGAAAGGAGCCATTACCCAGCAGGCAGTAAACCACTGAAGATAGGCCATTGAATAACCATGAAAAGAAAATGAGCATGCTCTGGTATATACAAATAAGAATCAGAACATTGTACTCCTGCAATGTTTTTTCTGCTTCGGTCCATTTGTCACTCTTTTATGATATTTTATGTATATAATATGTATATTTTAAGATTATAAACTGCTGTGAAAGACTAGAGATGCACCCTATAACTTGGAAAAAGCTCTGGATCAGGATTGGTAACGATCAGAAGGATTTATACCAAAGTTCACCCTAGAAAGGCAGCAGCGGGGAGGCATTCTGGGAGCAGAATGCAAGCAGGACTTGTATATGAAATTATGTCAGAGATACCAAACTGAAGGAAAAAAGATGCTGGTGTGGAAAATGAAAATCTGGCTGTATACTTGCAATATCTGGAACATGAAACTGTGGCAGTGGTTTTAATTACATAGATGGTACTTACCAAATATATCAGTTTGGAGACTGTAGAGAGATTCCCAATGAGCGGCTGTATTACAGAGATCAAGTTACTGTAGAAATTCTGACTACATTTTTACAACCGTACAGTGGACTTTGAACCTTTAGTGGTGTATTCAGAGCATTTCTACTTACAGTTCTCTGTGCAGCCCAGATTTGACGCTGTATATAAGGCATATCTAACATGTTAATGAGAAAATAAAATGATTCATTCCACTTTGTCCTTGGGAATTTAGAGAGGTTGTATTACCAAATATACCTGTGAACTCCTTAGACTTATGGATTAGTTCCAAGACAGTGAAATAATTAATGTCTCACCAAGCTATATGTGACACAATTAATATTTTAAGAGTAAGAGCCTAGCTGCTAGTTTAACCATTAACTTGATAAAAGTTCAGATTTTGAATGTCATGTGCAATCTTAAATCTCATTCACAGAATTCTTCATAGGAAGTGCTTTTAGGATAGTCCTCATAACAATTAGACACTAAGTTTAGTCTTGCACCCAGCTGTAATAATATCTACGTTTCAAATAATTACAATAATGTCAACTGTTGCATAGCTAAATTATATAACAGACCTTCAATGCCACGTAGAGTGACTGGTTTTTTGAGAGAAAGGTTTGGAAAAAGCAATGCTTGAGATACTGCCTCCCTACCCCAAAGGGTGGGTACAGCTCAGTGTTAGTTTGAGCTCTGGCTGGTTAGACAGTGACCTAAGAAGCAGGAACCACAAACGGTCCAAAAGTCAAGGTTTTTTACAGGCCTCTTAAATAGACCTTCCTGTAACACTGTGGTGTGGTTCCTTAGGTGTTGTAAGTGGTCCACATGAGAGTATGTAAGATATATAAACCTGTGACTTCAGTCTTAAGAAAAGTGCATTCTCCATCAGCACTAGTCAAGGACCGAACTTCTCTCAGACACTGGTGACCTCCATAGCATCGATGCTGGTGTTTTCTAGAAATGTGCCACAGGTGCCTGCCACATGTCTTACTGCGTTGTAATAATCAAGCAATGAGTATCTGAATGTGCAGTTATAAACCTATATTCATAGCTGTTGTTGGTCTCAAAAAAAGCAATCTGGCTCGCAGCTGGATCCAGCCTCTGCACCTCCCCTGTCCTGCATGTTCCCTTATTGGTCTTCTTCAGTCCATGGAGTTATGGTAAGTCTCTGAGGGGACCAGCTTTTCCTTATATAAAGTAATGTGCTGCAGGGGGATCTGGCTGAAGGAAAGGATGGCATTACAAGCAGCTGGTGGTGTGGGATGGAGAAGCAGTGCTTCTGTCTTTTGGCATTCTTTTTTTCTTGTGAGACCTTAGGTTTTCCCTCAGACTTCTGTGTCTGAAATCCTGTGATTTTACACAAGAACCCGAGCCTTTAGAAAAGGGAAAATTATGGTTTTTATCCAACGTATATGCATATAGAGGGGCTGAGGAGGGAGCTTTGAAGGGCCTTAATTTCCTGCCAGTGCTGGGGACAAATAGACTAAAAGGGCTGTAAAGAAGATGACATTGCCTCTTTCAGAGGAGCAGTGAGAGCAGGTCTAAACAAGTTAGGCACAGATATATATACTTGCCCTGGTCTTACACTCTTTGTTATATATTTAGTTTATTATAGCTCCTGGAAACAAAGAGCCAATATTAGGTTTGAAAACATGACTTATATGAGATAAAGGAACCCAGAAATACAATGCACATAAATATGAGAAAAGGGAATTGCTTGCTCTCAGAAATGTGGAGTAAATTTGCAGAGGCACAGTAAAAGATGAGAGATTATAGAAAGGCATTAGGGCTGTCACTGTAAAGGAGTCAGGGAATTACACAGCAAGCTCACATTACCAATTCAAACGGGGGTTTGCTGTAAAGAATGGCCTGGTCTTTAGAGGTAACAGAATAGCAGTGCAAAGTGCATTGAAATCTGATATTCTTTGGAGGATTCAGCAGGCTCATATGGGTATAGAAAAATGTAAATGGTAAGCATAAGCTATGTACATGTAGCAGCTTCATAAAAACTCAGAGATAAAGAAAATTGTAAAAATTAGCTATTTGTTCAAAATATCGACCTAGAAAAGAATAGAACTCATGCTGACAGATCAGGACACATTACAGCCATGGTTTGAAGTAAGTGTAGATATATTTACACTTTGTTTTTCTGGCAGAGACTACATTGCAGTGTTGGATCATTTTTTGCATTTCCCTGTGGTTGTGCTATGGGGAATCTAGCACTAGAGCATCTCATAACGCCCATCATATCTGCATTTGCCAGGCAGAGAACCACAGAAGGGGGCTAAGTAATGAGCTGTGGTTCAAAGGACAGGATTTGTAACCATTCTCAAGGGCTGACAGGGAGATTCCACTGTGTAACATCTAGTCCCAGATATCCTGTATTGAAAGGTCTACTGGAAAATGGAATTAAGATACTTGAGATTTCTTTAAAAAGCTACTGGATCTAAAAGAGATTCTTCTGCTGCTGAGCTTGAGAGACTGCCTTTAAAACACAGTCAGTCTCCCTTTATTTTAAGAGGTGGTTGAGAACCAGATTTACTAGTACAGGACTAATCTGGGTGCTTATAAATACAGATGAAGATATGCAAAAGACATACTATTTCATGGGGAACAAAGATGCTAAAGAGCAAGGCGATGCAGCCTGCATACAAAGACAAGGCTTCATGGACTCACGATACTCTGCCTGCCGAGGAGATTGCTTCTTTCTCCTTCAAACACCTGAAGGACAGGCTTTTGGGACACAAGAAGAATATGGAGATGAAGCCTGGGGAAGTAGTATCTGAAAAGACTCTACTGAGATCAGGCAGAGATCAGTAGGAGCTCCTTGAAAGACATTTTGTATGCTGTTAGAGCAGCTAGTGCCATTTTATTTTTTATTCTTTATAAGAACTGTAGCAGGGGAAAAAAAGGAAGAGGAAGGTGTAACACATACTGTTATTAAAAGGATCAGTAAGGACTGGCCTGAGAGGATCAGACTCGAGAGAAACTGGGGCAGAGAGGCCCCTTCTGATACCTATACTTGCCTACACTATTATACACTTGTATTAACTTTCCCTACCGTAAACCCTACTTAAGGTCTGCCTGAAACGGCATTTTGAACCTGTATGGTTGGATGCTCTTAGTCTGGGGTTTTTTTGTTTTTTTTTTTTTTTTAAGCTGTGGTTCAAGGGTTGAGAGAGCAGCTAAAAGTAACTTTGCAAGTGTTTGCAAGCCTGTATTTTTCCACCTGTGTTAATGTCACTGACGTGTCTCTAGCCACAGCGGTGCACTCTTTGGCTGGCACAAGCACTGTCTCGCCAGAGCTCCTGCCCTACCAGGTGGAGGACAACAGCTCCCAAGTGTCTGTCCCAGCAGATGCATGGCCGACTATAAACCCCATTTCTCCAGCTGGAGTTTCACCATGCTTGTGAGCTCACGTGCACTCATGAGCAAATGCCACAGACCTTTGGGAGCCACCGGTTTAGGATCTCTGGTTACAGAATCACAGAATGGTAGGGGTTGGAAGGGACCTCTGAAGATCATCTTGTCCAACCCCCCTGCTTGAGCAGGTACACCTAGAGCAGGGCACCCAGGACCGCGTCCAGGCAGGTTTTGAATATCTCCAGAGAAGGAGATTCCACAACCTCTCTGGGCAGCCTGTTCCAATGCTCTGTCACCCTCACAGTAAAGAAGTTTTTTCTCATGTTCAAGCTGGAACCTCCTGTGTTCTAATTTGTGCCCATTGCCCCTTGTCCTGTCATTGGGCACCACTGAGAAGAGTCTGGCCCCATCCTCTTGACACCCACCCGTCAGACATGTGTAAGCAGTAACAAGGTCCCCCCTCAGTCTTCTCTAGGCTGAACAGACCCAGGTCTCTCAGCCTTTCCTCATCAGAGAGGTGCTCCAGTCCCCTGATCATCTTTGTGGCTCTCCGCTGGACGTGCTCCAGCAGTTCCCTGTCCTTCTTGAACTGGGGAGCCCAGAACTGGGCACCCTCTGCTGCTCTTACTGCCTGTTGTAGGGAAAGCCCATGCCACATTGATCTCCCCTGCCCAGAAGAGGGTGGTGGTTGCCTAGCAAACCCTTCAGCCACCCCCAACCACACCCCAACTCCACGGCCATCACCCGTTTCACCCCCTCTGGCTCCACTTTCCTTCCCCGCCGTTCCCACCACCAGGGCTCCCACCTCTGCCTGCGCAGCTCAAAGGACTGACCCAGCTCTCCTGGGAAAACGGGGCACTGCTGAGGGGTGCTGAAGCAAGCGGACATGGTGGGTACGCAAGCTCTGGAAGGAGCAGGTAGGAGTTCAGTTGGGTTGTGTACAGCGCAAGTGTGTCATCTTGGTAAAATAAACAGACCAATGTTTTGGATTCTGTGGCAAGACATTACAGTACAGTAAGTGTCTTAGTAAACAGTCTGTTTACCGTAACGCCAGGAATACATTTAAGTTTAGCTTGATTTTGCTGTCTCATCTTTGGCTGTGACTGAATAGTGGCTTTGTTTATAGCACCTGTTTTCATGTACCAGTAAAGCAGCTCATGCAGAGGTGACGTTCAGGCGAGAAAGGGTGAGTTTTTCTGAGTGGGGGGCAGAAGGAATTTGATGGGGATTCTCATTGTCAGAAAATTGAATGCCAAGCATGTATTGAACCTGGTGAGATTTCAGAAGCATCTCTGGTCTTATTTCACTTTGGAGAACCTCTACAGAGAAAAGAAACTATGTGCATTTGTACCAGACCGTATTTTGGGGAAATACACTGAAAGGGTACCTTTGTTTGACAGTGCTGAGAGATGAACTCCACGGTCACTGTGTAGTACCAGAGCGATATGGGGATAAATGGGGATTTTGCCATGTTAGATGTGAAACTCCAGTATAGCGTTCAACTCCCCCTTCTGTCTTGTGGCTTCTCTTCCTTAGCTTTGGAGTGGTTTTGTTGCAATGCTGAGGGTACCCACTGCAACTCCATTTGGGGCCTCAGGAACTCTGCCCTGCCTGCTTGTCAGTTGTTTGTAAGCTTTTTTCAGGACAGCTGCACCTCACAGATGTGAATACTCCAAAAGAAAGAATTTTTTTCCCCTCTTCCCTACCGCCCTCTTCCACTTAACGTTCTTCTGCTACACCTTTAGCAGACTTACAGCATGTAACTGTGTGTCATATTCCTCCTACAGCTTACTGACTACTGCTAGAGACAACATGTTTGACTGGATGGACCTTTGCGTTTGAGACTTGGACTCATGCCTTTTCATCCTCATCTTAAATTAAAGAAGACAAAAATAATTTTGCGGGTTACAGTTATACATGAATATAAATCACAGGTCTTTGGGTTTACTGCTTTTGTGTCAACAGCTTGCCTTTCAGCACCATTTTCTCCCGCTTGCATGACTTCAGAGCCATGCATGTTCACTAGGAGAAACTGCTGCCTAGTTGGCTGCAGACACCTATATAATCAGGGATCCATGGTCACCGAGTGGCAGAATATGAATGCCTCATAGACAAGTCAGAGATTTACTTTTCTATTACTTGTGAATGTAATGAGACTCCTCAGCTACACAAATGCAAGTTAGGAAAAACAAGCTTGTTTATTTTAAGGTTATGGAAAAATAAACCTGACTTTCTCCCAGTCCTCAAAGCATTGTTCTGAGAGCAGAGTAAGGTCTTTGGGAGACTTTTTTACTGTGTATTTCAGAATGTTTTAATGCTTTGCTTTCTTTGAAAGTTACTTGCAAAGAAACCCGTTTCTTGTTGCTTCTTCCACATATCTCTCGATCCTCTGAAAATCTCTCAAGTAACATACCTGTAATTACAAAGTCAGATCTTGTTTGCTTTGAAAGGCTGTGCCTAATGGGCAAACAAGCAATTAAGATTTCTAGCCAACTGTAGCCAACTTCAGCCACAAAACTGTTCATTTCAGAGTGAGCTGGAATAATTGACTCAACTTTAGTCTGCTTTGAAAAATGTAAACGGTTGTTTCAGAATATTGGCAAAAAAAGAAAATTAAATTGGACTCACTGAATTGGGAATTGTTGATTCTGGTTTCATGTTTGAGTTTTCAGAGTTATTTAAGGTATTCCTTTCTAATATATAGTGGGCTGGGTTTTTTCACCTCTTAATTAACGAAGAAGATTTTTTTAAGGACTCGAGTCCTTAACTGAAGGAATATGCTCTTAAGATGTGTGGGACTGCCAAAGATCATAACCATCAAGGAAACTAGAAAATAGTGACCCTATTGCTGCTGAGATTAAAAAGAAAAAGAAAATGAGGGTAAGAACTTGTATGGCGAGACCGTGAAATACAATCTGAGGAGACTGATCTGTACATTTTTGTACAGTCACAACAAAGCAAAGTAAGGCTTGTTAACCTTTTTCATCGATTCCAGTGTCCTTTACATTTAAATTGGAATGTGTAATGTTTCCTTTTTTTCATTACTATATAGTGTAATATGGTTGCTGTTGCTATTAACCTTCAGGAAGATAGAAAAATCAGTGAAGGTTGATGTGTGATACACTTTTATCTGGAATTAATAGCCCTTGCCGTCAGTTTCAGAGAAAATACTGTAAGACTTGATTTGTGACAAAGGTAGCGGGAATGAGAAGTAATGTGGCTCAGAAAAGCCATTTTCTGTTGTCTGATGGTGAATTCTACTTCTTTTGGCCACAGGTGTCTCAGTGCAGAGGAAGGAGTTAGAGAAAGCAGAGATAATTAAACCCCTACAAAAGCTTAATGTTCCATAAATGGCACGTGGAGAAAGCGTGACAGTAGCTGCTCTTGAATCCCCGGTGAAGAAAATCTCTGCCTGGTGCAACCAGCTGTTACCTGTGCAGGGGACGGAACAGCAGAAGATTGATAAAGATGTCATGAAACCTGCTTTATTGGGCTGCGGTTATGTGCCCCCGGTGGGACTGCTGTTGAAAATTGTGTTGAAAAGATGTGGAGGCATCCTCTGCCCAGACGGGTGGCGAAATTTCTTTATTATGGAGTGAGTTTGGTGGGTCTTAACATTCATTTGTAGACAGCAGCATCTGTGGGGAAACAGGTGGGCTTTCATGGGGCTAGTGAGTGGGATGACTTGTTGCATTTTCACAGTTTCTGCTTTCATGTATGCCTGCAGTGTCATTCATGTCATCTGGATAACGTCTGTGGAAGGGACCCGCTACGCTGGACTGCTGAAGATACAGCTGCCAAAAAAATGGTGCAACTGATTTAGTATGAAACCAGGTTTACAGGGCACACTGGGGCAACAGGTGAACAGTAAGAAGTAGGACCATCAGGTCCTTATTTTGAGTTTAAAAATGGAGTTTTTCTGAATGATGTTTAAACTCTTCAAGGACATTTAGCTAATGCCCTGGTACTACTTTGAAAAATTCAGCTGACAGTTCTACTTAAGACGCAAGCCAGTCAGGTACAGGATACTCACTGAGGTATGCTCTCAGGAGGCAGAAAACAACATGCCAGCGAAAGGCAAAAACGTAGACAGGGTGGAAGATTGCAGCAGAGGCCATAAGTGATAACCGGGCCTGGGCTCATAAATCACATGGCAAACTTTAATACCAATGCTCTTACTGTGGAATACTGATTAGCACAAATTAATAAGTGACAATTTAGCTCTTTCATAATTTGCTTTTGATACAAACTGTTGTTGAAACAGATTTTTCCCATGTCCTTTTGAGTTTTGTCATCAGAGCTGTGCTGCATGTGGCCTTTCGCAGCACTCTCTACAATAAAAGGCAGAGGAGATCTCGCTCTGCCCGCCCGTCAGAAATGCCTCCCCTTCCCTCCTTTACCCCTCACTATTTGGACCTATGCTCTGGTAGCTGGACTTTTTGCACAACTGGTTTGGTTTTTGCTACAAGTGGTATTAATTTTACTTGCCTATCCTACAAGGGAGAGTGTGTTCTTCAAAAGAAAGGTGGAGCGAGCTGGGGCAGGGCTCAAAGAAAGAATGTGTGATCTGTGCAAAGTCCTGCCCTCTGCAAAGGGAAGGCTGCAAAGTCTAGATTTGCTCAAGCTCCGTGTCTGGCTAATACCTTTGGAGTCAGCAACTGCATTGCTCAGGCCAGACTTTGTATTTAGGAATAACCCCCCTCTCTCTCTGTCTTTGGAAAAGTTGCTATCCATGCATAGGAATGGAAGGCAATTGGGCCCTTGTGTTAAGGCAGAGATGAGAATCCTTTTTAGTGTTGATGAGGGCACCTAGAAATAACAAAATGGTCCAGTATTTACCAAGTTCCTGAATCATAAAGTTCATTTTCTTGAAATCACCTGTGGGGCATGTCGTTGTTCTCTGCTTGTGTGATTAGTGCTTTTCTATCTCCCAAGACTAGGAGACTTCTGCAGGAGTCAGTGAACCATCCATGGGCCACTGAGAAGTCAGTTGCCCCTGAAAAACAATAAACTTTTTCTTCTGCTGCATGCATGGAGGGCTTGGTAAACATGTTCCCACCATTCTTCTTGAAAGCCTATAGAAAATATTTCGGCCATTGCTAGAAAACTCATTGCCACATATGTCAGCCCCTTACTTACTGCTGTATCTCATTCAAAGGGACCAGCCATTCCTGCATTCCCCTGGGGAAAAAATACCCAGCTAAACGCCCGTGCATCAGCAGCACTTGCAAGATGTACAGTAACAGGCAAATTTTGCCCAGGGCGGATCCTTTTCCGTGGCACAAGTGGTATGCATATATGCCCTGGGACGTATTATGCTGTACCCAAACAGCAAAAGATGCTGTGGTGACCAGCATCTCAGAAAAGCTTTAGGCACAGTAGCAGAGTAAAGTCCCTGCTCACCTGAAGGACAGAGTCCCCAAGGAAGAAAATACCATCCTGTCACCACGAGGTTGTGACAGAAAGCAGCTCTAGGCTTTTGCTTTAGTATTGGTGCTTCCACACCTGCCAGGGCCTGCAGGCACGGGAAAACCACAGCCAGGGCTGGGAAACCAGGACAAGGAGCACCGAAAATTCAGGCGGCATGGTTCCCCGGGGCTTGTGCCTTGTTGTTGGCTACTGTCCGGACAGGTATGAGATGTGACCAGAGCTCTTCCAGCACGGGAGCCGACAACGCTCTCGCCTCTGGAGAGTCCCTTGTGCCTAACAGGAGGCGGCCCCAGGCCGCGGCCCCTCTGTCACCCGCGCCCAGCCGCCTCCCCTCGCGGGCCTTGCCAGCTCCTCCGGGGAGGACCCCCGGCCGGGCC
>WAAD01013938.1:37014-49478 GCA_013389945.1 Fregata magnificens
CTCTGCCCCACCGTCCCGGTGCGAGGGCAGCCGAAGGGTGGCCCCGGGACCGCGGCGCGGGGCCCTTGCATCGGGGGGGGCCTGGCCGGAGCCATCCGATTAGGAAATGGCTAGCGTTCGGCTCGCTGGCAACTCCAGGTGTGTACCGGCCCACAGGCGGGCAGGCAGCCAGGGGCCGAGGGCGGTGACGGCAAGCAAGGCTGCTGCGAGAGCTGCCCCGGCGGTGCCCGGCTGCTGGGGCCGGAGGAGCTGTCAGTGCCCAGGCAGCCGGAGGGGACACGAAGCCCTGGTGCCTCGGGTGGGGATCTGGCAGCTTTGGGCTCTGGCTAGGGAGCAGCACAGGAGCTGGTGTGCCAGGGTGAGGCCAGGGCAGCCTGCGTTTTGTTAGGGATCCCACCTAGTAAGGGCTATGCATTGGGCAGTCCTCCATGAAAGCAAGCAAGCGCTCCTGTTCAAGGGCTTGCACATCTCCTGTGTGTGACCTGCCTTCAGCCTTGGGAAAGATTATGCTTCCCAGGACAAATGGAGAACCTGTAATTTTGAGATCTTCTTCTAAGGAGCTCTTCTTCTAAGGACTTCCTTCAATGGATAGAGACAGAGTCTATATTTCACTCGGCTGTGTTTGTGTCACGCAGTGTAAAGGCAACAGATGTCCCCAGCCCTCTCCACAGGGATGTGCTTGGTGTGGTGCATCCTCGAGGAGAGCTGCCTTTGGCCCCTTTCTCCTCATTGCCCTCGATGGAATAGGTTACAAGAAGGCCTGCGGGAGGAAAGGTGAATAGGGGATTCTCACTTTAAGGGTGGTCTCCTGAAAGCCGAAACCAACCACTGGAGCTTAGAGTAGGTTTGAGGTAGCTCTAAACTCATTCTGAGTTGAGATTCAGAAAACCGAAGCTGGCTCCTGAAGAGTTCCCACTCTGCTTTTAGCAGCAAGTGCTGGCTCCAGATGGCTTCACACCGCTTTACTTACAGGTACGTCCAGTGTTTATAAAAGGAACAGCACTTCAGCCAAAGTTCCCATAAATCAGACTCTCTGGTTTTCTGAGAGAGACAAGAGGAACTTCTTAATATGAATATTTAACCTGTGTGTTTCATAGCATCTGCTTCAGAAGTAGATGACAACCATGTGCAAACACCAATACAAGGAGAATGTGAGACCAGCAGTTCCCTTACAGGGTAAGGCCTTCCTGCATTTAGAGAGCACCGCTTGTGTATATCTGTATGTATAGTCACACATCTACTTCCAAAGAAGATCCTTCCCTTAATGCTTCTGAGCAGAAACACCTATACTTGATGAAGAAAGGCCAGCGTTCTCCCATAACACTCACTGAATGACACAACAAACCCCATTTCTCTGCCCAGGGCAGAGAGCTAGTCGTGGTGGCACAACCCCAAGCAGGAAAAATGAATTTTTTTTTCCATCTTGCCTTGTTCAAGAATGGGCATCTCCCAAATTGAACAATAGCGAGTGAACAGTTTTTGTGGGAGAGGACAGTATCTCTTCAATACAGTTATTTCCAAGAAGATAACATCTTTCTCTTTGAATCCTGAGCAATACCATTTCACATGCCTGGGTTCTCCCATGCACTTGGAAAAGACGGCTTTTCCCCTTGTTTCCCACACCGTTGGCCTGGGGAAGCACTGTCGACCTTGACGATACCTCAGGCCTAGGAAGGAGGACTCTTCTTGTTTCTGTCTTCCCATACGTCCCCTCTGAGACAGCGTATCTGACTCGACACCATGTAGAAGAGCCACAATGACTGATCCTCTTTTGCTGCTCACTTATCTCTTCTGTGCCCTGTATCAGTGCTGGTTGTCCACTGAGACACACTTGCATTGTTGAGGGCCACCAGCACCTGCAGGGCGGTAGCCTGCAACTCTTCCTCCCTCACTGCCTTCCCCATGGTCAACAACCACTGAAGTGTCTGCACTGAACTCTGCACACGGTTATCTTGTAGCCTCAGGAGGAGATCCTGGATGTCACTGGTGGGCAGCTGTCCTTGCTGCTGGCCACTGGCTGTCACCTCTGTGGCATGTGGGTCAGAAGGATTTAGTTGCATGTTCCTCGACTCAGGTAAGGAGGTGGGGATCACAGCTACTTCCATGTCAGGGTTGGAGTGGGCTGGCTGGGCAGTTGTGAGAGACGTGGGGAAAAGGGGCTGGGGACTGAAGATGCCAGACAACATGGCATCACTGCTCTTGATCATGTTGTTGAAGGCTCGTGTGCTGCCCAGCTCAGTTTTCGTCTCTCCTGGGCAAGCAGTCCTCTGTGAATGAGAAAAGACACCTCTGTAGAGCCGGTGGGCTTCAGGAGCAGGCACCTAGGCACCCTCCTGTTCTGTGGGGTTAGCACTCACTGCAGAATCCCATCTTTCCCACTCCCTGCAAAGATAAGCCCAAGAAAGGAAAGAAACCACCTTCTCCTTTCCTTATCAAGTCTCCCCATAAGTCTCTTCTTGTGACTCCCAGTGGTCCTTCTCTTTACTTCCCTTCTCTTCTAGCCTGCATGAATCACCCTTTCTCCTGCAGTAACCTAGATTGTCTCAACTTGGTTGGGAATGAAAGCTGGAGATAAGGGCTGAGGTGGTCCTCAAAGGTTCATTTTCTTCAAGAATACCTTCTGCAAAGTCTCCTTTTTGGCAAGTGGCTGCAGGTGCCATCTGTGTAAGCTAGTCAGCTTGGTGTGAGTGCCCCTGGAAGGCGGGCTGCCCATGGCTCTCTTCTATCTTCCCTGTCTTTTAGCCTCCTCTTTTCCCACTTCCTCATTTTCAGGGCTCTCCCTTTTGCCTGACCATTGCCCAGAGCACACCATGGTCTTCAGGAAATAGCTAAATAACTCACCTTAATGAAATATCTTTTTCTAGTACAGCGATAAAAAGAAAAGGCACAGAAGTCGGGGAAGAAGGGAGTTCCTGGCAGTTCAGAGCATATGGGGCCTAAAGAGAGGCAAATAAAGACACAGACTCGGTGATAAACTCCAGTGCTGGGGTCCCACCAGCACTCAGCAATAACCTCACTGTGGAATGACATCCCTCCATGAAAACCCCCATGCCATTTGGGTGCCTCCCTCAACCTCAGTGAGAAACTCCACCACTTCTTGGTCATCTCCATGATGCAAGGTGTGAGAGAAGGCTGGTCCTAGGGACACATGTGAATGCAATCAAGTGTGAGAGAGGATGCTCACGAGCAGATGTCTTCTCCTCACCGCAGGATTGCTACCCACCCCTCTCCCCCACTATCTCCTGAGTCTCCGTCCCCTCCCAGTGATCAGGTCCAGCGCTGCCCATGCAGGATCCCCATCCATCTGCCTGCCCTTGGGAGCCATGGTCGGCTTTACCCTCAGGGATGACTCCATGGTTTTCGTACTCGTCCAGTCTCCGGACCAGAGGGTTCTGACAGCCGTACAGCGCACGAAAGAGGCAGACAGTGCTGGCGCGGTGGGCGGTCCGGAGGGACCTGAAGAACTGGCGGTATTCCTGGTCAGAGAGTGGCGTTCCCGGCTGCTGCGCCTTCCCGCCCCGAGGGCCAGCTGTGCAGCCCCAACCCGAGAACACTGGTGAAAAATAAAATGCAGGGAGTCAGAGGGAGAAGGAAATGCTAACCATGGCACACTCAGAAGAGCTGGAGGGCTGAACCCAGACATCTGTTGCCTTCTCTGGGTGCAGGATCCAGCACATGGGCAATGCAGTAACAGGCTCAAGATGGCGGGGTCTAGACCTGAGGAAAACCTGCTCCGCCCATGTTAAAAGGGCTGTAGTATTTTGGGGACAGTACATGGCTGACGGACCTTCACCAAAGCTCTAGAGGTTCAAATCTTGAACTGGGAGAAATGTCTTGGAAGTCATGGCTGAAACTGGGAATGTAGCTCTGCTGGCGGGGCTGGAGCAAGGAGACTGTTTCAAGACTTTAGCCTCTGCAAATTCTCTTCCTCTGGGAAAGTGGGTCCAGACCCCGTGAGTTAATGGAGTATGCCCCAGTGGACGTGTGTATGCCCTTACAATGGTCCAAACATTCACTGAACCCTTATGCAAAACTTAAAGCTAGTTCTTCCCTGTAAAGAACATTATGAAAGCTTGTGAAATCAAACCTTTGGAGGTTAGATGTGCCCAAATAAAAGCTTCATGTGCAATCTTAATTTCACCTCCTCTTGCATATGCTTTTTATACATTCTTTAGGTACACAGCAACCTACTCTTCTTTCCTAAAGACTTGGCCACTCCTTCAGTGTAGATACAGGAACTGCTCTGGCAGGGAATCCATTTCCTAGGTTAGGCACTTACTGTATTCAGGACATCTGCCTCATTTCCCACAGCTTGGAAGGTGTATGGAAGAATGAGTCAGGAAGATGCTGGAAGGGCAGGGGTAGTTTTGTGGATACTCTTCCAAGAAGTAGGTTTTATTCCTGGCTACACCACAGAGGCTCCTATGTGATGCTAGGCAAGTACCAGGTTTCTTCGCATGTTATTCATGGCATTTTCCTTACCTTGTGGGTTGCCATTTATAGGAAGGCAGAGCTCTTTTGCAGATTTGGAGTCTGCATGTGGTATATTTTGAATGGCAAGTGCGTGCTGCATTAGCATATGTACTCTCAGAAGCCAGGGCTGAGATTCTAAAAGTAGTGGATGTTTTTTACTTTAATCCCTCTCTGCCCTCATTTTGCCTTTTGCAAAATCACTATAAACCAATTAATAGCTGTGAAGCTCTAAAACACAGTGTATGTAAAAAGTTCATGAGGAAATGTGTCATTCTGTCTATAGCAGAGTTCAAATGGGATCAGTAAATAGAGAGTCAAACACTGAATAATAAGGGTGACATAACATGCTGAATAGCTGCTCATTAGAAAGGCAGTGTCTATCCAGGGACTAAAGAAAGCAAAACCCATGTGAAAACAGTGAAGCCAGGTAATTAAAGAGCTGGGTTACTACATCCATGCACAGGGGGAACAAATCTAAGGTTGCAAAATGACTGTGATTCAGGCATGCTCCAAGTTTGACTTTGCAACCTCTGTAATAGTCTCTTTAACGTATGACTTTTTTTTTTTCTTTTGGGAAAAACAAACCTGAAATCTTCCTCATGGCCTATATCTTCCTAACATCTATGCCATCTTATTAACATCTATGTGTCTGTAGATGCAGCAGGATCAAACAAGAGCATGTAACTTTCCCCCTGAGAGGACAGCGGGGGTTATCGAGCACTCGGTGAGGCAGTAGGAGAGGACAGCACCACACTTTGCCAGGTGACTGTGTGGGGATTTGCAGAAAGCAGGGGAACGAGGACACTGGGGGATATGGGGCCCCTCCACGGTCTCCTGCTAGGATGTGGCCAGATCAGCCTGGCCTTTCTATCCATTTCTTCCAGCTATATCCCTTTCTGTTTGTCTTTAACCAAGGTCCTCTCTCAGACCTCTTTCTCCTGCCTCCCCTGTCGCTTCACGGGGCCAGCTCTTCCCTTCTGGCCTTGCGGGTCAAGGCTAGATCTCTGCCTTTGCGCTCGTGCCTGGTTTACGCGCCCAGCTGTCCCCGTCATCGCATCTCCAGTCTCCACCTCTGCTCCGGTCTCTGCCCACTGCGTCCAGCTCCGAGTCCTCCTCCCTGGCTCCTAAGTCACTCTCTGGCCCTCCTTGATGAATAAAATACCAGCTCCAATGTGTGGAGACGGAAGAAAATTGTAAGCACCCGAGATCTTTGCACATGAGGCATTCGAGGGTGCTCCCATCTCTTCCTCTTGCCTCCGGATTGCCAAAGCTAAGGAGCGATGGGGAGGGGTAAAGAGCAGCCGGGCCAGCCACCCTTCCTCACAACCTGGCTTGAAGGAGAGACGTTTCCTACTCACCAGACAAAACCAGACAAGCCCACGTGGCCGACATCACGCCCTGAGTGGTGCCTGTAACAGCCTGGGGCCCCCTGCGCTGCTGGAGGTGTCACCTCCCCTGCTTTGCCCGCCTGCCTGCGTCCTCCTCCTGCCCCACCAGGTTCGCCCGGGAGAGCTGGGGGAGGTGGCATGGCTGGTGGTGTCACAGACGCCTCTGTTCCCACCGTTCCTCCCTCCGCTGCCCCCGCTTCCTCCCGCCCACTCCTGCCCGCCGCTGGGCCTGCATGCTGCCCGCCGCTGGGTTTGTGTCGGGGAAGGCAGCGGCGGCTGCCCGCGTGAGGCTGTTTGGACGCGGGCCACCTCCTGCTGCAGCGGGGTCTACCCTCCTCCTCGCACCCCCTGTGCCACTGGGTCCAAACTCAGAGAAAGCCCCCCCAGAGGATGTTTGGTTTCCCCCGGTTGACATCCACCGCAGCTTTCTGTTCTCCATGCCTCTCCTGCCTCCCTGAGGCTTGCGGTCTCAGTGGTGGCTCACCCACCCCCGGCCAGCCACATTGTTTGTGGGGCAGCCCCTTTGGGGCCTCTGTCTGTCATCACAGGAGCTCGGTGCGGCCCATCGCCTCCCCACGCTACAGGTCACCTCCCTCATTCCTCCTTTGGCCTCATAAGGACCGGGTTACCTCATCAGCCAGGATGCTGCTTGGGGATTCAGCTTTGTCCAAACATGGCTGCTCTGGAGAATGGTGCCTTGGCCCTGCCCGGTGCTTGCTGGCGTTTCAGGTTTCCCATCTCGTTTAGGGACAGATCTTTACTACCCATTGCACAACGTGCTTTTCTGCCGTATCCCACAACCTGCCTGGCTCCGCACAACATCAGCTGTCTCCTGCATCCATTTTCTGCCTTCTGTACGTGCTCACCCGCCATTTTAGGGTGTGTGTTGACCACGTACTCGCAGCATCTCTCAAACGACAGCAGGAAGGGACTGAACCAGAAGGACGTTTTCTCCTAAAATCAGAAGGATGGTTCAGCAGGGACAGGCTTACCCGCAGATCAACACTGCCTCATAGGTGGATGGGGGATGTATGGGGAGGGAGGCCTTGGTTTCCCTGCCTCTTACCTGGGACCAGAGCCTGCAGCCGCTGCCTGCTGCCGGGAGGAGTGGAAACACCCTTTCCCCAAGGGGTGATGCCCACCGAATCCACTGTGGAGGAGGCAGTGGGGAGCAGGAAGGACGTGACTCCAGGCTGAGGCAGAGCCAACAAAACGTCAGCTCTCCATTTTATCAGGGGCCTTCTTTTATCGCGGTGGCATTATGAAGGTGGGGAAATCTTCCCTCTGCCCGCGGGAGGGTCTGGCAACCGACGTCTATCGCAATACCTGCAATATCTGGTACACCACTGAGCAGCCAGTTCAGTCTGATTCTCATTTTGAAAGGAAAAGATTCTGGTTTACATTTCTTTTTCTTATGAACACCTGGTCATGAGTAATTTTACACTTGTTCCTAGTGGCACAGTGGAAACCCACGTGACCAAAATGGTGCAATGCCATTGCAGAGCTGGCATTCACATGTGCAGTTTTTAATCCTTTTCTTTCTGTAATCTGTACATTTCTAGGACGTCACTGAGCCCTCAGCATCTTAAAACGCCTCTGTACAAATACCACTGCACAAATGTAGTGCTAAAGCTAAATGGGTGACCTAATTTTCTATCCCACAAACCCCACTCCCACACAGCATAATTCTGCTCTGAAAAGAGATCCTTGAGAAGTGGGAT
Organism: Fregata magnificens; assembly: GCA_013389945.1. NCBI lineage: Eukaryota > Metazoa > Chordata > Aves > Suliformes > Fregatidae > Fregata > Fregata magnificens. The sequence continues at coordinate 44,597 of WAAD01013938.1, forward strand.
TGCATGCTGGCTGTCAAAACTGGCCAGACTAAATCAGCTCGGTGTTCACGCATAAACAGGTGTGTGTGACGACTGTTTTTTTTCTGCTCACTGCCAGCCCTGTAAACTCCATCTGGAACGAGGCAGCCAAATTGCCATTTTTCTGGAGCACAGGATGGGAAATTCTGCCTTTGGACTGCTCCTGTCGACAATGTGTGAGCAGACCAAAATCTCTTCTCTCACCCAGACCTGTGTGTGCCTGGCTGAGCCACTGAGAGCAACCAAGCAAAATACTCCTTTAGTAAAGGCCATAAACGGGACTCCAGACAGACGCAGAAAGCAGCCCAGTTGTGAAGGTGGCATTTTTCCTCCACCTGCAGAACAGAAATGCATTAACTACGTTATGTTCTCATAATGTTCCTAGTTCACTAGGAAGAAAGGTGATGGAGAGAAAATGGTTTGAGGAATTGATATATTCTCATACAAAACTCAGTAGGAGGCATTTTTGCTCTGGAAGTACAGCAGGAGGAACATCCAGACGCTCATGAGAAGGCAGCAAGCTGGCAGGCAGTTCTCTGCAGCATGTGTAGTTGACCTTGTCTTCGCTACGTGAGCTGGCCCTGGTTATTGGACTCGAACGGTGGTGTCACAGTGTGCGTAGCAAAGCAGGCGGTGACCCTGACTCATGTTTCTGGGTGTCATTTTCCTCTGGTTGCTTTCGTCTCCTAAACACTTGTTCTCCTGTAATCTCACTCTACAGCACCGTTACTATGATGGGTATTTATTACACCTGTTTTCTTTCCTCTGACCAGGATCTGCAGTCCCTGACTTGGCTTTAACCTCCTGGATAGAGTGAAGAGAAACAGCTTTGTGGCCAGAAGCAGCCAAACACTGAGACAGTCGAGAGATTGCTCACAAGGTGAGAAATTGAATAGAGCATGTCTGGGAAGGGAAGAAAAGAGCTGAATGCTGAAAATTTGGCATGTACTGTGCTGCACGCTCCACACTCATCTTGCCTCTTCTGCTCCCATACTATATAGATTCTGCTTTCAAGAAGATTCATAGGCGGGGTACAATAAAGATGAAACACACTCCTGGGGAATCTAATATCCTTTAAAAAAGAGCCTGTCCAAAATGAAATAAAATCTTGTGTATTTTTCAGCAAAGACTACTCAGAAATGTTAGAAGGCATAACTAACCAAAGTGTGGCTTTTTCTTCCTTTCACGCTGACAGTATTTTTATTGTTTTATTCATCGTTTTGCTGCCTTGGGGTGCATGCCTTGGGCCAGTGCTATACCTTTATTTGTACTACAAATGTTTCTCAGTCCTGAGTGTTGTAAACAAAACCTTGGAAATCAGTATAATCAGTGTGGTGGTGTGTTCCAAAATCAGCAGATCACCCGAAACAAAACCTGAGGGGGTTTATCCTGCTGCATTCGTCTCATATTCGGACCTCCCACATGTAAGAGGACGATGTCAACTCCATAAGCATTGCCATCCAGCTAGTCGACTTACCTCACGCACCAGGATCCATTTCCGAGGTGTGTTCTCCATATGACTATAAGTAATAAAAAACCAGGAGCCTCTAAATGTTTCAGTCTAAATGTTAATTTCCATGCTTGATTAATAAAACAGTTTATTGTTCTACTCACTTGCCTATCTCTTCTGTAGACAAAATCTAGATACAATTTGCTGCAGAGTATGTAGGGCTTTCTTTTTAAGGAAAAGGGCTGTGACTGGAAAGAAGAAAGAAAATAGTCTACTTGGCAGGCTGGATGTTCCTGTGGTGTTGGCTGCTTCCTTCCTTGATTAAGCATGGGAATGCTGGAAGAAGAGCAGTGATTCATAGGGAGGAGAAGTAGCTACGGTGGGGGTTGTTGAGGAGAATAGTGATGATGTTCCTCTAACCTTGCTAGACATGGGAACTTTGAGGACAAGCAAGTGACAAGTTTTGTCCTTTAGGGCTGTAACTGTATGACAGAGGACCCTCTTTGCAATCTGTGCCACAGTGGCCGTCCATCCTCGGGTCACACTCCCTTCCCACGCTCCTCGGTCTCTGTGCCCTCACTCTGCCCAGAGAAGATACTGAGGGGCTGGCTTCTGCGCTGTTAGCTAATGGTGGCTGACGTGCAGCAGGTCTCTGTAGTTGCTCTGTTTGGACTTCTCCCTCAGAGAAGCGGGGAGGTGTTATTCATTGCTAGTTCCTCTGTTCACTCCAGCAGGTGACAGGACCATGGGCGATATACAGAAGGGCAAGCTTCGTCAGGCAAGTCCTATGAGAGCTGAACTGCATCTGTTCCCCTCCAGAAAGCTCACAGGAGATACCCTCCAGGACACCGATCAAAGACAAGACCTCAAGCAGGAGCTGGAGACAGAAAATGGGGTGGAGATGTCTTTTGGAAAGAGACGGGGAATGGCAACTCCCTGTGGGATGGAAGTCTGGGAGTGCGAGGACAGTGGTGGAGCCCACATCAGCAAGGTTATCCTTGCTGGGGACAAGCCAGACCCACCCATGTGTGGGAACGGTGCCATTTGGATTCAGCAGGTGGGAGAGAAAACCTACGAGTGTCCCGAGTGTGGGAAGAGCTTCAGCCGGAACTCATACCTGAGCCAGCACCAGAGGATCCACCTGGCAGAGAAACCCTTTAGCTGCTCCGAATGTGGGAAGAGTTTCACCCGCAACTCGGACCTGATCAAACACCAGCGGATCCACACTGGCGAGAAGCCCTACCAGTGCAACGAGTGCGAGAAGACCTTCAGCCAGAGGTCCAATGTGATCAGGCACCAGCGGACCCACACGGGAGAAAGACACTACCAGTGCAATGAATGCGGGAAGAGCTTCAGCCAGAACTCGCACCTCATTGTCCACCAGCGAAGCCACAAGGGTGAGAAACCCTTTAATTGCCTCCGGTGTGAGAAAAGCTTCAGTGACCGCTCCTCCCTGATCATACACCGGAGAGTCCACACCGGAGAGAAGCCCCACAAGTGTCAGGATTGCGGGAAGCGTTTCCGGGACAGCTCGGCTATCATTCGGCACCAGAGGATCCACACGGGAGAGAAACCGTACGAGTGCACCGAGTGCGGTAAAACCTTTCGGCAGAGCTCCTCTCTGGTGACCCACATGCGAACACACACGGGCGAGAAGCCCTACAAGTGCCCTGTGTGCGGGAAGGGCTTTAGCCAGAGCTCGGCGCTCACCACTCATCGCCGGATCCACGGGGGGAAGGCCTTGCCTATGTACCACGGTGGCCTCCTCCCCAACCCCTACCAGTGCGCCGAGTGCGGCCGGAGGTGCAGCGACCACTCCACTCTAGCCAAGCACCAGACCACGCACGCTGAGGAACGGCCCTACATCTGCGTGGAGTGCGGGGACAGCTTCCGTCGGAGCTCGGCTCTCAACGTGCACCTCAGGATCCACCGCGGGGAGAGACCCTACAAGTGCGAGGAGTGTGGAAAAACATTCAGGCACAGCTCAGCCCTCGGTGCCCACCTGAGGATCCATGCAGGAGCCAAGCCCTACGAGTGTGGCGAGTGTGGGAAAAGCTTCCGGAAAAGCTCGACACTTAAAGTGCATTTGAAAATCCACATGGCCAAGAAACCTTATAAATGTACAGTGGGTAGGAGAACGCTCCCTTCCCACTCACTTCTGCCATAGGGCTGGAGCGGGGGTTCAGAGCAGGAAACAAAAGCAGTGTTTGGGGGCACCTGAAAAAGGTGGGCAATGAGAACCACAGTGGGAAGAGACTGACTGGAGATGCAGAAACTCTGGTGTCAGGGCTGCGTGCTTAACCCCAGTGGCACAAAAGCCATTAGGAGGTCTGGAAGCAGGGAGTTAGTCCTAAGAGCCGAGCGCTGGTGGTTTAGGAGGAGTGCTGAGAGCCTGAGGAATGGGCACCAGCTTCTGAGTAAATCGGGGACTCTGAATATGCGGTAGAATAACAACTGGGAGAATCAGGCTTGTAAAATAACTTTTCAACTAAAGTGAAGATCAAAATAAAAAATTCCAGGTTGGTTCTGACTCAAAACTTTGGCTTGTTAGACACTGTAGTAGTCTTAGGAACTCTCTTTTTTCTTATCTTCCCTTATTTTTCATGAATATAGCAAGTTTACCCACTGTTTGACAAGGCGCTTCCAAATCTTTTGAGTCTAAGACTTTGGAGCTGAACTTCAATCTATTTGTCTTTTCTTCCTCTTTTCCAAATCTTGCATGGGACAATGAATTCCTACCTCCGCACGCAAAGCCCGAGTGACATGATAGCCAAGTAACACAAAACTGTCATGGCTGTTCCCGGAAAACATGGATGCGCAAGCATTTCCTGTTGCAACGCCGCCACCTAGTCTGTGGCAGTTTCTCCCGGATTTGTCCTTGCTGGTTTGCTACACCTTCCAACTTGGGACGTCAACAAAACATGGGCAAAAATGTGGCCTTACCTTATTGAACCAAAAAAAAAAAAATACTCCCCGTCCCCAGATGTCCTAGTCAGAATCGGTACACGATGAGTTCCTACTGGTAGTCCAGAGACCGTTTGCGATTTTGTAGTCCTTTTTATGAGAGAGTACTCTTTGTTAGCTCACTATTGTTTGTAAAGTATTAACACATAAAGTTCAGTGTTAACAGTTAGGAATTACTATATTTGCATTTATTACTATGCTAATGACCGTATATTACCTAAACCTCCTCTATGTTTTGCTATGTTTTATTACTAGCTACTGTTTCCATCCTAAATAAAACCTTTTTTTCTCTGTATAATCCACTTTTCTGCCCTTAACGTATGATGGGAGTGAAATTGCCGGGGGGGCGGTCAGCCCTGCTCCGAGTTCGGTGTGGCGAGGAGCTTGTCCCTGGGCAGCCCGGGCCTCGCCCGGGCCCCGGGCTGGCGACAGGCCCTACGGGCGTCCACC
>WAAD01013938.1:50076-113215 GCA_013389945.1 Fregata magnificens
TGGCGGCAGGGCCCCGGGGAGCGGCGGGAGCCTCGCCTTGTTTGTCTTCCGTGGCAGGGGAAATCGCTGAGTCTCATCTGCGGGGCCCTCTCCTGGCTCCGAGACTTTGAGGAGAAAAAGCAGCAGGAGGAGGCGCGACTTCTGGCACTTGAGGAGAGCGGACAGGAGGGGAAGCGGCAGCTGACTTCAGCTGCGCCAGGACGCCCGGACAGCAAAGGCACCGCTGGGGAGCCCGACTGGGTTACGGCATTTGTGCAGAAGAAAGAAGAGCGCGACGTGGTGGACAGGCTAAAGGTTGAGAAATGCTGATCTGTCGAGGACGGGTGAAATAACGGGGTGTGAGGACCAGAAAGGCTGATAGCCTGGGTGATGATTGGAAAAACAAGTGAGGCAAACTTTGGTGGTGGTATTTGCCTTTCACAGGACTTTGGTTCAGTTATGAGGCATGAGGCATTGCCGTGAAGGTTGCATAAGACAGGAAACTATATTACTCTGAACGTAGTAACATAAAATAGGCATGCACTCCAGGAGAGAGGGACTGTGTACTGACAATTTTGTTTCACAGTTAGTTTTTTTCTGTACCCAGGGAATAGGAAAGTAATTACACCCAGGGTTTAGGACTAAACACGCTTCATCTTTCCTTCACTCTCCCTTTATTTTAGGAAGAGCAGATCAGGAGGAAAAAGCGAGAAGATCGTCTTGAGAAAATTCGTCATAATGTGCAGTTAAAATATGCAGCAAAGAGAAAGGTGAGTTATCCCACAGTGATTAGAACTTTCTGTTTTGGTTACCTTGAGTGTTGTTCATACTTGCTTATATTTGCAACTTCACTCTGAATTTTCCAACCCATTTGTTTGGGGAGCTGTCTGTATTAGGTTGCTGAAATTGGCCATCCAAAATTTTTGGATGTGAAAAACAATTTGTGCAGAGAGAATTTCCAATGACGATGCTTGTGTGTGGATAGAAAGGGTGTGTATTCTGATGGCCTTCTGGCCCTCTGCTTTTGTTTTAAAAGCTTTAATACTTGGATTTTTTTTTTTTTTAAAGCTCTCTGTTTTCTGAGAATGTGTGAACACTCTGTACTTCTGGAATAAAACCTGTAGAACTGTGATTAAATTTAAGATCATGGGAACAGAAGACCCCTCCAAAAAAGCCAGGTCAGGCTTTGGTTGTACTTTGCCCACCACTGGGGAACGATTGTATTTGTTTCGTTTCATAGCAAATGTGATTGTATTGTTCAGAAATGACTCTTTTCTACATATAAAAAGTTCACAGATATATTTTCCTGCCATTTAGATGGGTGAACTGGCTTCGGTACTCTTGACTCGAAGAGCTTTTTGATGGTATGAGTCAAACTTCCCAGAAATACCCACTTCAGGTCCCCAAACAGGCAGGCTTATTAGGCTGCCAGGCTATTAGTTTCTAGCGTGCCCCATCTCAAGTGCTGTGTTATGTTTTGGTCAACTCCTGTCAAAAGGATATGGCAGAAATGGCAAAGGTTCAGAGGTGAATAGCAAATAAAAAAACAAGTGGAACAAAGAAATTTTGTCTCTTGAAAGAGGATGAAGAGCATGTGAAATGAGAAACATGATAAAAAGCGAGAAAGCAAATGAGTGAAATGTTATAGAGATTTGGAAAAGCAACTGATTCATCTCTTCTGTAGTGCGCATTAACTGCATTTCTTCATAATGCTGTGGTAAAAGAATGCTCATTGGAGTTGGAAGATACTGTTTTCAGATTGAAAAAACGAACTCTTCTTTATCAGGACACAAAGTTAATCATAAAACTATTCTCCAACAGTTTAATGGAATTTTTGTAGAAGGGTAGACTTGTGTTGGAATAAGAACCACATAACTGGAGGAAAAACAGCAAGAGAAGTCTTGTGCTCTGTGCTCTAAAACAGGTGCTGAGTTTATCCTAGCTTTGAGTTAAGTGTGGACAGAGTGTTTATGTCCTTATATGTTTGGTTGGGTTTATTTACACACTATTTTTTCTCAGGCAGACATCTTTTATGGGCCACTTAAAGCAACTAACACTGGATTACACGGATATTGTCATTTCAGGATCTATTAGTTCAGTGGGCCTTTTACATAGAAGGTTCTTTATGTTTCCCCCTTCATATATATCGGTGTGGGCAAGTCTTTGGTTGTTGGTAACAGCTGCGTTCTGTGGGCTGAACAGCTTCAGGCACCCTTGGTGCATTTGCTTGTCCTGCTGGGGGTTTACCCAGCAAGCCATTACCTGTGTTACTGGTGAGGGACTGTGCTGTCTTCTGACCTGTCCATGGCATAAAGTAATGTGTGTGCTACCTCTCTTTCTGTATGAAAAATAATGTGATCATGTGTTCCTTTCAGAGATGTGAGGAGGATGAGACAAAGCGCCTTCTTCAGCTCAGCAAGGAGGTTCTTTCAGAGGGAGCTGGAGTGGATGTTCTAGAGCAGGTGGATCACAGTGAGGAGGAGCTGATTCTTGCTGAATATGAGAGTGATGAAGAAAAGAAAGTGGTATCTGGGTAAGGACAAGGACTGAGGGGTTTCCATGCCAAGGAAACATTTTCTGTGTCATTTTTGGCTTGCCTTGATTAAAGAGATTTCACCTGTGATTGTGCAGATCTGGAGTTTCTCCCCTGTTCAAGCTGTGTAAGGTAGTGGTTGTTCTGGGGGTTTGTTCGCGTAATTGGTTGGTTTGGTGCTTTTGGGGGATTTTATTTTGTTTTGTTTTTTTAAGCTTTTGTTAGACTGATCAGAGTGACCTGAAGTGTTTTCTGAGAAAGTGCGTGTTTCTTAAAATGTGTGGCAATGTCTTGCCTTTATCCATGCCTGGTTTCCCAAAGAATGTCTCTGGATGCTGAGTGAATGACTTGAGATCAAGGTCCTTGCATTAGGAAAGCAAAATGGAACTCAGGGCATCAGAAGAAGCTATCAGTCCTGCAGATTAGCACTGGCATCTTTTGATACTCTAAAGGGAGAGATGTTCACATTTCTAAAGACTGAGCTTCAGCATGAAAACCCCATGCACACTTTTCTCTCTCATACGTTTGCTTTATGCAGAAAGCCAGAAGCCATACTTCAGCATGAAAAGTTAAATACATTTAAAATACAAATTTACTAATTAGTATCTAGACAGATCCTCCTGCCTTAAAAACTGCAAAACACTTAACTACTTCGTTTATATGTAGTTTATCAGACACTAAACTGCTGTTGCCTTTGAGGAACTCTGTGGCAGCTAAATATCTTCCTGAAGCATTTCTTTATGCAATAGCTTGAGGGTGGTAAATTGTCTCCAAAGGGAAAGTTTTACAAAAATAAATAAATAAGCTCACCAAAGAAAAGTATAGCACTGATTAGTGTATGCCTGGGGCTTAGAAGCCCCAGATTTAAAAGAAAAAAAAACATTTCTTGAAGATGCTGAAGACACAGCCCTACAGACATTTTTCTTTTAAAGAGCAAGGCTTGACTTGATTGTGCACACTTACACTATTCTTAAAAAGTCGGATTTTCTTTTACCTCCTGAGTTAAGATCTGAGGCTCTTCTTGAGATGACATAACTCTTGAGACCTCTCTGTTGTAGTACGGCGTCATTTGATTCTAACTGTCAGTGAACTGCTGAAAGGAAACTGAGCTTTCTCTTTTCTTAGGCTGGAAGGTGATGATGATGATTTGGAAGAGGAGCATGTGACTAAGGTGAGATGAGAAAAGTAAATAGTGTCACCTCATAGAACAGTGTAGGAGTGAGCAGAATTATGGCTTCCTTGCACCCTTCCCGGAGTCATGTGGTACAGAAGGATTTAGGAACTCGCATCCAAGAACTGCCAAGTTTGTTGGTAATAGCAACCAGTTCTGCTGTGCTCATCTCCTTCTGGACTACAATGGCTGCCTAAGCAGCCTGCTGTGCTAACACTGCTGAATTTTTGCTGTGGCTTGCTGTAAAAGCACACTGCAAGAAACACTTTTTTATTACTCTCCAATGGGGACTCCCTGCTATTATAGGGACCTTGGAAAATTAAATGGAAACAAAGGCAAATGCATAGGAGAAAGGAAGGTTAAGGCTGTTGGCCTCACCAGTTGTAAGGTGACTCTCAAACATGTGCCCTCCCTTGTGTTTTTGAAGGCTTGAGCAAGATTAACGTCGTTGAGGTGCTTGGCTGCTTCCTTGCAGGGTTGCTTGTAGATAGGGCATTGGCTTCCATGTTCTTCATGTCTTCCCTTTGTTCTTCCTCATTGTAGATTTACTACTGCAGCCGCACTCACTCCCAGCTGTCTCAGTTTGTGCGTGAGGTGCAAAAAAGTCCCTTTGGCAAAGACACACGTCTGGTCTCCTTGGGATCCAGGCAGGTATGTGGTATTGTTCACAAGGGACCCAGCGTGCACGTTAACTTAATATGAGAGACTTTGCGAGGAGGTGCGTGGTTGTGATGCCTCAGAAGGCGTCTCAGGGATTGACTAAATCTCACATTGAAAAACTAAAGCAGTCATGGGTCGTGACACAGATCTGTGTGATGTACATTTTTCTGTGAGCTGTGTTTTTTGGCCGTTTACCCTTTGATGTTAATGCAAAAATCTGTTTTACCTCTTCTGATGCGGAATATTACAGACGTCTGAGTCACTGGGAAGGCGCTCCTCTTAGTATTACTTCTGGCAGCATTTTTTAGAAGCTGTTATGTAGCAGTGAGCCATCTCAGTGCACCTTTTCTCTTTTTTTTTTCTCCTTGCTAAGTTTTTATGGGTTTCGAGCATATTTGTAGCAGTTAGCACACACAATGTCCAACCAAGAAACTTTTCCTTGAGATTGCTTTAAAGAAATCTTTTATTTTACAGCAAAGGGTGCGCAGGGGGCACTCAGTGCTTAATGACCCCCTATTGCTTCCTCTCTTTGCATGTCCAAGAACCTGTGTGTTAATGAGGAGGTGCGACGCTTGGGGGCTCTCCAGCTCATCAATGACCGCTGCATGGAGATGCAAAAGAACAAACATGGTAGGAACACTTCCAGTCTGGGGAAGCAATCGCTGATAAAGCTGGTGTGAGAGTCTGGAGACAGTGTTCTCTGCCAATCAGTTCTAGCAAGAGAATGGTCGGAGCTTGAAAATGGCAGGTTGGAGGAGCAGAGCTAGAGATCCTAGTGCTTTTACTTTTCTTGTCCTCCAGGCTAGGATGCTGAGATCTGTATGTATTTTCTGAGTGCCTTAAGTTGGTCAGGACTTGTGCAACGGAAGGATACTTGTCTTTGTAACTCAGTACTAGAAACGTTGAAAGATGTTACATGACTAAACCTAACTGGCAAGAGAAGCGTCCGCTGTGGAGATGGAAATCTTACTGCTGAATAATTTTTAAATAGATGATAGGTTAAAAATACACATGACAAAGCCTGCTTTGAAATCCAGGAGGTTCTGCAAAGTGGATGGTTTAGGCTATGTGTTGCTTATAGCTTTCTTTTGATTTCTGCTGTTAGAAAAGAAGAGTGATGAAGAGATGGAAGGGAAGAAGAGACGTGTGAGTCGCACCGTATGCCCATTTTATTCCTATGAGCAAATGCAGTTTCTCCGCGATGAAGTTCTAGTGGAAGTGAAGGATATTGAGCAGTTGGTGGCTTTGGGAAAGGAGAACAAAGTATGCCCATATTATGGGAGTCGATATGCCATTCCTGCTGCTCAGGTAAGGTGTACACACTTTTAGTGGAATTAATGCCAGGGCCTCTAAGAATAAACCAATTGCCTCCTCCCTCCAGTACTGTTACTCAATGTTGTGGGAGTTTGTAAACAGGCTGCGTTTCTTTCAGCTGTAGTTTTGCTGAAAAAGCAAAGGAAAAGAAGAATACCCATTTGTAATTAATAGGGAGGCTGTGAGTATGTCTCACCATTCTAAAATACTTGAAAGGCTCAACAACTCTGAAGCAATACTGACACATGGGTATAATCTTAGCTCTTGCGACCGCTTTTCTTCCTTGCTTGGTTCTCTATCAGAAGACGTGCTTTCAGTGCTTCGAAGGAGATTTGGAAGGTAACTTGAGCCGATATGCAGTTATAGCACAATCGTTTTTCTTTAGCTTACATCCCAATGCCCCTCTCAAGCGTGTGCTCCTGTCTCTCTTCCTACCTTTCCCATAATAAGAGTAAGGAACTTGACTGAATTCTGTGAGGCCATCTGATATGGGCCTTTAATGAGTGGTTGGGGAGTGCCCTAAGTTCGTAAGGATGAGAGCTAGAATCAGGGCAGTGTGTGTTTCTCCTGTAGCTGGTGGTGCTGCCTTATCAGATGCTCTTGCATGAGCCTACCAGAAGCGCTGCTGGGATCAAGCTGAAGAACCAGATCGTAATCATTGACGAGGCCCACAACCTCATAGACACCATCACCTGTATCCATAGTGTGGAGGTCAGTGGCTCTCAGGTGAGTCACAGCCTGGCCTGTTAATCATGAGCGAGCTCTGTATCCAGCAGAATGCCTTTTCTTGACTCCTTCGTAATAACAGCTCCTTTTTTTGTTCGTGTAGCTGTGCTGTGCCCACTCCCAACTGTTGCAGTACATGGAGCGATACAGGTGAGGATCTCAGAGGAAAATAGCACAACAGTGGCAGGCAGCGTGGATGCCATGGCTTGTCTCACGTCTGCAGGGTCTTTCTTGCTTTTCCCTAGTGGGAAGTTATTTGCATTAATACTTCTGCAGATGAAAAACCACTTGCTTCATTATCTCTGTCTAGAAACCATCTAAGTCAGACTCTTGGGGCTGGTATTAAGCAGTGAGAAGAGGGATACCCTGAGGATTCTGGCTTTCCCTTATACTCTCAGTTCCTTTCCCAATATCTCCCTCTAACCACTCCTGCTTTGTGATGCAGAGTTCGAAAAGATTCAGTCTTTCATATCTCTCCTGGACCTTAGTCTTTCTATGTGCTGACTGGCATTATGGCAGAGGCAGTAAGCTCTGAGGAGGAGGAAGTTGTAAGTGGTTTTTGGCTCTGGCCAAGTCTTGCGGCTTGTCATCCCTGTAGTGGTTGATTATTCTGCTCAATGCTAATAACTGAATTTGTGGAGCGTTATTGCAACAGGGACTTGAGATGTCACTGCCGTTGTAATAAACAAACTAATTAATATGTGAGGAGAAAGACGATGGTAGGAACAGTGTGGGATGCCTGGGCGAGTACTCTGGGGTGAACTTGGGCAGGATATCCAGGGGTCTATGCCCTGTCAGGAATAGGGAGAGTGAGTCTAGGAGAGATCATTCTTGGTTCCTGTCTCCCCAAAATGAAGGGGAGTTCAGGTGCTTGTCTCTGCAGCTCAACTGCTGTGAATTAGTCGCTGAAGATATTTTGGGGCCTAATACCCGTCTCATTTTTCATAGCAAACGTTTGAAGGCAAAGAACTTGATGTACATTAAGCAGATCCTGTATTTGCTGGAGCAGTTTGTGGCCATGCTGGGAGGTAAGCAAACCTATCTCCAGGGATGCTGATAGACTCTGAGCTAGTTGGTGCTTCCTTAGGGCACTGTCCCCTTTCCCCCTCTGCAGAACCTGTGGGGAGGTGTTGCTCATGTATAGGTTCAGATGCCAGTAATTTTATTTCTCAGGCTGTTTGTAACATGGGGATGTCGACTGGTGTCTGGCTGAACCCCTCTCTTTGATTAGCTGAGCAGCAGCAGATGACATCATAAGTTGGTAGAGGCAGTTTCCCTCTCTTTCTGTGTCGTCTTCACATCTGATTTGAGTGGGGACGAAGTAGGGTGCTATGTAAGGAATAGAGCAGATGTGTGACAGTGATCAGGACAGCACAAGAGCTGCACAGAATAAATCTCCTGGGTCACCTGGTGGTGCAGCCTCTACCTGTGTCAGGCGTCCCTCTGCAGAATGCATCTTTCTTGAGTGGTGCCTTTCCTTTGTGAAAGAATATTATTTTGCTGTGATTTTTAAATCCAGTGGCATTTGCAGGGCTCCTTTCCTCTAATGATCTGTTTGCGAGACCTCAGTGTGCCTTGATGAGAGCCTGTCATAAGTTCATAAAGAACTTCCTCCTTGCCCAGGGGAAATGCAGCTCTTTGGGGCAGGTGCCTGGTGGTGCTCCCTGCCCTTCTCTCAAGTGTATACTTCTCTTCCCACCCTGTTCCTGCCAGTCTTCTCTTCCCCACACTCAGTTAAGTGCTTTCATTAGAAAATGCAGCCTGTGTACAGCTTCATGATTGAGGCTGCAAAAGTGAGATGTGAGGTGGGTGTTAAACACTAGGACATAAAGTGCAGTGAGTGGCAGCAATTAATCCTGTTCTGGCTGTCGAGGTCTGGGCGTGGAGCTGTCCTCAGGCTGTCCCTTCTTCCCAATTGCCTGCCAGCCTATGCGCCTCCCAGCTCCCCGCTGCTGCATTGAGGAGGGGCGAGGGATGCATTGCAGTCCCTGTCCCTTCATCTTTGCAGCATGATGACTATGTAGTGTGTGAGCACTTGTATGCACCCACCCTACCTGCTGCCTCCTGCTACAGAAGGAATGTAGGTGGTGTTTCTTAGGATGCAGCAGCAGCACGCTTGCCCTACAATGTAGGGGTACCCTACAGGGGAAATTAAAACTGAGCAGGAGCTGATGTTTTGTCTGTATAGCTACATTTTGCAGATGTATAGTTATTTCTTGGTTTTTGTCCTGGTGCAGTGTCCCTTTCAGCTCAGTTGTTAGTCTCTTGCTTCATTTTAAGACAGACCCATTGTAAGCCTTCCTTGAATCAGTTTCATGTTTTACAGGTAATGTGAACCAAAATCCTAGCTGTCAGGCAGTTTCCCAAACAGGTAAGACTGCATACTGGAGGTGTTCACTCCAGCCATTAGTCAGGGACATGGGGGTGGGCAGTAAGGGGCTGCAGGTCAAGCAGCTAATAATTTTTATTCTCCTTTCCCCTGCTTTCTTTCAGGGACAGTGCTAAAATCCATCAATGACTTTCTATTTCAGAGCCAGATTGACAATATCAACCTCTTCAAGGTAATGCAAATGTTGTCGTCTCCTAGGGCACAGGTGGTGGTGACTTGTTCAAGGTTATCAGGAAGCGTGTGTAAGAACTGGAAGTAGAGCCAAGGCCCACATGGCAGAATATGCTTTCTAGCAGATTCTCCCCGATGTATAGATCTCTTCTGCTGCTGTCTGGATCACAGCACATTAAAGCTGGATAGGTGGTCTTGGGATAGAGGGAAGAAAGCAATTAAACATGTACGAGTGCAGAGGCTGTCTGTAGGCAAAGCAAAACTGTAAGAGTTGAGGGTGAAGAAACTATGCTACTCAATAACCTAACCCATCCCTCGAACCTCCAAACACAGCACCTTAACGGCCTGTGTTTCCACTCTGGAAGCAATGCCTTTGTAATAAACTGTTGTCTGGGAGGCAACACTCATGAAGAACTGTGCACCCCTCCCTAAGAGCACAGCAGGACCAGCAAGTGATACCCCTGCTGGATAGGGATCAAGGGCAGCAGGATGGGAGAAGGGATGCTGAATGCCAGTTCATTTTTCTGTCTTCCTCCAACAGGTTCAGCGTTACTGTGAGAAGAGCCTCATCAGTAGGAAGGTACTGCCCCTGTGACTTTATGGTCAACAGCGCTCAAATGCTGTTTCACACATTGAGTTTGAAGTGGAAGATGCAGCAGCTGGGGTGGGAGCCTGTCTTTTCCACCCTGCTCTGCAAACAGAGTGGTTCCTGCAAAAAGCACTGTATGGGCAGGTTACCTTTTGCTTATACAGCAAAGCAGCATACAACGTGGTGTACCACAGTATTCCAGTGCATGCTAATTCTGTGCTGCTTGGCCTCAAACTTGCCAGCCTGATAGGCTGCACTGCGCTGGGGGAACAAGCAATCAGAGACTTGTTTTGGTTTTGATTCAATGAGTGAAGGAAAGTAATGGGAGCTCTGAGCTGATAGATTCTGGCTGGGCTGGTTTGCGAACACCTACCAAGGAACTTTATCTGTGGCAGGCCAGCAAACCTGTTTTTATCTTGTCTGATTCCTGCTGGTGGTAGTCGTCTTACTGGCTTTTGCTTGGCAGCTTTTTGGGTTTGTGGAGCGATATGGAGTCCCTGCCACAGCTGTGAAGACCAACAAGGAGAACCAGAAGTTGGCTGGTTTGCAGAGCTTTCTTCTGACCCTCCAGCAGGGATCTGATAAAGAGGGTGAGTTCAGACATCCTCCACTTGTGCATCTGCAGGCAAAGTGAGGATGTGGAACCTGCATCTATCTGCATGAGGAAAGAGGGGAGGCAGATTTGAAGAGCGATAGACTACAGAAGCTGTCCTGTGCAGGTGTTTTTTAATATATATGACTAGATGACCTAGGCAACTATACATATGATTAGAAGATCTCCTGAGGTCCCTTCCAAGCTGAATGATGCGATCTCATGTTTACACTGCACGCACTCAAGCTTTGCCCTGCTGTGACCTGCTGGCTCTGGGACCTGAGCTACCATGGGTAGCTCTGTTTAGTGGTGCCAGCTACAAAAGCCAGATTTTTCTTTTTTTTCGTAGCAAAGAGACAGAACTTGGGTTCTCTCCTTTATTGGGTCTTTGTTCTCTACCTGCATATGTAGACCAGATATCAAGTTCCTGTAGAAAGGACCCTGTCTTCAGAAATGTGGCCTAAGTTGCCTGCCTCTCCTTTTCTCTTCTGGCCAGCAGGTACTCTCCAGAGCCCTCCTATGGAGGCTGAGAACGACCAGCTCCGAACTGCCTCTCCACTGATGCAGATTGAAGGATTTCTCTCAGCCCTCACAAATGCAAACCAAGACGGCCGAGTCATTCTCAACAGGCAAGGTACTGGAAAGGGCGAGCTGCGGAGCGGTGGCACAAGTCGCAAGCAGGGCGCTTCACAGGCAGTGAGGGTGGAGATCCTGAGCCTGGGGGGAGCCTGCAGCCCTGCCAGAACATACCTGTGCTGTCCATGATGCAGGCTGGCAGGCTTGGTCTCTGTGAGGACTCATGAACCCAAAGGAATTCTTAACCAAGGGCACTGGGGCCAGGGTTTTTGCAGAGCTCTGCTCCCACTTTGGATGTCAGTTTTTGTCTTGCGATTTATTGCACCTCTTCCACAACTCCAGGAAGATTAGGAAGCAGCAGGTAACTTCCAGGCTGGTGTTACCTGCTGCTGCCCCTGGCAGTGTTGAATAGCAGCAAGTCCTTGTTTTGAGAGGTGGGGACCTGCCAGAGTGGCCAGGACAGGAGGGAAACTCTCTTACATCCCTGAGTGTGTGCCACAGCTAGTTCCTGATGTTGTCTCTCTCCTTTTCCCAGGCACAGTTGGTCAGAGCAGCCTCAAATTCCTCTTGCTGAATCCAGCGGTCCACTTTGCCAAGGTGGTGGAAGAATGCCGTGCTGTAATCATTGCTGGGGGCACCATGCAGCCGGTGAGGGAATAAGGATGCTATGCTGGGCTCTCAGGAGGTCTCTGGTGCTGTCTGCAAGGAGGCATGGAAAGAGAGCAGCTTGGCCCCACTGGGATGTGCTGCTCTTCTCACTTCCCATGGTGTGTGTGGGGAAAAGACCTTTCCTACCTACCCTTTTATCTCCCTGGTATGGTTTCCCTGCATGAGGCATCACGCTGCCTGTTTATGCAAAAAGTTGTAGGTGTAAGGGCAGGATTGCCCTGGTCAGCCTTTCTTGTCGTCAGGATGATACAGGCTGAGGCTGAGTTTGGGTAGCAGTCAGAGGACCTTGTAAAACCATCCAGCCTTCTAAAGGGACAGGGATCCCACAGGGACCATCCCATAGGGGATCTTTCAGAAAAATCAAGACTTCGTTCTTGGTATGGTGGCAGGCAGCTTATCATCCTTCTCCCGTTGTTTTAGTGCCTAAGAGACAGTACATGTTGTACAGATGCAGTGGAGTGTGTCAGATATCCCAGTTAGTTACATTTATCCTGTTCCTGGACATGAATGTCCTGAAATTTCCTCTTTGCCCTTGTAGTGACAAGGGAGGGGAGGAGGGTGTGAAGTGCAGGACCTCCTTTTTGGAAGGCCACCGTTCCAACTTTGAACCTTTCAGATGCAGCTTGGAGGCAGGATGTAGCTGCAGTCCAAGCTGTGGTCTGTGCAGTGCTTGGGAGTCCTGGTAATGGGTTTTTGGGCCTGGGGAAGTCTGAAGCTGGGGCATGTTGGGCCAAGAGGCTGGGTGGTTCCAGGCAGGGGACCTGCCCTGTGCAGCGGGGTCACGGCAAGGCTCAGGACCACGGGCACTGGCAGGGGAGCCCCCCCTCTCCCCCCTTCACGCTGCCTCTTCTGCTTGGGCCGGTTTGACGGTCCGCTCCGGGCGCTCGGCCTGGCCTCGGCAGAGGNGCCGAGGTAGATGAGCTCTCCGCTCGGCCGAGGCTTCAGGCAGTGGCTGACCTTGCAGGATGTATGCAGGGCCTCTCTCCTGTCTGCCCTGGACTCCAACACGCCTGCCAGCCCTGGCTTGTGTGCTCAGTGTTCCCATGCCCTTGATTTTTCTCATCACGGAGGGAGCCTATCTTCCCCTGTGCCAGCAACCCACCGGACGGAGCTGACCAGCTCTCCCTCGACACTGGTGCTCAAGGAGCCGTACCAGTGTTGCTGATGTAGTGTCTTTTGCGACACTGGTGCTTTACCTCTCTTTGGCTTGTGGTTCATAGGTCGCTGATTTCCGAGAGCAGCTGCTGTCCTGTGCTGGTGTGGACCCTGCACGTGTTGTGGAGTTCTCTTGTGGTGAGTGTGCTGGGGTGGCGGGGAGGGGTCATAATCTGTCTCTGCAGGACCTGAGTGTTGCAGTTTGCTTTTGGTGCTTTTTGTCAGCACTCTAAGCAACATGGCATCTTTCATAGCAGCAAAGGGCTGCTAGGTCCCTTCCACTCTGAGCTTCCCCAGTATCAGGAGGCAGTGTGCTGTGCCTTCTTCCTAGGGGCTCAGGGAATGGAAGTCATAGCAGCTGAGTGACTTAGGCAAGTGTGTGCCTCACTGCACGCAGGTAAAGCTGTTTAGCTAGTGGGGTTTGTGCACACAGCGGTGATGTTGACTCTCACTACTATGGGTTTTGTCTCCAGGACATGTGATTCCTCCAGAAAACATTTTACCTATAATCCTCTGCAGTGGTCCTTCCAACCAGCAGCTGGAGTTCACCTACCAGACAAGAGACCTGCCCCAGATGGTCAGTCTTTCCTTTGTTCCCTTCCTTGGTATCTCTTCTTTGCTTCACGTGCTTCTGTTTCATAGGACAGTGTGCTCTCTGTTTGAAAGGTGGGCTGATCAAGAGCCGTGGCAGGGGAAATCCATGGGATTTGGGACAGGTGGGTTGCCAAGTAATTGGGAAAGAGGAGCAGCAAAAGGGGTTTTGAGCTGCCTGCTCAGAGGTAGCTATTGGAGGCGAGGAATACTAGCAGCTCCTGTTTGGCTGTACTGAGATCCTGCATTTGCGTGCTGGACATCAGAAGGAGATTTCTGACTGTGCTTCACAGTTTGAAGGGCTGAGTGACAGTGGACGGTGGCAGCCCTGCAGAGCGCAGCCCAAACCATAGGGGTGGCAGCAGATGTTTCTGCACTTTTTCCTTCTTCCTTTGGTGGGCCAGTAAGCACCCAAGGCCAGACACTAGATCTGTTCTGCCCCTGCTGAATCTCCACCAGATGTGCTAGCTAGCTCTCCACATCTGTTCTAGTGTGACAGATCCCATCCACTGTGATAAGATCCCATCCACAGACATAAAACCCTCCTTTCCTGAATGACCACTGCTCCACAGCAGTAACAGAAGCCCTGTATTAGGAGAGGCCAAGCAGTGAAGAGCTTTTTCGTGATTCCAAGCTTCCCTAGAGAGCTCTCTTAGACCTGGCATATTTCCCATGTTTTTCTTTCCCCCAAGGCATATCATAGGGGAGGTGTGATCCTGGGATTGAGCACAGAATTGGAGCGGCATTAGCTGGAGCTCTTGTCAGCTGCAATATGCTCTTGTCTCTCTTGTAGATGGATGAGACGGGTCGAATCCTTTGCAACCTGTGCAATGTGGTCCCAGGGGGTGTGGTGTGCTTCTTCCCCTCCTACGAATATGAGAAGCACGTATATGCACACTGGGAGAAGACGGGGCTGCTCACCCGCCTGGCAACTAAGAAGAAGGTAATTGTGCAGCCAGGGGCAGTTGGTACTTTAAATGGAGGTTTCAAAAATCAGACAATTATCTATGCATTACAGGCCTCTCTTGCTGAGTTGTTCTCATACTATGCACAGCAGAGCAGAGCGGATGTTTATCTAGCCAATCCCTCCAGTAATGAATAAATGATACTTCCTGGGCGGCTGATCACTGAGTTGGGATCTAAATTAGATTAAATGCAGCTATAGATTCTTTAAGTGCACAGTCGGTGTAGTGGCCATGGGGGGAGACAGTCCTCACTTTCCATAACCAGCAAGCTTGTTCCTGTGTGGCTGGGGGGCTGTTCAGGTTGAGCTCTCATAGGGAACTTGTTTTTCCCAGGCTCAGCTATGTGTCCCTTGAACACAGACCAGCACAACTTAAGGGCTAGGCAGAATGGGACCAGACTGCAGTTCATAGGACAAATGGTGGTGTTCTGGTGGAAGTGCAGAGTGGAGAATTGAAAGACTAGCAGTGGTGACTCCTGTTGAAGAAGTGATGAGAAACATTAAATGGGGAGATCACTGCAAATACAAAATCTTTGCAGTGACTCTCACAAGTATTTGAAGCTTGGGTATTGAAGGTCAGACAGTCCGACTGTCTCAGGGTGTGGGGCAGGGATCTTGGATCATGTGCTGGGGCGAGGTGGGGAAGAATTACATATACCCTGGCTGTGACTTCTATTTACCAAAAGTTAAATAACTTAGCATGTGGATTAGGAGAGCACATTCCCAGATATTTCACAGCCTTGGTGCAGGCATTCTGGCACGTGGATCTGCCTGTAGGTTTTTGTGGTGGAAGCATTATGCTTCAGCTTCTCCATGTGTTTGTACAGCTATCACTCATAGTGCCTTTCAGGTGTGTTGTCAGGGTCCCAATGGTCTGCCTGGCGCCTCCAAAGCTGTGCCACAATCATGCAGCTTGCTCTGCCTTTCAACTCTGATTTGTTCTTGTTTTGGCCTTTGCAGTCTCCAGCAAATTGGATATGCGTTAGCAAGGTAATTTGGTAGAAGTGCAGCAAGTGTGACTTTCAGCTGCCCACACACAAGATCCTATCATAGCAGAGGCAGGTTAAAGTCTTTCCTGATGTGGCTGTGGTGAGATCACACTGAGATTTTTATATAAATTACACAGGGGAAATTAATTTAAATCAGAGGATTAAATAGCTACTGTTTAATAAGTTAAATAGTCTTGGCTTATATTTGTAATTGCCAGTTATTTTTCTACTGGAAGACTAATTCTGGCTGGTAAAATTTGATAGTACTTCTTGCTAACAAAGAGAAAACACATCCTTTAGGTTCTTTACTGTCACAGAAAATACAGATGTTGCACCTCTTGTTTACTAGGAAAATGACTTGTGATTTAGGCCAAGGTGCAGCATCTATCAAAATGCAGCTCAATTAACTTCAGGGGCTTTCAGTAACTAATTAGACATGCTAGAATAACATAAAGAAATACTACTTTATGTATGCTTTGCATAGAAAACTGCTTTATTCACTGGGCAAGGGGAGCTATTACTTGGAATTAATTGGTGATTCGAATGGATTGGTCCCATCACTGTCCTCCGAGATCTTGCAGCTGGAGGGTCTTCTCAACCCGCTGGTTCTTTATTCATAGATGGAAAAAGTGCACATTGCTTTCCTGCCTTTCAGCTCCTTGCAGAATTAGACAAGCCTGCCAAAGCTGAAAGGGAGTGTTGGAGGGGCGGGAGCAGCTGCTGCTCCCTTCAGAGCCCAGCTGAAAAGTGCTGTAGTGAGCAAGCAGTGCTTTTCCAGGGTGGAGGGGAAAGGTGCTGCCTTTTCAGGCAATTTGCCCTTCCCGGCTCTTAGTTCCATGTGCTGTTTAATGGCAGGGGAGTAAAATGGTTTGCTTTCTTTAAACTGTTTGCTTCCTGTTGCTGCAACTGATGCCCGGTGCCTGTGACAGATCTTTCAGGAGCCTAAGAAAGCCAACCAGGTGGAGCAGGTGCTGGTGGAATATGCCAAGTGCATAAAGGTAAGCTGAGCAGGCAGACCGGTGGGAGTGTGGCATCCCAACTGCGTATGGGAGTGCTGCTAAAGAGAGCATTGCAGCTTTTAACAAGGAAAGAGGGCTCTAGCCCAGGTGTGGAAGTGTTTCTGAAGCACAGAAATCTTCCCTACTCTGGTTTAAGTTGCTGGTCCCTCTTCTGCAGCGCTGCAGCCAGGCAGGCGGACAGATGACGGGGGCCCTGCTGCTTTCTGTAGTTGGAGGCAAAATGAGCGAAGGGATCAACTTCTCTGATGACCTGGGAAGGTAAGGTGGCTGTTCCTTGGAAGGTGAGCACTGGGCTTGTGGTGCGGCGACTCTGAGCAGGGAGGGACACATCAGTACTTGCATAGATACAAAATCCTGGGGAGCACATGGCTTGGACTGATGCTTAAACCCATGGGACCAAGTCTGCTGGGTGGTGTAAAACCCGCTTGTCCAGAGTCCTTTTCATGCGAGTAATGCAGTTAGGCTTGCTGTGCTAGATAATCCCTTGTTCTGGCACTCTGAATCCCTCTGCAGCTTTCCATTCAGAGCGTGCTTGTCAGACTGCTGTGCTTTATTGCCGCCTTTGGTTTTCAGGGCTGGCTGTCTTTCAGGGGTGCAGTGACCTCTAATTTATCAGTCTATTGGCAAAGTGCTCTAGGATGAGACATTAAGAATAATGCAGTCCTCCCTTGCCCCTTGCAGGTGTGTGATTATGGTGGGAATGCCTTACCCCAACATTAAATCTCCAGAGCTCCAGGAAAAAATGACTTGGCTTGACAAAACAATGGTAACAGAGACACTTACACCTCTGCCTCTTTCACTTCAGCTTTTTAGTATTAACTTTCCTCCCAGCACACGACTCCCAGGGCTGCCTTCAAAGGTATTTTTTTTCTTTGAGCTTGCCCTCGTTTCCCAGACTGTGGTACTGAGAGCACAGCCTTCTCCATGCTGCACATGCACAGGTGCCCCTAAACACAGGGAAGCAGCTCAGTGGAGGGAAACACCACTAGGGCTCCCTAGGAACACTGAGTTCCAAGGGGAACAAGGTCCCTTCACCCCAGAAGAGGTGGCAGGGTGATAGAAGCTGCTTGCCAGGATCACTTCTCCTCTTGGCTCACTTGTTCTTTCTCACTGCCCACTTGGAGATGCTGTTCCTGGGCAGCTGGGGACAAGTTTTCTGCCTTCAAGGGGGCCTTGGGCTGGCTCTTTGTGAAGGCTCAACATAGTTTTCTCACTGCAACCTTTCTTCTGTCCCTGCTTACTCTCAGCTTGGGGTCTGCTTGGCCACCCACTCACTCTGCAGGCATAAAAGCATTTGCCTCACTTTGTCATTAAGACTCTCCAGTTTGATTTACATCTGCCTTGTGTTCAGTCTTACCTATTTCTCCTTTCCAGCCCAGAGCTGCTGGCCAGGCACCTAGCAAAGTGCTGATTGAAAACCTGTGCATGAAGGCAGTAAACCAGTCGATAGGTAATTCATCCTTCCTTGGACAGGCTGTGGGATATGAAATGAGACTGCACTGAAGTAAGAGGGTGGGAAAAAGGACGTATTACCAATCAGTCTAAGTACAGATGACGGGAACATCAGCTTCCTTGCCTGAGAACAAACACTTGAGTGGGCCATTTTAATGTGGTTGTACACTCTGTACAGGCAGAGCCATTCGCCATCAGAAGGACTTTGCAAGCATCCTGCTCCTGGACCACAGGTACGCACGCCCTGCCATCTTTAACAAACTGCCACAGTGGATCAGGGAGAGAACCCAGGTGAAAGCTGCCTTTGGATCAGCGTTTGCAGAGCTAAGAAAGGTCAGAACTTGTATCTTATGTACTGCTACCAAAACTGTTTCCTACTGTACTCATCTGTACTTTTCTCAAACCTTCACTTTAGTGTAAGGCCAGGGACAAACTCTGGTTTTGTGTGTTCCTAGTTCCATCGAGGGAAGTCAGACACTTTGTGATGTGGACCAGAGAACAGGCTCTAGGTCAATTCTGTGAGCAGCACCTCTGAAGAACACCTGAAGCAACACAGGTTCCTGCTTGCCTGTACCAAGGAGTTTGTGAATTTCTACTTTCTGCCTCCTTTGTGGATGTTTGCTGTTCAGTATCTATCTGAACACTATGATGGTGAGACAGCCTTCAGCACCATAACCAGGAGGGAAACTGGGGGTAGGTCTGAGGCAGGTGAAGGTAGTAGCAGCAGGCTCCTATTTGTTTACAGCTGTTAAGATTTTATTTAAATTGATTAAATATTTTCAACCGAAACACTTAAGTATGGTGAGTATAATTATTTTGACTGAACACACCTGCCTTTTCCCATCAACCACCAAGTGTAGGGGGCTTGATGACCAATGAAAACAGAGCTTTTCACAAAAACTGAAAACTTTCAGGCCATTAGTTTGTGTCATGCTAGAATTACATGGTCAGACTGGTAAGACATGGGGCAGCTATCTGTAACAGTTCTTATCCCCATTCTACCTTGCTTCAAGCAGTCAAGATATTCAAGGAGCAGTTCATTCTTTCAAAGGGAATAAAGATACGGCCATAATACAGCACAGCACTTCTCCTTTGCTCATGCTTAAGCACAGGATTGCTCTGCTCTTTTTACTGCCTAGGCTTTTGAATTCAAAGCAACTTTCTGTGGATTTTTTTTTTTTTTTTTTTTTTAGCATAACTTTCCTGGGCTGCTTTCCTAGGTCATGGGTCAGTGCTGGAGGGCAGCGATAACAACAGGGACAGCTATGTAATCCCACAGCAGTCCCCAGCTCTTTCTGTCGTCCTGAGCAAGTCTTCCCAGGAGCTGTTCTGCCTCCTTGCCAGTTTCAGCAGCTGGATACTACCTCTCAAGGATCTTCACAATGAAAAAAACACTTATAATTAGACACAGACCTGGTACCCACTTGCTGTATGTTAATTAGCCCCACAGGGAAAGAAGCAGCTGCTTCTGAGAAATGTCCAATGTGAGTCTCCTGCCCCTTCAGTGGGTGCAAAATGCCCCAGTCTGGCATAAGCTCTGCCTTAACCCCAGTGAACACAGCAGCAGGAGGGGGGGGGGCACCTGCTTGTAACAGCTGGTGCCCTCCAGCACTGTGGCTGGTGGTGCTGGGTTGTAAGGCATTAGCCCCTGCCTGAGATGAGAGTGGACAGCTGGGCTTTCCCTTGAGACACTCTTAATTGAGCATGGTTCCCGCTTTTACCAAAGTGAAGGCTGCAAGGACCGGCTTCCTTCAACTTTATTGAAATTTTCAGGCGGCAACAGGCAAAGAATTACCATAAGCCAGGTAGAGAAAGAAACCATCGCATGCAGAGACACCAGGAATTAAACCTCCACGAAGGGACACACACACTCATTCATTCTTCTAGCAACAACCAAGCAAACAAGAGCTTCAGCAAGTAAGCAGCAAGGAGCCAAATGAGGCAAGGGCTGTTTGCCTGCAAGAGATGCTTTTGCAGTCATCACCAGTCACATTAGGAAAGACTGAGGGCCCTTTAAATTGGGAGCAATGCTAGTTCTGATCCTCTGAGCACAGGCTGCCCCCACTGCCTGCCAGCTAAGGCAGGATTTATTGCACCAGCATGAGCAGCAGCAGCGTTTGAGATGGAATGTAGTATTTGGGGTGGAGAATAGCAGACAGCAAAATAAAAACTCATTGTTAACTATAACCTCAGGAGCACTTAGCTCCTGTTGCTCCTGCTCCTCTTTAAGAAGAAATGACAGGGTCCCCCTGCCATGCCAGTGCCCACCCTCCAGGAGGTGTACTTCCACAGGCTGGTGTCTCTCAAAGGTGGTTAGTTCAAGAGTCCTGGGATTCACACTGATGCACAACTGACCCCATCTATGACTCCCAGTCGTCCTCATCCTCCTCACCCATGGGCTGCTGTGGGGGTGGGAGGGGTGGTATTGAGTCCGACATACGAGCAAAGGCACCAGCAGGACTTCCAGGAACATCGGGATTCCCAGAGGCTCCTGGCCCTTTCCCTGAAATACCTGTGAGGGAAGGAAAAGCACCAGTGAGTGACACCTGGGGACTAGAGAACACGGAGG
This sequence comes from Fregata magnificens, assembly GCA_013389945.1. NCBI lineage: Eukaryota > Metazoa > Chordata > Aves > Suliformes > Fregatidae > Fregata > Fregata magnificens. The sequence continues at coordinate 70,185 of WAAD01013938.1, forward strand.
GTCATCAAAGGAGAGGGGAAAAACATGCCTCGTACCACAGCTCCCACCAGCACCCAGGTGACCCAGGCGAGCAGAACGGCCAACACGCTTAAATGCCGCCACAGCCCTGCACAAGGGCTTATTTAACTAAATCTCCACCTGAGATTTAACTAAATCTCCACCATGCCCTCCTCTGACCTGTGCCAGGCACTTGAGGGGGTGACACTGGCCCTAAATGCCTCAGGTACCTGCCAAGGTCTTGGGGCAACTCAGGTGCCTCCAAGGACGAGGGGCCCAGCTGCCCAAGCACTGAATTAAAAAAGACACCACTGTCCCTTCCTCACAGGTAGCTTTCAGAGCCTGTCCTCTGCCTCGGACACACAACCTCCTCCAGTGCGTCCAGCAGGACTTGAGGTGGAGATTCTCCTGCTTACCCTCTGTAAAGACACTCCCAGCCATGCTGTGGCACACTCGCCAGGAAAAGTGTCTCTGTTCCTTTTTCTAGGGCTGTGGCTGACACAACTAAGAAGGTGCCAGAAAGGGCTCTCCCTCTTTCCTGTGGAGGAGGAGCAGCCCACCCTGCAGGACAGTACCTTTGCGCCTCAGCACCAGTTTGTTGAAGAGGTCTGACATCAAATCTCCACCTTGCCCTGTGGCTCTCACTGAAACAGAGCAAAACAAGTCAGACAAGAAGCAGCATCAGTCTGAACTTAGCACTATGGCAAAAGCATTCTGCAATACTGCCTTCAGATTAAAGAAAAAAAAACAAAACAAAACCCTCTAATCATGTATCACACCCCTAATCTCTCCCACTATAGTCCATTTTCAGGTCAGGACACCAGGCACCGCAGGGTAACGGCATCTTCTGGGGAAATCCAAGAGTGGAAATCCTTGAGGGGCTAGAGGGGCTGGGCACTTGCAGTCTCATTCTGCCAAACCAGCTCCGTCAGTACCCTCCCCAGCTACCTAAACCAATGTGCTCAAACCAGCTTGGCCCTGCCCCTCTTGGCCCCAGGGTTTCCTTTGTGTGTCTGCCCCCATGCAGCACATGTGAAACTTCTACACATGCCCTGAGACAGAGTGGGTCTCCGTCAAGAACATGAATGCCCTTCTGGCAGATGGGGTTTAGCAAGTTCACAGAGCTTTGGCTGAATGGGAAACTCCTGAGACCTACACCAGCCTGTGAGGAGAGACACCTTTCTGCTCTGTATGTTCACTGTGCTGCTGGCTTGCCCGTCTCCCCTCAGACTTACACCTCCCCAGCCTGGGGCAGAGAGCAAGGAAGATCAGTTCTGCCAAAGAGCCTCAGCACCTTGTTCTTGTTCCTTCTGCTTCTTCTTCTCCAGTTTCCTCTCCTTGACACTGCGGAGGTTGGCCTTCCCGATGCCACCGGCCTGGCGGATGGACTCCAGGAGACTGGCACGCCCAGTAGAGGGGTTCACCACCTCCTTCGGGGCTCCCTGGACCAAAGCTGCAGGGACAAGAACAGGCAGCAGCCGTGGGTCAGTGCACCAGCTACACTTCCCATCAAATCCCCATGGAAAGGGCTGCTCCAATACTCTGCCAGCTTCTGCCCGGGGCTGTAAGCCCGGCCCAGACACCTCTCAGTGACGGACTTATGCTCAGCCCAGCCAGCAGGAGCCCCGCCAAGGGGGAACCAAAGGCTTGCAGCTCCCAGGCAGGCAGGAGCCGCTTCCCCTCCCACTGCAGCTTCCCTCCTCTGCTGGAAGGCTGGGAAGCCACAGGGAACCAGCCAAGGACACGGGCTGAAGCCAAGGAGTCAAGAGTTAGATTCTGCTGGTGAAGCTGTGGAGATGCCCAGCCCTTACCTGCTGGCACTGCATTGCTGCTCTCCTCGCTCGCTGTCCGGGCTGGCTCAGAGGGGGCTGTGGGCTGGGGCAGGGGCGGCGGAGGAGGCACAGTAGCTGGCATAACAGGAGGTGGTGGGGGAGGTGGTGGTGGAGGAGGTGGCAATAGCTCAGCATCCTGAAGGTCTGAAAGACGAAAAAAGTTGCATCTGAAGTGTCCCAGAGGACAGCACACTGAGAGCTTCAGCTCAGAGCTTCGCATGCCTCAGCGGCAACAGATCACAGTCCTGCAGCAGAGCACTCCCACCCTGTGCAGCATCTCTTAACAGCAGGCAGGGCCAAGGCAGAGCTTGAAATTCCCCTACTCTGCCCTCCCCAGCTGCAATCCACTCGCCCAAGGCCATCCCGCCAGGCTGCCACAAGGCCAGTCCCTGCACACTGTGCTCCCTCCTCCCTAGCCATGCAGAGGGTGAGGGAGGTGAGGGGCCTGGAGTCTGGTCAGCACCTGAGCAGGTTAGAGCTTTGACTCAGGCCCAACCACAAGCCAGAGGTATCTCCAACATCCATCATCCACCAAGGAACTTTCTGCCTTGTCTCTATCTTCTAGCAATCCCTGCCTTCCTCCTTCACAGGGTCCTGGGAGCAGGGATTGGAAATACCTGGTTGCAAAGGCTCCACCGACTCAGTGTTGAAAGTGGGCAGCTCTGGAATAGCACTGCTAGGGGCAGACGGTGCAATGCCAGGGCCCAGATCAGCACTGTACATGAGATCTGCAGCAATGCCAGGCAGGTCTGGCAGGTAGGACGGCACATCAATCTCAGGGACCTGGCCCAGATCTGGCACGTAGAAGTAATTTTCAGCTACCTAAAAGAAACCCAAAACAAAAAGATAAGGCAGTGGCTACGCACTTGCTTTCCCTTGCAGCAAATGGGCACTGCAGGGAACAGCCTGGGCGGCAGTCAGAGCTGGGCTTGTGTGCCTTGGTACAGTGGCCGCTCATCAGCTACCCCTACAACTCCATGCTCTTGTCCTGTGGTAGCTCCCAGTGCTCAGAGGCTACCCCCTGCAGACCAGGCTTGGAAAAGGCAGGCTGCAGGAGGAGGAAGGGGTACAGGACTCTTCCTAGTTTCTTGCAAGTGGACTCTCTTCTCTGAAGGTTTCATGAACCAACTTTTGCAGCCTACATAAGCCAGTCCCATCTCCTCCAGAAGACAATGGTGCCTGAACTGTTTCTGAGATTAAGATGCAGGAGAAGCACAATCAAGTAGTTACAGATGTTTGGTTCTGTGTTTAACACACAGGCAAAAGAGTACCAAAGGTGTGCTGTCACTAAAGGGTTTTGTTTGCTTTAGACACTGCTATCTTCTCCGGTCCAACATGATGAGCAAACGGCTCCTAGGCTCCTTTCCCTAGCCCCAAAACACACATTCAACCATGCACCAGCAAAGCTCCAGGTACGGCCACTACAAGGTGTTGGGTACAAGGTCAGTCACATGTTGGGGCAGCTGCACTGGTGCACTGCCTGCCTCATGCCCACACCAAGCAGAAACCCTTTGCTCAGGCTGACTGGTCCTTCTGTTTGTACCAGCAGGCGGCCCTTCCCAGAAGGAATGATGGAGATCAGACCTCCTCCCAGGCACCTTCCAGCCACGGCACCTCACCCTCAGACTTCTCAAGTGGCTCAGGAGTTAGCACAAGGAGGATGATCGAGTGATGGAGCCTCCAAACTCCTCTACAGCCCTGAGGTCTAGCACCAAGATGACTCGATATTACATTACTCTTCTCACACCACTCAGCAAAGCCTTGAGCAGAAACACCTGCCAAGTTTGAGGGGTTTGTCTCACCCATCAAGCTCACACCGGACTTCAAGCACAGAAACAGGCAAGGTCCTTCTGATAAGTGAGGTGATACTCTGCAGGCCCATGAGGGGCCGTTCTCCTACTCGCTCTCCACCCTACAGAAGCTCTTTCCTCTCAGAGAGCTGAGCACAATCCTCTGAAGGGGAAGCAGCTGCATCCCCACAGCTGCATCTCACCTGTCGGTCCAGCTGTCCCCTTTTGGTGATGGAGAGAGGAGCATCAAAGAGCTTCTCTTCTGTCTCTGTTTCCAGAGCCACATGGGTCTTGGTCACTGCTCCAGCCAGAGGATCCAGGAAAACATACTTCTTGTACCTAAGGGTAGAGGACAAGTATTTCAGTGATGCTGCCTCGAGAGCCAAGGCCAGAAGAAACAGTGTAGCGAAGGCGGCCTTGGAGGTGGAGACCTCCCAACTCACTCACACAGGTGGAACACATTGGGCCTTCCAGTTTCTTTCTTCTAGCCCCATTTTCCTGCCTCACCCCTCCACAACTAGGAGGCAATCAGCTCCCCACCCTGCCAGCACAGCCTCCACATTCATCCTAAAGCAAAGCCTCACTGCACTGCCGTCATTACCAAGCTCTTCCCCTCCCATCACCTGGCCTGAGACTGTCCTACAGCAGGACACCAGTCTCTCCTGGTGACTTGTCACTCAAAGGGCAGGAGGAAAGAAAGAGGGGAAATAATCTGTGGCTCAGGGAAAGAAAGAGGAGGTTCAGCAGCTGAAAGCTCAAGAAGGGCTTAACAAAGCTCTGCAGTATGGGCAGAAGGAGGAACCATGAGGCAAAGCCCAATGGGAAAGGGAACTGCAGTGAAAGGCAGTGGAGACATTAGAGCAGCAACAGTGGTAAAGTGTTGCTGTGAGGAACCATCAGGAGAAGGAGCAGAACCTAGGCAGGCACATAGGGCAGAGAAGGGCAGGAGTGACAGCAGCTTTCAAGGCCGGAGAGAAGTTATTACAGTGGTATGACAGGAAAAACTAAGTCAGGGAAGGGAAGTGCAAAGTTGGGTTGAAAGCAGGTGAGTGGAGGATCAGGTGCAGACAAAACAACTCCTTCCACCCAAGGGGAAGCATGAGGAAGAAAAAGTTGCTAGCTGGAAGCCAGTGGAGAGGTACCAAACCCTGTCCTGTTGAGAGCCTGCTACGCAAGACCCCCAGGAACTGATACTGCTGTCCCTGGGACAGGGAGAGCTCCTCTGAGGACAAGCAGGGGCAGGTGAGCAGGACGGTGCTGCTCCAGCTCTCACAGGTTCTCAGTGGTGTTGAAGAGCAGCAGGGAGCTGAGGGAGCTGATGTTCCTAGGGAGGCTGCCAAGGCCTTCTTCTGCATCATCCTCCTGGTGAATTTTGGTGTTCAAGCACACAGGGAAATACTTGAGCTTCTCCTGCAAGAAGACATATAACAGGTAGCAAGACACTAAAATCACAGCTGCTGAAACACCTCTCCCCAGCCACCACAACCCACACTGCCAGATCTACTGCATGGTTTGGGAAGCTTACTGCTCCCTCTCTAACCTCCCTTTGAGCAAGGAAGCACATGGACAACATTGCAACCCCACACTCATGACAAATCTCAGCAGTTCAGACTCATGGCATGTGCTTTTGGTGCCACGGGACGGGTCATATTGAACAGGTGTTGCTGTGGCAAGGATCCACCAGAATAAAACAATGACTCAGGTTCCATAGCCAGAGGCAGGGATCAAGCACCACAGTAAAAAAGGCATTTATTACAGTGTCTCCAACTACTAGACATTTTCATGCAGGCAGAGTCCCCCAAACATCTCTATTACCTCCCCTCTGCTGCCTTCAGTTGATGTTTTAAGTGATGCGATCCCACCGGTGGGGTATGCAGGGAAGGCAAAGGAAAAAGAGGTTAGGAAAAAACAGAGTGCCTGCACTAGGCAAGAGATCAGGCAGAAGGGAGTGCACAGGGTGGAACGTGTGCCAGATGGTTTTGCAAAGCCTGAGGGATTTGCAGGAGTTTTCAACTCTAATGAACTGAAATCTCCTCTCTCTCGGTTCTAAAACTTCATGCATAATATACAGAGCTCCCTTTAGAAAAGGACTTATTACATCCGAACTGCTTGACTTTTACAGAGCACAGGAACTGCCATCCCAGATCAGACCAGTGTTTCAGCTAGCATGACAGTGCCCGCTGCCAGATGCTCTGGGGGATGAAGCTCAGTGCCCACAGCAAGCTTTACTGTAGAGGGAGGAAAGGCATCAGTTTCGGAACCCAGAGACAGCCTGGATGGACAAACCTCCACCCCAGACCCCTCCCCACACCCTTCCTCAGCCCCTTCACAGCTCCTGTTCCTTCTTCACAAACTAGGACAAGCACCAGCCTGGCAGCTGCGAGGTGGTAAGTGTTCATACCAGAAGAAACCAGAGCACTAACCAGGACAGTTTGTCAGATTAAATAATTGGCCACACTCCTGAGGTTTTCTTCTGTCACCAGAAGATGACCACTTCAAATACTGTCCACAGCTTCCTACTGCCTCACTACTTCCAGCATCCCTGCTCTATCCCATTCTCTGAGTCCTTCTTCCCTCCTTGTACTTGTATGGGGGAAATGGTAGACCACCGTTGGTTCAGTTTTAAGACCACATCTCAGCAACATAAGCAGTTTCTGCTGATTGAAACTTCAGGCTTGAATTTGGTAGCCAGAAATCCTTGGAAATGGCTTAGTCACAGCTCAGTTAATCAACTAAGAGTTTGTACGATGCTCTGAGTCTATAAAATGCTATAAGAAAAGACCTGGGAGGTTTTGATTTATCCCCCCCCCAAAACATGTTCCAACTTGTGAAAAATACACTGAAATAAACATCTTGAATTTTTACAGAAGCAAGTAGGCAAAAATATATAAATTGTTATTTAGAGCCTGCAGAAGCAGAGATTCAAAAATAAAGGTTCTTTTGATCATTAATATTCATTTCCCAATGTTTAATTTTTTAAGCATGAGGGAGTACTGACGTTTTTGCTAGAACTGTTCACACACACTTAGCCCTCAAGTCATATATATATTTTTTTAATTCTCTCTTTGTAGATTTCAATTAGCACTGGTAGACTGTGCATCACTTTAAGGGCGTAGTGAGAAACCAACCATTACCTACATTTACTTATAAGTCTCATCTAAGGCAGTTATAAAAGCACTAAGCATGAGTATTACTCTGAAACGTGAGGCTCTATATAATCCTTTTAATTTAAATGCCACCAAAGTGCTAGTCTTATTCAAATACCTAGATCTGTTTTGAAATTCAGAACAGCTACATACCATCAATAATATCCTGCAACTGTGAATCCCACAAGTTAACATGACATTTAAAAATTAGTTTTCTTATAGGGACATTAAGACCTTAAGCCAAAGGTTCAACAACCTTGACATACTGAAGTCATGGGGGGCGCTTGACTGCTCAAACCCCCCAACCTGGGTTTTGGCACCTGGTAGGATCTCACCCCTAAGGACGCTGCATTTCCAGGCATTTTTCTTCCTAAAAGACTACAGTTAAAAATATATAAAGTCACCCTGGTTCTTAAGTTTAATTAAGCGCACAATATTACAAAGGGAATTGGTGTGATACACCAAAAACCCCATTCCCCCCATGCCAATGGAGAGCTGAGGCTAGCTGGAAAAGCACTTGAAGATGAGCAAGTGCCAAAACCTGGCTTAGCCTCCCCACGCCCATGGAGGACTCTGAGAGAGGCAGAATTCACGACATGCTAAGTTACTGTGTGTACTTACTAAGCACTGTGTGTGCGTGTGCGAGTAAAGTTAGCAAAGGACACTGTGACTGCTCCCAGCAAAGAGGCCCTCATTAGAAGAGAAAACAGGCAGCGAGCCTCTGCTGAAAGCCCTGAATAATTGAGGAGGGCATAAATGCAAACATTAGATTTCCCTCTGTCACATTTCATTACTGCAAGGCACGTCAGGCTCCGTGCTCAGCTATGGCCAAGAAGGGCCTGTCCCCCCTGGAATGTGGTCAGAGCCTGGCCACGCTGAGCCCCACTCAGCACACCAGCTGCTCCTGGCGCAGGCCCCTCCCTCGTTCATCAGCTGACAGCCACTCATCAGCACAGCAGCATCCCCCTGCCCCACAGAAGAGCTGCGGGAGCTAGTGCGTGCGAACTTGGCAAAAGTAACAAGACCGCTGCATGAAGTAGGGTCAGCAAAGCCAGAGAAAGATCAACAACCTCAAAGGAGGATCAAAAGATGGGTCACAGGAGGGGAGGAACAACCATCCCCCAGGGCCTGCAACGGAGTCCCTGTGGTGATGGCAGCCTTGGTCACAAAGGCCAGAACATGGCAAGGGTAGAGAGACCACCTGGGACAGGGAAGAGATGGCATCGCAGACAGATGGCAGGGATAGCGGGGAAGGGCATGCAGAGCCTACTGGAGCCAGCGGGCCAGTCGGATGGGCACACCATTTGCTCTTTGCGGGACACTGCTTTTTACCAGCTGATGTTCTTCTCAATCCCCTCCCTGTGTGAGGGGCTGTACATTGGCACCAGCCCTTCAGGGTGTGAGACCATCTCCCCTGCCCACTCACTGCCTACCTCTGCTCCCCTCAGATGCCCTGATGGGATAGAGCCACCAGCCAGACAGCACAAGTGTAATTGGCCTCCCCTGGCCGGCCAGCGGCAGGTCCTACATAGCTCTGCCCTGCGCTACTGCCAGGGCTCGAAGGAAGCATGAACCCTGCTCAAGTTTGCCAGCTGTCCATTCGGCCAGCAACCCTGCTTCCCTGGCCTGGCTGAAATATTCATAACAACCTCACTGTGTGAGGTCCCAACTCCATTAAAACTCAGGAAAGTTTAGTGTGATAAATTATTCAGTGGCAGCTTTATTTTTGGTCCAAGGCACACAAAGGTGAGGAAGGAAGTCTCTAGGGGTGGAGAGCAGGGAAGTTGTCAGGTTGATCCCTAACCTGCCAGGAAGAGCATGTCTGCTACTCCTGGCACAGCGCATACACAGAAATTTTTAAACACAGCAACTCTTCCTCCCCGCCTTCCAACCTGGGGATGTTGACCCAAATTGTTGGAGACTCCTTTGGTCGCATTTCCTGCCAAACCCACCACTTCTCAGACCTCCCTAAGAAGCCTCTCTCTGCCACTCAATCCGCAGGCTAAAAGGGAACTCAATACTTCAGGATCTCCTTCAGCACCACCAGCTGCAGACACATGTGCTATGGGCATACCTGGAAGCCCCAACTGTGCTGAGTACTGGGAGATTCAGCCCCCCTCTGAAGGGCTTGCAACCTACAATAGCTGAACACAAGGCAAAGGAGAAGCAAAGCACAAACAAAAGATGTAAAGAAGCAAAATGACCTTCCCCTCCAAGATGTAAAACTTAGCTGGGAACCAGGGAGGGACAATATCCAAGTGTGATCTTTTCCTGGGACAGAAAAATGCTATAATGACTTCTTTTTCTCCTGAAACACTCACAAGCACTTTGACCTTTCCCTTCTCACCATTACTTATATTAGAGCCTTCAGAAACTATTTTTCAAACAATTATGACCCTGATCCCAGCTGCCTTGCTATGCATAGCCGAAGCCTTAAGGCCAGCGAGCAGCACCCACCAGCACCGCTGCAGGAAACAGCGGTGTTTCAGGAAATGGAACTGCTCTGGAGAGTTGGCAGCCAACAGCCACCCAGAGCACTCAAACACCATGCCACTGACATGGCCCTCTCAAACCAGCAGCTCTGCAAGCTTGCCAGCCTGACCTCACACACCCCCACCAACAAGCCAAGCTGAAAAGATGTTCTGCTCCCACCCTATATCCTAAAACCCTGGTCGACTTCATCAAAGACACTAACAGCCTCCCAGCTTCTCTTTGCTTATTCATCTCAAGGTCTGTTCTTCCTCCTTACCTGCAGAGCTTTCTCATCCAGAACTCGGTGTTTGCTCTGAATCTTGTGTCTTGGCCATTTCTGTTTAGCTGGGTCTTCTGCACCAGCAAAAATTGAACTGTACTCCTGCAGTCGTTCAGGGGCTGGATACTTGGCACTGGAAAATACCTGTGGAGAGACAAGAGGAGACTGAAAAACCTCAACAACTAAGCAATCCTACACTACAGAAACACATAGAGCAGAGTAAGCGCACAATTTGTGCTGCTGGTGGGAATGGACAGCCTTGGAGTCAACAGGCTCCTAAGGGCTACCTGCAGGGACCCAATCATGCATGAGCTGTCACTTCAGAAAGTAAAAGTGCGAGAACTTCTCTCTCTCTATAAGTACTAGGAGATCATAGGCTTCCACTGGCAGGAAGGGAATTTGAAACACTGTATTAAACAGAGGAAGAATGGGGAAAGAAGTTTTCACCAGTTTCACATGGCTCAACAACATGAAGATTCACTAAGGGGAGGCTCTCTAACAGCAGCTTTCATTCAAATAGCCAAAGTGTCTGTGAGTCTGGAGTGAGAAGGTGTTGGGCTTAACTCAGCACATGCCTTTTCTCTTTCTCAGGGAGAAGCTGGGGCAGCAACTCATATAGGCCTCATAAAGCCAGGAGCTATGTAGCTCATGGGTCTAAAAATCATCAACTGGCTGAGTCAGGAAGGGAATTCTCATCACAACCCTGCTCAGCAGCAAGGCATGGAGAGGTGAGCAGGCAGTGGCTGTGGCAGCCGAGCACCTGTTCTTCTCCAGAGCTTACATCAGGAATAAAGAGAGAAGGTGGAAGGAAGAAGGGAGACCATGCAGCCTTCACTGAAGTGACTACCTTAATAGCCTTCTTGCTGCCCTTTATCTTCTCAATCTTCGCTTGGGCAAGCGTGACTCTCTCACCGATTGCCTGAAGCTGTGCCCGGCTGGCCTCCACCCGCTGAGAGATCCTAGGAGGCAAGCACCTTTCTTAAGATGAAGAATTCAGAGCCAGAGATTTTTTGGCAACAGCCAGTGCCCAGGCCCTCAGGGAAGGATGTGAATCTTGGTGGACTGGATTGTTTCATAGGGCAAAATGGTGCTGGCTGAGATACACTTGCCTTGGTCCCATGGAGAGTTTTATGTACTCTGACATGAAGGTAGGTCTAGTCCGTGACTCACAGCACAACATTCCTGCGGCTGTTTGAGGCACAGCACAGAAAGATGGTAAATGGCAGCTTTTTTGTGACACCAGAGTGCCACGAGACCTACGCCTCTCTGCAGGTACTGCTGACAAGAAAGCCACAGCCAGTTATCAACTGCCAACATATTTTTAATAAAAATGACCTGTTAAAAATGAAAGGCAACACATGCTAATGAGCAGAGTTCAGGACTCACAAGGCTTATCCTGTCCTCTACTATACCAGCAGTTTGTTGCATGACTTCTTCCATGTTGCTTCACAGCTTTGTGATTTGGTTTCCACATCAGTTAAATAACATCAGGTCCTCATTTGGAGCAATAAAGCACGCTAACTTGCATAATTTTTGCATAACTAGATCAGCATCAAAATGCTTTGGGACTGAGGTGAAAAGCACTCTGTGGCAGCAGGGGATAGTGGCCATTGGTTAAGTACCTCTGCGTTCACCACATAGACATATTCCTTTCCCACAAAGCTTATAGTAGACGCCTTGCAGCCAGGGGCACGACTGAAACTGTCAGCATGCCGTGCACAGTCGCTACTATGCTGCAGGAACTGTCACACAGGCTCAACCAGAGGCTAGGAGGGGCATCGGAACCAGGCGTCAGCTACAGGTAACTAGCTTCTCAGAAGAGACCTTCCTTCCCCATGCATAACTAGCAGGATCTCCCTAGCTTCAAGATCAAAAGCTGAAAATCATTCTGAATCTTCACCCCTCTAACAAAACCAGCAAAGAATATTTTTATGGCTATACAACCCATTAGGAGAGATAGCGCTCCACTTCAGCAATGTTTTGTAGCAATGAGTTCCATCAGATCATTTTGTACCTGTAAAAATCGATCTCAAGTATTGTCTTTAAATTTCACCAAAACTCCCTCTTTGCTTTTGAGAGCTCCTATGCTTTTTTCCCCCCACTCTGTATAATCCCTTTTAGTAACAAATTTGACATCAGCAGTGATCCATGATTTCCATTTTCAAACTGTACCAAACCTGTCTTTTCAAGTATTCTCACTCTGTGCAGCACATTCCCTATTACAGTAATTGACTCCACTAAAGCCCCCCCATTGTAGGTAGTGAAAAAACAGCAAGTACAAGCAGTCTGTTGACCTTGTATCATTCTGAAAGACCCCCACTTCTTTCTCTAAACAGCTTTAAGTCTTTATGCTTGTTTAGAGCCATGCTCCCCCCTCTTTCTGGAGGCATGAAAATCCTTCCTTATGTATATGGCAGGAGAGCACACACCCTGTTTCTACTTTATTCTTTTTAGAGTGGGAGATGAGCAAAACTGAACCTCATGAGATTCTTCCTCTTGGAATTATTCTCCATTCCCCCATCCTTTTATTTTAAATACAGCCTTACAGCTTGTATTTTGTACCAACACTAAGTACAAATCTGTTCATGATTTCCTTCCCACACCCTCCCTCTGTCTCAGTGGAGTAAGTCCACATCACTTATACACTTGATAGGTTCTCAGAGTAGTTTCTGTTGTTCCTTTCAGTGTGCATTTCCTAGCACCTGTCGCAGCAACTTTCATGTGTCATAGGGCTGTCCCATTGCCTTGTTTTGTTAAAGTGTGAGATGCCTCTGAAGGACCTAAGTCTTCCCTAACTGCTCTCCCCAGCAAATTTTCCCACCACACAGTTCACCTCTTTTCTACATGTTTCATAATTGTATTGATTGACACTATTTCCAGCACTGCTCCTGGGGGCATCTGAGTATTTTTACTTCCTTCAAAACTGAAAAAAATTGGTCATTTATTTCTGCTTTGCCTCTCTCCCTCAAATCAATGATGCAGTTTTCCCTCTCACCTTTGAGTAGACCCCTCTCCTCGAAGAGCTCAACAAAGCCTTCCCGAAGCTCCAAATAAAAGCAAGGTGTCAACTGCCTTTTAGTCAGTACCCTGCTGGCTCCCAGACACAATTCTCAGGGGCTGACCAGGCACATGTTCCTCTCCCAGAAGGAAATGTTAAGCAAATAGTTATGCAAGCTCAGGCCTGGAAACCAGTAACCGCTCTCCTCCCTCCTACTCCATAAATGTGAGTGGGTCAGGTGAGGCAGTCAAACGCTTCCCTCACTCCCTTTCCTGCCTCACTGCTGCACCAGGTATCACCCCTTCCTCTCCCTTCCCACACTCACTCTTTTGCTAGCTGTGAAGAAGCAAAGGCATTTTTGAGGAATCCCAGTTATCCTTACCTTTCACCCTTAACCACTTCCACATTTAACACTCATCCTCTAAGACACCTGGTTTAAGAGAGGAACAGTGCCACAACTCCCTTTATGCTCCCACCAAACACAGGCAGTACATTGGCTATTACAAAGTGCTTCTTGGTGCTAAAGTACTACCACCTCCCGCAGCACGTGGACAGCATCAGGGGAAAAACAGAAGGCAAAGCATCTCTCAGCCCCCAGTGCTGCATACATCTTTCTCGTTTAAGGTTTGCTGGAACCTCTCTGAAAAAGGAGGCATCCCTAAAAACAGAGCATGAGTGGCAAGTACTGTGCCCTAGCTGCAACAGTAATGGTGCATCCAGAAAGAAAAGAGGGAAGACATCTATAGCTTCATCCATCCCTACTGCCCACCAAATATAACCGAGAGTGATTACATTCACCAATAAAAGGGCAGTATCAGGCAGACAGCCTGTTCCCAGCACAAGCTGGGAAAGTTGTCCAGTGCCAGCTCAGGTGTTTCAAACCATGATGGCTCTTCTCTGAAGCACCCTGTACTTTCTCCTGTGATCTCCTACTACTCCAGGATTTACCAGGCCAAATCCCACTGACCTTAGGAGATATGCCAAAAACCTTTACCTGAGGTGGTACAGACGCAGGCACACAACACAGAAGGAATACACACCAGTCTACAGAATTAATTTATTTGTTGCTGAGCAAGATAACTATGAAAAAAATTATTAAACCCCCTCAATCCAACTAATCCAAGTTCCATCACATGTACAGGCTCCTAAAAGTGCATGACTGTTATGCACGTACAGTTCCAAGATACAGTTGCATGTGTTAGTTAAGAGACAATATACCATATTGATACTGAAAAAATACATGGAAAAAACCCCTCATGTTCAAGTGTCCTCCAGCAACTTTAGTATTTCTGCTGCTGTGGAAACTGAACTTACTCCAAGGAGTCAACCTGGTGTTTGTAAAGAAAGGAAACATGAAGGGATGGAGAGGACTGTTGCCAAGGATTTCAGGGGCAAAGTGTTTGAAGCAAGGTGGCATTCAGACCTCAACCTCCATTTAAGAAGGTGTGTGAGTGGCGTTTGTTTGAAAGGCAATTGCAATCGAGACAGGAGGGGTAAGTGTTAATAAAATGGCCCGTTACTGCCCCTCAGAACCCTGCACTCAGACAGCCAAAACCACCAGCAGCATCTGAAACTACCCCGTGCCTATCCTATTAGTCATTGCTGTGTTATTTTGCTCTTGGTGCTCTTTTCTGCTTGAGAAACCTCTTTAGTTAGATTCAGTGTGACTTTGGAGTTGCAAAGAAGCAGGAGGCATACAGCGACAGCCCCTCCATTCTTCAGGCAGGATACATGCTTTGGGACAACTGAAAAGGGGGCCTGCAGAAGAAAGGAGAATATATCACCTGCCTTCAAATCCTGGGCACTAAGCCAAACCAACCTTCCCCTCCCAATGCTTTTCTTTGGGGAAGTAATACATGTGGCAGATTAAATCTATCTAGTGGATTATCTCTTAATCCATACAGACTTTTATTTTCAGTCTAAGCAGATATTAAAGCCAATCTTTCAGCTGCTTTGATTCAAGCTTTCACATCCTCTTGTCCCTCTGAAATCTTTTTGCAGTCAAGCCCCCTGCACCTCAGCCCCAACTTATATCTCACCTCTCCTTTCTCCTAAAGCCCTCAACCTGCTGCCATGAGCTCCTCTCCATTTTAGAGGCAACTGTCTCCAACATCCACAGCAGGTCCCAGGAATACTTCCTCCCACCTCACCGCCTCCCTCGTTTGCCCTGTATCCTCTGTCCCATCTGCAGCCATGGAGCAGATCACTTCCCGTTATCTCCTTATGACTCCTCCGATAATCCTCACACTCAGGCAGCTACTGAAAGATGTCCTCTGCTGGGGGAAAAATTACTGTTCTCTTACTCCCATAGGAAAAAGATTTGAGGCATTAGGAATTCGGCATCCAGGACACTGGACACTGCCTGTCAGTTGTCAGCACTGGCAATAATACTACATTTCTATGAGGGTCTCCAAGCACTCCACAACGCCAAAAAAGAATTGTGATTTTTATCATCTGTATTTGCTAGGGATCAGACAGCATCAGAAAAAAGTTTAAAATCAGAGCAGGTTTACAGGCAGGCTGACAGATTCCCAGAAAGGTGGCTGAGCAAGACAGAATTCAGCCGGAGGGAAGCATCACAGCAGGAGGAGACCCTTTGCTATCCACGTACACATCACCCAAAAGAGACAGGGATGACAAAACTTGGGAACTGGGAGAGAGAAGAGGCGAGCTCCACACCAAGGTGAATGAGAACGGCAAGGCAGCAGAGGCTGGGAGCAAACCTCTCTAGAATACCAAAGAACTTCAATTTCATGTCTGAAGTACAAAAGTAAGCGATCAACCAAGGAGAAAGAACATTACAGAGCAGAATGAGAAATGAAGTTGCACAGGAGGATAAGGCAGCCAAAGTATTAAATGACTTTTTCCTTAAAGGAAGACTGTACACATTGCAGCAAGTCAGGCTTCTGGTCTCCTCCCAGCCCAGGCACCAGCCCTCAGAGATAGCAGGGGGATGCTCAGCATTGCTGTTCTAAACTTCAGGGTACATACAGTAAATTTGTTCTATAAACTCTTGGCTTTTTGCCTAAAAGTCAACCTGCTTTTTTTTCAACTAAGCATGCTTTTATTAAATTCCTCCCTTACTGCAGGAGGTGTGAATTAGAAGGGACAGAGTTTATGGTTCTTGTATTTTATTACATTGCCAGACTCTCAAGTTGGTGGTGCTGGAGCAGGGTAACAAGGGAAGATAACAGTGCTGGCTGCCATTCATCCTTCCACAGCACTGGTGCCAAAACCAGCATGATACCATTACTGATGAATGAGATACCTCTAGGACAAGGTTCAGCGGGTTACCAGAAGTGAGAGAACCACTGGTGAATTGAGGAGAGACTATCTCCCAGGGGAGGGGAGACATCATCCCATGATGAAAGCAGCAGCAGAAAGTGGTGCTGAGGGAGCTAAGTGTCCATCTTTCTTCTCAGGCTACCGAGCCCCTTCCTCACCTGTTTCTTCCCTGAGACCCAGAGGCACACCACTGCTCTCTTCTACTTGTATGCTGCAGAGAAGAAGAAAATCTCAAACTTTTTCAAGTTTTAGTTTGTCTAAGAATCTTCTTGAAAAAAGGCCATGGGCTTTTATGGCTCCTGAGGCTGCTGAAGTGATGGGGAAACATCAATGCATCGCCCCCGGTACCCATAACTCAGGGCTTTGATGCACAATCCACTAGACTGAAGCAGGCCTAGAGAGCTAGGCTAGAATATCTAAGTGTGTTCTGGCTGGCTAACAAAGGATAATGTTTTATGAGGCACTACAGTGTGTGTTACAAACAGCCTTACCACATATGGATGTTGCTACACACTGCAGTGGGCCAGCTCAGAGTTCACGCAGCAATGACCGGCAGAGTCAGAAACAGACTGTGAGAAGCCTGAACCCCACCCTCCCCACTCCCACACAGTGCCTCTGCCCCAGCAGCCGGCAACATCGCAGGATCGAGATGGAGAGAGCAAAGGAAAGGCTGCTATGACATTGACGGTTTACAGCGATCCAGGGAAGCATTCAAAGCCAGTTCACAAAGCCAATTCGCCTCAAAAGTTTGGAAAGGCAAAAAGCAAAAATGCATGCTTTTATAAAAAGCCAAATATGTTCAACCACTCAAAGAAAGATCAACTTGTTTGCTTTCTGCTCTTCTCTCTCCTTCATATTTAAGCAGTTTTTAAAGCCTTACTTCATGCCTGAGTAAGTATAATCAGAAACTGTCATCATACACCATCTCTGACAGAAAGAAATCCCAAGTGTGATAGTGTAATCAACGTTCCTTCCTCCATTAAGAGTTTGGGTATTATACTAATTAATGTTTATCACACTTTGATTGCTCCTTGAGCCTGATTTGCAGGTGTTTCAGCATTCACATATTGCCCCACTCCTGTGATGCCGAACGCCTTTTCAGATTGGAGGGTGATCAAGGTTGCCAGGTTATCCTCAGCAGGATCTGGCATACATCACTCTCCACGGGTCATGTTCTCACACAAAAATAATTTCATTTTGATTTTTAATCTCTCATTTCACAAGGAGCTCACGCTACTGTGAATTAAGTTTATGTAAAACTGGAAACTTAGAATTTTGACCTACCATCACAGCACCCTCCTCCCTCTTTCCCTGCAACTTGTTCTCCTCCCCAGAAGAGCACCTTTTCTTTTTTTCTTTGCCATTTAAAAAAAAAAAAACCAAACAAGTTATTTAACCTTCCAACTTTTTTACTTGCCTCCCACCACTGACCATCTGAAAGTGGACAGGCTTTCCTTTTTTTAGAAGAAATATATACTAAGTAGAGAGTCTGTGTATACTAAGTAGAAAGTCTGTGTTTGCAAATAAATGACACAATTACATCTTCTATTTAAACTATACAGGCTACTTTTGGTGAAACTACTTCTCCATTAATAGTGTTAAGATACATAAACACAAGAGGTTCTACCATACAGTAACAACTTTTGGGAAGGATGCTCTAAAAGAAGTAACAGGAAAAAACTGGTTCTTCTACCAGTACTGCTGGAGTTTCATAGGTGACCTTTTGAGTTCCTCCACTGGCAGTGTGGGGGCAGATACTGAACATCACCATGGAGCTCCTCCCCAGAGCAGCAGCCACAGAAATAGTCTTGAGATATTAGGCAGCAGATGCTGTAAGTACTAGTAACTGGTTTGTTATCTATATAGTCTCCACTCATCCTCGCAAAATTCTCACAAGTATTTCCTCACTGAAGCTCAGTCTTTTGTAGTAACAGCCCTAAGTGCTTCCCNGAAAGGAAGGCTAATCCTGTTTGGACAGAATTTTACAAGACTGTCAGAAGTAAATTTTATTTCCATGTTGCTTGAAGTTATGGATCATATTTGGCAGATAGCTTGAGAAGGTGTTTTGGCACCTTGTAACCTTAAATTAATCAACGGTGTACACAAACATTAGGTCTCTTTTTCTCCCATCAAAGCTCCTTTCTTACAATAGCCAAAGATCTTCCTCCCTGTCCCCACAGAACAGAGTCACAGGAAACATAAGTAGTGGAGAAATGCTCAGGTGACCCTGTGGTGAACGATATCTGGGGGTAGGGAGAGCTAAGACCTTCAAAAAGGTCTCAGATTCCTCTGGATCCCTAAGTGTAGAAGAAACTCCTTCCCAGCCTTCATTTGGGCACCGTGTCTGATTCTACACAAACGCTTCTGTTGTACACTTCACTCTTAATCAACATTACGCTCTAGATTTCCTATCAGCAGTAGTCACAGGAGACAGATCAGCCTGGATTTAAATGCCTGATCTGTGCCTTCTCCCAAGTGGGGCTGCAAAAGAAATGCATGAGCCACCAGCCAAAACTGACGTTTCTTCTGAGCTTCACCTGAAGGTAGCAACTGCAGAGGACAAGTCCACGGCAGCCTCCACAGCCCTTTTAGCCTGTGCCTCACTTGAGCCAAAGATGCCTTGGTACACCACTATGATAATGTGGGAAGGAAGAGTGACGTTTGCAGAGCCTTCCTCCCCACTGGCAAGGCAGTCCGCACCGACTCAACATTGCGGAACAAGACGAAAGCCTGGTTTAGAGCAGAAGATCAGGAAGTTCCTCTTTATTCCTAGCTTTCCCCCGTACCTTCCAAGCGGTTTTAAATCAGTTTTCTTGACCAAGGTAAGTAGCACCCAGTTGCACACTTGTGATAAGAACTCATTTAGTGAATATCCCTAAAGGTTCTACTACCAGGCTTGCCCTAATGTGAACGTACCAGGTGAGCTGAACTCCCACTCATTTGTTGGGATGGAGGCTTTTTATACCAACACGGCACATAGCACAAATGCTGCTCCTAGTTTGTTTATCTCCGCTACCAGAACAGTTATTGTCACCAAGAATAAGAATGCTGATCAAAACACGCCCGCCTCCGGAGTGGAAAATGATTCCTTGTGATAGAAGTTCAAACTCTAATTATTCTCCAAGAAAAGCATTGCTTTTCTCTGCATTTAATCAAATATCATTAGAACTTCATAGCTCTTCACCCAAAGATCTCAAAGCAATTTCCAAGCGTTAATTAAGTCTCAGTTGCTTGTGACACCAAGAGTGGAATCGTTTGTGCCCCATGACAAAGGAAATCTGGGGAAATTCACAGTACAGTCCCAGCAGACCAGATTTTCAGTCCATCATTCACTAATTTGAACAATTTTTGCTTTAATTCACAGGACTTAACACATACATTTCAGTAGTTGTTTAATTTTCAGTTTTACTGAGTTTAAGACCACTTGTGCAAGTACTTCTACACTCTTCAGTGCTTCCCCATTGCCTGACTTCCACAAGACATTTCTGACTTCCACCACCTGATAAGGGTCTGCCTCTGTGGTCTGCCTCTGTGGTCTTTCCTCACTTTGTCCTGACCTATTGAGACTGTCATCAGATACTTGGTAAATGACCTAACTAGTTTTTGAAGGATGACTTGGGGTACCCAGGTCATTTTGTTTTGCTCTCAATACTGTGTTTTCTGCTCATCATATTTGCTGCAGCGATCACTGTACTTTCAACAGCTTACAACTCAATCAAATTTCTTCTATTCCCTTCCACTTCCTTCAATTAGATACTTCTGCCCATGCGAGCATTGCCACTCGCTGCTTCTGTTCAACAATGGTCCTCCTCAGCATCTTGTGAGGACCAGTGCTGATCCCCAAGATTCCCCCAAAATTTTGCTACAATTAAAACAAGCCCAACCACGTAAGATAACTGTTTCTGAGAAAGTGTATCAGCCCTTTGCTAGTTATAAAACCTCATTGCTAACCACATCTTTTCCCTTTCTCACTCATGCTTCCAATTTGAACTTCTCATAACAGATCCTTCTCTTTCAAAACAGGTCTCGTTCTCTTAAAGGAAAGAATTCTTTCCGTATTTTTTGCAAATGGAGCTTTTTATTTCAAAATATTTGCTCTTCAGAAACAGAGGTTGTTTAGCATTACTTCTTCATTTTCCTACAATCAATTGCAGTCACACTCAAATTTCAAAAGGCACCTTCTATGATATGCCCATCAACAAGCTAATTTGAGCATAAGTGCTTCTTCAACAAATGAGAGTAACTCTTTATGACACGTTATCCATCTAACACCTTTCCTGAGTGATTACAACACTTTCTCACTTTCTTGAGGGATTTCTAGTTACTTTTTGCCAGAAGACTTTGGGCCCCAGGCAGAGATTTTTCTAACAGCATCAAAGAGCAGATGCCTCTCTGCTTCGACTGACAGCTGCTCTGTCATTTCAATGAAACAGTCTATGGCACATCAGTGATCAGACATCACCTTTAGAGCAGTTCTAGACACATGATTTAATCTTCCTCACTGTCCTTTTAAAACTCATCTTCCCCACATAGTGACACACAAATAGTCATTAAGAATGGAAATACTAGCTTCACAATAATACCAGAACAAATTTGTACAGTATACTTTTCAAACCTCCTTCCCCACCCCAAAACTGCCAGGACCATAAATTCATAAATTTTAATAGCCTAACCACTCGTCCTGACATACTCACACAATAAATGTTCTCACGGACCAATGCCTTTAGCAGCAGCTAATCCCCTCATCCCAGATAAAAGTAAGCATGAAGCATAATGAAGGGCATGATTTTGGCTGGGTCACCCATGTGCTAGAAAGAACAAAGCAAACCCTGTCTGGTGCTCAGTAACCCAACCGGAGTTGGGAGCTTCTCACCCTCCCTCCCTCAAAAAAGTAGCACAAAGTCTGAATTTGCTCTGGAATCAACAAAATCCATGATGCCACTGTCAGAAGTATTGCTGTTGAAGCAAAACCAAAGAAACCCACTCACTGGGCCAAAGTGACAGATAGAACTGAACTGTGGAGACCATGAACTTTCCAGTTTCTTGGTGTTGAGCTACTGGAATGACTGGCTTGTTACATATATTTCATAGATAGTCAGAAAGGCTATTCCTGCTGCACTACCACAGAGCAGATGTGCAACAGCTTTACCTTCTCTTCTAAAAGGAATGTCCTGTTATGCCTCTTAAGCCCATCAAGCATGTCTTCTTATTCAACTTTGATGGTAGATCTAAAATGAAAGTCCTAGAAGTAAAATAAAACCAGGTATTTGCATTTTAAAATGTATATTACTCCAGAATAAGGATCACATTCTTGGATAAATTAAGAATGGAATCCAACTCAGAAGATACTAAATTACTCACCTGGGGTTTCTCTTTAACACACTTTACCATCCAAATCCTTCATCCCTGGCTCCAAAAATAATTTTTATCCCCTCCTCTCCCTAATGGCACAGCACGGTGGATTCCTTCAGTAAAATGATTGGAGGATTTAGATGGAAGAAAAAACAAGAACTCCTTCATTAGCGTCTGCAAATGGATCTGCTGTCTCCAAAAGCGCTGCTCTGTCTTAACTGTCAGTTGCATTTACGCCCAAGCTCTAACCTACCCCATTTGGAAAGGCTCAGTGACAGCACCACGACTAGTCAGAAAGAAGGACCATGGAAAGAGAATTTAATCTGCCAGTCAAGTGTGAAGAACAGACCTTTGGCACTGGTTTTTCCTCCTGCAACTCTCCCTACAGTGTGTACACTCCCACTTATATAGGGGGGAGCCTGTGATACACATTTCAAGCCACTCAGTGTTATTTTCCAGACAGTTTTCTCCACACTAGATCCCTGATGAAGTCATGCCTGTAAAACAAAGTGACTTATTTGCATCTCTTCCTCCAGGGCTGACTGAGTAGACAAAACTCATCCATAGGAACAGAAAATTACTCCAACACGTGTGTGAGAGTCCAGCGTCTGAAGCTGGTTGAGAAGGTAGAGCTATCACTTTGTATAAGAAAAGAACGACATGGCAATTGTGTCAAGAAGAGTGGGAGTGGGAGAATCTGACAATATTGCCAATCCTGCAAGCTAAGAAACTAGAAAAAAGGGAATGTTTATTTTGCTGTGAGGCACACACTGACTTCTTGTATTGGATACTTCCAGAGAGTGATAGCTACAGCCACTTGGGGGAAGGGAATGCCTCTCTGGATGGGAAAGTTCATAAGATCTTTTCCAAATCTCTGTCAATTAACAGCCACCTCCTGCCCTAGTAGTTTACAGGCATGACTGGACAAAATCTCAGCCACTGCATCTCCCATCAAGTGGATCTGGATCCTTCCAATCCACAGCCATCCAGAGTACTTCAAGGAAAGGAAGTTTACTCAGCTGCACAACGAGCAGATTTTCAGAGTTATCCTGGAGAACTTTCTCAGGGCACCAAAAGTGTGGGAAGACATTAGGGAAGCACACTTAACACTCCCATGCTAAAGTACTGCAGCCATGACACCTCTTTGGGTTAGTCACTCACAGGTGTGGCGGTGAGGTCAGTCCCACCTCTGCTCTCCAGGCAGCCCTCAAGGCCCAGGTCACTGCCTGGACCGTTAATTGACACTAACATCCCACTAACCTACTGAGGGATTGGCACCGCGGCTGTTAGCAAAACACAGCCAGAGACGCACTGTAGCCCAACTCATCCATCCCCTACCCTGTAAAACTTGTTTCCCTACCACACCTTCCCACCACGCTCACGCTGAACTACTGCCTTCCTCCAACCCAACGCTACCTTTAAGGCATTTATGAACACCACATACAAGTGATTCATGTGTTAGCATCTGTCTGAATCAGGTAGAAAACTCTGAAACAATATTCAAGAGATGAGCCTAGAAAAAGTGTCAACATGCCCACGCAGCTCAGGCTTCAGAATTAACTGAAAATAAACATGCAAAGGTGGACACTTGGTCCCATTGTAAAGACTTGCATTGCTCACTGGAACAGGTCTTTTTGGCACATGGTAAGGAGGACAGATCACCACCATTTCCATCCCCTGCCAAGTTTTTTGACTTCTTTCTCAAAGGGCTCTCAGTGCTCTTGCTATGCAGAAAAGCCTGCTTTAGGGTTCAGTGTGGAATTCTCTTCTCACATAACCTTTAGACCATTATGGATACATGTTGTGGTTTAACCTGGCAGGCAGCTAAGCATCACACAGCCGCTCGCTCACCCCCCCACCCCCTAGTGGGATGGGGGAGAGAATCGGAAGGACAAAAGTAAGAAAACTTGTGGGTTGAGATAAGAACAGTTTAATAACTAAAATAAAATAATAATAATAATGTAACAAAAAGAAAAACAATCAGAGAGAGAGAGGGAAAGAAAAAAAACCAAAACAAAAAAACCAGGTGATGCACCCACTCACCACCCGCTGACCGATGCCCAGCCAGTCCCCAAGCAGCAATCGCTATCCCCCGCCAGCTCCCCACCATTAATATACTGAGCATGACGTCATATGGTATGGAATAGCCCTTTGGCCAGTTTGGATCAACTGTGTTAGCTATGTTCCCTCCCCTTCCAACTTCTTCTGCATCTGGCAGAACATGGGAGGCTCGAAAAGTCCCTGACTAGTGTAAGCACTACTTAGCAACAACTAAAATAATCATTGGTGAAAGCAGGCAATGTTTATTAAGGTAATTACTTCTCACCTCCACAAACAGGTCTAACATTTGTTTCTTTTGCCCCTTCCTGCTACAGGCTTTATTTCCACAGATGGTTTTGAAACTGGCTTTATCTGTTTTGGAATATGGCCTTTGAGTAACAAACAACAGTAGCTACTACATGTGGCATCTCTCATGTTAAAATCATAGCTCTTTAAACATTTTAGAAAAGTTTTGCTGAGCCATAGGGAGTCTATAGATGGTAGTAAATTGATTTTAGCCTACAGACACATAAAAATATGAACAAAAAGCAAAGAAAAGTCAGAAAGCCACTATGCTGCATGTGATTAGACCAAATGTTTTTTTGATTAATGATTTTTTTCAAGATGCAAAGTTCTGCTGCATGAACAGAGTCTGCACAGCAAGAAGTTCCTATGCTATCAAGAACTTATTTTTATCAAGCGTGTTAAGATTTATTAGAGGCTCTTCTGGGACACCTCTTTTCAGGAAATCCAACTCATACAGTTGTAGACAGCAACATCCCTGTTACAAATGATCAGCATTGCCATAATCAATCCTCTAGAAGATAAGGTGGGATTTCCCCTTGCTCCTGACCAAACAAAGAAAATAAACCAAATACCTTCAAAGCAAAGCCCTGCTTTACTGAAACAGCAACCTTGCCTCCCTCTGTTCTCTTTCAGTATCACTCCTTCATCCTTTGAGGAGTAGCAAATCCTCCTTCTGAGAATGGATCTGATCTCCCCAGAGTTGCAAAAGCAGAATGAAAGTTGTTCAGCGAGGAAGGAACAGATTCAGGCCTCAGCATGGTCAAGGCACAATGCATATTCTAGCAGTTATTTTTCCAGCTACCGAGTTGCACTTATGTAGGTCGGTGCATCTTACACTTCTTCCTACTTTCGAATCTCTTACATGCTTTCTCAGGGAGTCTGTCTTGTCCTGTCTTTAAGGACCAGGGAGAGAATTAGCTCACCAGAACTTGAAAGCTGCTACTCAATACTGAGTTTTCTCCAACAAGGCACACAGCACAAACAAGAGAGTACCGTGTCAGGGTTAAAAAAAAAAACCCACAAACTAAAATAAAACAACAAACCATATGTACCAAAGTTACCTGTTTCTCCCTACTGTTTGCCTTTCCTATTGCACATGCCATCTGTTTTGATCAAACTGTCTCACACTTCCACTAGATATTCCATTACCATGAAAGGCCCTGTAAGAGTAGGGAAAGAATCCTCTCAAGAGCTCCATTAAGTCTGAAATTGTTGCCTGCCTCCTTTTGCTTAGCAGCTTTGAGACCAATTCCAGAAGTGGGAGAACACCTCTCCTGCAACTTTTGCATTTTCCTTCACTTTTTTACTACTTACAGCAAATTGATAGATCAGCGGTTTAGCATGATTGCACCTAATCCACTCTTTTTATTTTCAGTGACTGAGGATATGGGTAAGGCTTATATTTCCTTTGTGCTCCTGGATGGTCATTTCAGCATCCTGGACACAACATTACATCATTTTCTTTTCAGACATAGAATCAAGCATTAAGAGCCCTTCCTCCCCAGAGAATGTTTTCTGCAGCTAACACAAACTCATCTCATGCTTTAAGAAACATTTTGTATTAATGCCGGCACTGAGTCTTTTAGTTATTCATTAAAATGCACCACTGTTTGCAGACCTGCTATTAGGTGCGAAAAGTTTAAGTCTTGGAGAAGGATATTGAAGGTAAAGCACTTCAATCATTTCTTTAAATTGTTCGTTTTAAACTATGCTGAAGGCCTTGTTAGTGTACAGAAGGCTACAGCTCTCTTATCAAGTTCAAGACTGCCTTTCAATCACTTAAGGCAGAACAGACTGATAACCCTCCTTTTGGGGGAATGGGATTCAAAGATAAACAGACTACTAGTGAAAGAAACTGATGTGGAAGAGCTGTCATTAGTAGACTTAGAGCAAGGGCTTAAGTAACCATCACTACATTTCAACGACAATACCATAAAAAGCATCTCGCTTGCAGAATCAAGTTTAGCATTCTGCTCCTCTCCTTCAAAAGACACATTTAATCTCTGGAAGTCCAAAAGACACAGATTTTCAGCACTTTCTGAGATGAGCAAGAAACCTGTCTTGCTAATTTTCCACCATATTTGTTTCATTTTGAAGGAATAATCTTTTAATGACTTAATACCATTCAGTCTCCTCTTTCCTACTATTCCCATTTCATTTCATAGCTCTATCTGTGCCCCGTCCCACCCGCTGCCCCGCTCCATGGGCTGTCAAGGCATTTGAATTGAGCCTGGGCCTCAGATCCTGCAAGACTTTAAGCTTATGGATTTTAGCAGCATCCAGAACGAGCTGTAATCTGGACTCCTGCAGAACAGTCACTATCCCTTCCCTCTTTTTGAGGGCATAGGATGCTTGCTACTGCCAGCTGCCACCAGCCTTCCAGGCATGCTGATCTGACTCCCATATGTCACCTCCTAAAGTCTTCCCAATAGTTTGGGAACCTCTCTCAAGCTACATCTTTACAAACTTTCAAATTTAGCTTCCAGAGGACCATGAGAGCTAAAACAAATGAGCAGTTTCTTACAAAGTGTGTGCTACACTTAAAACAAACAAACAAAAAAATCCACATTACTTGGGCATGCCTCTACAAGAATAACAAACATCTACAGGCAAAATTCCTCCCTCTGTCTTCCCCGTGCTCCATGTCCGCATGTCTGCATGTCCTTTACCTCACTGTTTCTGCTTAATCTTCCCGGCAGCAAATGACTGCTCCTACAGCCCCTCAAGAGAGGTCTCTGAAATGAAACTAGAACTAGCATCCTCTCTCAAATGGCTTCTGGGACAACTTCAAAGTACCATGAGGTGACTTACTGCTTAACAAGAGCTGTATCACTCTCAAATTAACTGGAGAAAAACTGATTCCCTGTGCTACAGCCAGCCTTCTGATGTAAACTCACCTGAACGATGACCCATCACGATGGAGCCCTCTTGACAGCTCTCCTCCTGGTAAGATCAAACCCTTACAGCCAGCAAAGGAACAACTACAATGCAGTGTTCAAGCTCCAAGCTGCATCCCAGTGCCACAGTGTACAACAAACAACACAGTACAGCTTGCAGCAAGACTCTTCTTTGCAAGTTTCCATGAACATTTAACAATACATTCCACAGACCTCCTAAATCAAGTACATTCTTATGGAGAAATTCAGTCACCCATTTCCACGATTGATCATCATGACTAATCACAGTAATAAGTTTAAAACAAAGGGGGAACACCCAAATGCACCTCATGATTAAGGTTTTTGTCTCCATTTTCAATTTCAGGACTACTTGCACCTCAACCCTGCTCCTGTCTCAAACATCCCTTAAGGCTCTGCTGCCCAGCCAGCCACTCTTTACCTTCCTTAATCAGACTTCCTCCCCATGCTCAACAGCATTTCCACAGTGCTTTTGTTTTCCAACTAACGCTTTCAGAAGCATGGCTCTCAGTTAAACCTTTGTTTAATATTAAAGCACCTTTTCAAATATTTAATATGAAATTAATTTGAATCCAACTGGGGAGGAACAAGAAGGATATGCCTGTTTAGCAAAATACTATTCCAGACAAGCAAAAGACACTGAATAAAGATCTTTAAAAAGATCAACCCAGAAATTCTTCCTTAAACTGAAAAAAAGAAGCAGAAGGATGAGAAATTTTGTATACTGGACAACTTGTGGTTAGATCACAGGCAAAGGAGACCAGGACCTTGATAACAACATTCCAACCCCAACTATTTGTTTTCTTTCTACTGCTATAACACTCCATGAGATAACTTGCATAGGCAATTTTCCACAAATCTGTTATACAAGAAGTGTACACTCTGAATAATGAACTGACATATTAGAGGTTATTAACATCTCCTGGCAACAAAAACTCTCCTCAGAAATTGAGAAATCCCAAAGGGCAAGCCTAGCTAACCAGGGGGGACATCTCAGGAAAGCTAGACCCACCACCTATCTGAAGTACTTATCACAACAACATTCCTGTAAAAAATTCCACAGCACGCGATTCCAACACAAGCTGTCACCCAGAAAATGCTGGTAATGATGAAAACAAATAGATGAAAGACTACTGGTTACCTGACTGTTTAAATTGGTCATTCTGCCTCCTGTGACCTATATCAAAAGTCCTCCTTAAATGTCCAGGAGTTAAACTGATATAGATATTATGTCAGATTGGCTATGTTAGAATATTTATGTTTTAAGCAGTAATGATATGTATTAAAATCTCAGTAGCTACAGGCAATGAATCTGATCTTTACTGCAGCTTCCGCAGCAGATTAATTACACGAATTCAGTGAACATACACAAGGTTAAAACTTCCATTACTCCAAAACACAACCCTGGAAAGTATGTGCAGCCTCTTGATCTCCTCACAGTACTGACATCAGCACCCAGAGGACAGGACTTCCTAAGAGGACGGGACTGTTGACAGTACTGACCTAAGATATAAACCTGTACTGCCCATCAGGCAAGAGCCTGCCCAGGTCAGTGCTCTCCCTCTGCAGGATGTGGTACTTTGCTGTTCTCCATGTGGAAGAGGTCAGATGGGTCCCTGCTCCCAAGGGTTAAGACTATGACAGAGAGGGATGCTGAGCTACCCCCTGTTCGCTCTTAGTAGTTCCAGATTGCAGTCCAGGTGCACTGTTAGCAAGGTACAGAGGAGGTATAGCTGCTATGGGTTGCTAGACTCACTCTCCAAGGCTGTTCCCAGTGGGTCTGCTGTGGGTCTCAGCCATAGTTTACCTGGGTTTTTGCACCTCCATATCCCTTCATTCGCTACAAACTAATGAACTCTGCAAAGTGCCTCATTCACCATGTACCTTGCCACAGTTAATTAACAGCAAGTCAGCTTGTTTGAGAGCATTTGGAAAGAAGACAGCTTGGCAGAGACTTGTCTCATGGGTTATTTCCCAGATTCCCTAAACCAGGGGGAAGGGGAGGAAAGCTGCTTATCTTCTTTCTCCCAATTCTCCAAATGCAAAGATGTCTTTCTTGTGTCCCTTTGAGAACACTGAATCCACAGGAACTTTTCACCACTGCTGCTTCTGCACAGTCGCTAACTGGCCCAGGGAATATTTCTTCTACAACCACAACAGTACCACAGTTGCCTCCAACCAGTTTCCAAACAAAGAGAGAAAAAGCTCGCCTTCCTTGCACAATGGATGGACATGTTCATTTTAAGAATTCATACTCAATTGTCATGTCAGCAACAACTCAAAGCACAAGCTTTGATCAGCTTACATGGAAAAAAAGATTTGGTTGTGGAAAGAGTCCTCCTTCCATAGAGAGTAAGAGAGACTCTTTCATTCCACCTTCAACAAATTACAAATCAGCTTGCCACTCTCAAAAGCACTGTACCAATCCAAGTGTTCCCACAAAACAACCCCAGAACACCTGCATCTTTGTAGTACTGAAGTAATGAGTTTGACACACTCAGCTGAGTCTGTCATACTGAACAAGATTCCTCTCCATCAACACTGCAAGCTGCTGTTTTGCAGATCAGAACAGTCAGCTTCCCCAGACAAGGCAGCTCCTTCCTGGAAACAGAAGATAGAGCTGCCTTATCTCAGGAAAGGGAAGATAAAAGGTCAGTCTTCACTAAGTGGCAAAGTTCTTACCTTGAAAGCTTTGCCCCTTGATTGGCATGGAACAACCAAGGTCATGGAAGTTTTAATCAGAAGCCTGCATAATTCTAAATTATTAATTATATCAGAGAGCTGAGAACTCAGAGGAAAGGCAAAGCAAACAAAGAGCCCAATGAAGCCTCCTCTGTTGTTGGAAAAAATTGGTAATTAAAAGTCATGAGTGCACCAAAGAGCAAGGGAACAGCATCACAGTCACTGTTCAGGACTCAGGAGTGACTTGCATACAAACCAGCAGGCTTGTCTCCCTGGGGAAATTACAGGGTACTGCGTTACAAAACAGCAAATAGGAGGGGGAAAAAAAAAGAAAAAAAAGAAAAAAAAAAGAGAGACTGAGAAAGAACCACTCCTGGTTTTATCAATAGCTTTATTTGCCCCACAGAGAGGGAAAGCACTGCCAACCAGTTCCAAGTTCGAGAGGTGCCTTCCACATGTTTCTGGCAGCTCTAGAAAGCCTTCTCCCAGCATTATATAATGAAGGGTTCCCATACTGAGAAGTGCACAAAAGAATGAGACCTTGTGTTCAACCTAATCCAGCCTACATACACTCCTGGCCCTTGCTCAGGAGCCCTTGCCCAAACAAAGACTATTCCAATGAAAAGCCTTTATTTGCCTCAATGACCTGAGCTCAGCTTAGTGACTACCCTTTCCCCAGAAGCTCCCCTTCAAAGTATTGCTATGAAAAATCAAAGAACTTCAATTTGCCCTTAAAAAAACCAAAAAAATCAAAAGAAGAAAGAATGCCATGGTCCTGCTCACACCATAATAAATCAAACTAAGTAGTCATGATCCCCGCTGAAACCAAAGCAAGTACTTTTGCTAATCAGGCTATGAGAAGATAAATGTTGATCAGTTTCTATACCAATGATACGATACGCCATCTCAGGGCACTGAGATATCAAAGACGGCATTGGATGAAAAAAGGCACCATGCCACCTACCATCATTTGCAGGCAAACACAAGAATCTCTCTGATCTGCTATATAGGTAGTCTTATAGATCCAATCCCAAAGATGACCATATGCAAGAGGTGGCAAGTCTGGGCCGAATCCCTGAAGAGATCAGTTTAGATGGATTATGAGACTGTGGCAAGAAGAACAGACACTCTCATGCGCTCAGCCCTCCAAACATAAAAAACCAGAAGTGCAAAACACCAAAAGGTCAAAGAGAACAGTTTGTAAGTCCCAGAGATCAGAACAAAGAGACATTTTCTACTCCACTGCTCCAAGTACAATGACTCAAAAAGACGTATCTTCAAGATACTCTAAATAAAAAAGTCTCCCATTTAAAACATGAGCAAGAAGGAATAAAGGATAACTGCAGCAGAAGAAGTAATGCAATTTGTGGGAGTCTGCCACTGAATAAAAAATTAATAA
Organism: Fregata magnificens; assembly: GCA_013389945.1. Lineage (NCBI taxonomy): Eukaryota > Metazoa > Chordata > Aves > Suliformes > Fregatidae > Fregata > Fregata magnificens. Next base: position 100,679 of record WAAD01013938.1, read on the forward strand.
CAAACAACCTCTGGCTAACTGCAGCCATTTCATTATGCTTAACTTTGACAGACCCGAATCCAATAAACTTTTATTGAAGTGCATCTGGTCCTCCTTTATCCCTTTTCTGAACTTCCATCGCTTGCCATTGCAATGCCCTTTTACTGCTGCAACCTTACCGCAGCACTCTGTTTCCTATTGCTGAATGCTAAGCACCCAACCCCCATATGACAGCACCGTACCTGTTGAAGATATCGCCAGACACCTTTTGCAGATACTGAAGTGCATCTGCCACCTGCTGAACAGCCTCCTCCCTCCGTAAGTCTGGTTGGATCAGGGGGACTGAGTACGTCTGCCCTTCCAAAAAGTGCTTCTGGGCTACTGTAGCCATTGTGCCTAAAGGAAAGAGCAAATAGGTCATTACAGTAAACACACTTCCATTTTATTACAGCTTTTATTCAGGGACTTCCACTTTCTGTTCCCCTAATTATTTTAGGAAAGCGTTTGCAATGGAATCGGTGAGCTGAGGAGAAAGGCACAAGTGGTAAGGTTGACATATTGGTTTTTTAATAAATCCAAGGCAGCTACAGTGAGGTGGGAGTCTCTTGCTTATATGAATGCTCTTGGGAACTATAATTTTATTTTTAGCATGATACTTAACAAATCTCTGCTCAGTACTGTGCTGAAAACAAAGACCACACTTCAGAGCAAAGTCAGTTCAGGGTGGCGATAAGACTCATCAGAAACCACCCTGTCCCCTCCTCCCATCCATATATTCCAGATGCATATATTTCAGGTCATTCAACCTTATTAGCAAAATGCAGTATTTCATCTTACACTTCTGCTCCAAGAAACACAACCACCGCTCCCTCCCAAAAACAGCAGCTATGAAATTACAGGGCATGCATGTGCATACACGCCCTTGCTCCAAGTAGGTTAATGAGAGTTCTTCCATTCTGAGACTCCCAGGAGCTGCTCGTTGCTTCTGGTGACTGTATTTTTCCTTAGTAACTATCTTGAAAGAAGCCTCCTTATTTTAGGATCCTTTCACATATAAAACCTAAACGGTCACTGAAATCTTTCAGTCATGTTCAACACATGCACTGGAGCAGTACGCATGCTCCTGGATGCAGCTGGGCCAATACCACTGCTCTATAGTTCAGCCAGGAGAAGGCTATGCATCACCCATGTTTCCATCATGCCAGCCTTGCTCACCTCTCCCTCAGGAATTCCCAAAGAGTCTGCCTCCCGTGTTTTTGCTCACAAAAACAACAAAAAAGTTCCCGGGACACAGAGGAGCATACAGAGAAGAAATCCATTTCTCTGAGCACATTAGAAATTGTAAACTCACAAATACATTACTGTTAGGACATCCTGATTAATGAACAGAGTAGAGTGTCCATACAGTTTTCTAATTCAAACTCTGCCGCTAGGCCTACACAACTCCCTTCAAACTTGTTTTCTCTGTGTATCTTGCTCATTCAGACTGTAAAAAAACAGTCTACAGCTGCTCATTACAGGGTTTCATCACGCAGTGTGCTGTACATCCGTATAAGAAAATATCCATTAAGCTGAAGAGAAGCAAAACAAAGGAGGATCAAAAAATAAGGTACCAGAAACAGACAGAGATATCTCAGGACGCAACACATTCCCTCCATGGTACTGGGACGTCTGCAGGAACTAGTCCAGGGAGCGCTGCTGTGTGCAAACTGTATTCCAGCCTGTACAGCAGAGCAGGCTGACAATAACATAAAAATACAGCCTATACTGGAGAAATTCACAAAACAAGAGCCTGAAAAGATAGTTACAGCATAAACAGTTTAATAGGTGAATATTAGAGGGGTCTTCACACATTCTTTAAGTTCCCTATCTTGCTTCACAAAATGAAAAGATATCAGATTAGACTTGCCTGCAGCCATTCCTGAACATTTAAGAAACACCATCCACCCTCTCCGAATTTGTCCTTTCTGATCCTACCACAGCAGGTTAGGAAAGACTTTCTGTAAATGTAATGTGGCTGTTGTGGTTTTTTTTTTTTTTTTTTTTTTTTTGGGGAGTTCAGCCAACATCAGCTTAACTAGATCTCCACCAGGTCAGTACAAACAGGTACTAGGGATGTGACAACAGATGGCAATACAAATGAATTTTGCATATATGCAATATAAACNAAGAAGGAGGAAACTTCGGAGCCTTTCTGCAGACAACAAATTTGCAATGTCAAGCCCAGTCATCACAAGACCCGACTCTGCTGCAGGAAGCCTAGACCTATTCTGTTTCACTTCATGCATCAGTGGCAGCAGCCAGACTCTGTATCCACACTGTTTAGTGGTAATGTTTGCACACTAATTAGTCTTCTAGACTGGGCCTATTCAGCAGGCAGGAAATTATTATTTAGAGTTGTAAAGCACACAAGTTAATCTGAGAGGAGTACAGCTAATTTTGACATGGCATTTTTTGATCTGCTGACCACAACCAAGCTTGACCCCTTTTGCTTTCAAACCTACTATTTGACTGACAACGCGGAACGAAGCGACCAGATAACACAGCGAGTGCGCAGTTATGAGATACTTTGGCTTCAGCAGCAAAATAAGTTTACGATCCTCCCTGCCACTGGTCACAACTCTTCTGTTGTATCAATGCTGCTGCTGTTTGGGATGCCTATTTTTAACTCAGATCAGTTCAATGACCCAATTTACCACAGCCAGATAAACAGCTGTAATTGCCCAGTCATGAAACAGAGTGGGAAGCAGGGGCAAGAAGGGGACTTCTTAAACTTGCTTCACTATCAAAACCATTACCATGTAATGGTAATCCTGCCCCGCAGGATGAGAAGGCCAAGCTTTTCACCTCTTGAGGCCAGATGAGATTATACAGCCCCAGTATGATTTCCCAGACTCCCACCAATCCTAATTCTCTTAGTGACCTTTATAAAGCCAAGCTCAATTCAGCTGCTGACTGACAGATGCTCACACTCAGAACCAGCACTCCCCTAGCTACTACCAAACTGTTTCCTTCCTCACACTCAAAAGCTGCAGACTGTTCTTCAGGACCCACTGCTCCCTTGCAGAGGAGCACACAGTAGTAGGGCAAAGCAGGAAAAGCCCTGGGTGCTCCTGCTTGCACTGTAACAGTTCAGCTGTCAGTAAACTTCAGGTTCGCAGGTTCTGAACACAGCCTCTCACACAAGCTCCAGATTCTCATCTTTCCTAAAAAAACACATTAGAGAAATGTGGTAGACTCTGTGGGAACTGCTATCGGAGACAGATACAAGAGACAATTCTTTCTGTGCAAGGTAACAAATTAGAGATTTATAGCAAGAAAGAGGAAGAACAGCAACAGCCTTCCGAATGACTAGACTCGGGCAAAATCCCATGCTACAGCTGCTATTTATTACCTCTTGTGACCAAACTAACCAGAGAAACAAGCCAGTTTTACAAGCACTTTAAGTAAAGGCCTGACCATATGTGTAGAATAAAAGCAGAATTGCTTCCCATAACAGACAGGAACTGCAGGAACAAGGAAGATTTTAAAAGGGAAAATTGAAAATATTCCCAACAAAAGTCAGGAAGGAAAGCAAAGACTGAAGGTCACTCAGCAAGACTGACTCTTCCTTTATCTCAACCTCCAGTGCACTGAGAAGGAAGCAGCACATTTCCTTTTCATGCTGCATTATCAGAATTAGGCATTACATAAAAACAAAGTGTTGCAGATTAGAAATATTTCAGCTCTCCCACCCTGCCCAATGGATCTCAAGCCTTCAGGTAACACGCACACCAAAAGTGCAAATAAACTGTTTATATCTTACACATGGAAGTGACTTCCACAAAGCAATAAACTAGTTCCAGTATCACTCCAGAATCTTAAAGAGGGAGCTGGCACGTTTCAGCAGAAAGCACAGCAACCTGGAATTATGACAGCCAACATGAAATACTCAGATCCTACAGTAAGCAATAGGCATATAAAACCCAAAGCAAGTATGATTCAGAAAAGCAGATGTCAGATCTCCCAACAGATTTAATCATTAGTGATGTGACCACCTGTGGGTCACACAAGGCAGAGGAAACAGCGACACAGCTCTTTTTTTGTGATCAAAGAGGTTCTGGAAAAAAAGCTGCAGCATCTAGAGGCTCCAGCCACTCTTTATTGAATTTTTTTTTTTCTATGTCAACTTTCATGATCAAGACAAATGTGCTCTGGTGTTATATAATAACCTCATTTGCCTTATTAAACTGCAAACAGAGAGAAAAAGGGTGTTTTCTCACTGCACCACCTGCTTACAACTGCTGTATCCTGATTTGGAAGTTCTGACTAGAGCTAGCAACTGCTCAGATTTGCACTTTTGCCTTAAGCTGTCTATGCCTTTAACCTCAAGCAACCTGGCACAAAGCTCATCAGGGCTGGTGGCTATCCCTCTGCACCCAGAGCTACTCTCTCACTCTCAGTTCCGACATTCACACTAGCAAAAGCTGAGTGAAACAACAGCAGTGGGAAATGCAACATCAGCCTTCACCCGACTGTCTCACCTTTTCAAAAGACTTACACCAGGATAGATACAGGCTGAGCACTCCGAGCACTCCGGGGTTTTCGGCTGTCTGGAACCAGCAACTGGTCATGCTGCTCAATCATCACAGGCAAGTCTAATACTCTGATGGCTACGTAGAGATTTGCAGCTCCGAACCCAGAGAAGGAAGTATGCAATTCACTGCTGTGGATAGTTAGAGAAACACTCCACCTATTTTGCTCACCTCTTGGGTTACTTCCCCCTGGACCCAAGAATAAAACTCCTTATGTCAAGGCTAAGCCCAAGAGAACTTGTTACAGAGCAAACAGAGTCTGTAAAAGAAGCAACACTCCTCTAAGTTCTTTAGAAAATATTGCTCTATGGAGGACCAATCACTGAGATGATTATCTACAAACAAAAAACCCCACAACCTTAAAATATCTTAATTTTTCAAGGGAACATAAACAAAGGCAATATTAAGAAAATAATTTGGCTGCCCTCAACACATGCAGAGACTGTAAAGCTATATACAAGCACTTACCAGATGCATGCTTTGCTATGAAAATAAAGGGAGAGTAAAGCAAGCCACCAACAATACTTGCTTCCTTAACATGCTTCAAGGGATTTAAAAAAGGGGGTTCAGGGGAGAAGAGGGCTTAAATACTTTGAAAAAAAAAATCAGTGTGTATTCTTCAAAGATATAAGGGCTGCTTCAGCAATTTCTGTGCTGCTGCTTCTGTCACTGCACTGGAAAGGCAGCATGAACTGAAGGCCTTTAATTCCCACACGCAGTAAGATCTCCAAAAAGAACTGACAGGCTATCTCTCGCCCTATGTTTCTCCTTTGTAGGACCCTAATAAAAGATCAATGCCTTGTAGCCACTTGCAAGGATGCAGAGACCAGCGATATGCAATAAAACACAAGTCTGCATATCCCTCACCACATACCACTACACCACTACCACCACCAGGATGGTTCCACAGTGCGAACAGACGAAGTCACAAATGAACTACAGGTTAAGATTAAACACACTCAAAAGATGGAGTAGAGACAGGCTTTGGGCATAGCTTATCACAAGGGGCTCTCTCCTCTGACAGAGGAAAGTCACATGCATAACTTGGTTCACAGTGATCCCAAATTCCTCACTGACAGTAATTTCTTACATATAATATTTTCTACCATGCTTACCTGGACAAATGTTGTCCCGTTCTGGCTGACAATAACAGACCTCTGTTATTCTCACTTTCCTCTGCTCCAATCTAGCATACTACATCAGCACATTGCTTGCAATACCTAAATGCGGCTTTTAGAGCTCACAAAGCTCCCAGCTTGTGTGTCTCATCACAAACTTCTACTACTGTACACTTAACTACAGTACTCTGTAGTACTGTACTGTACTTAATATACTACTACATCATCCTCATTCTCTACTTTCCGCACAGGCTTCCCACAGAATTTCAAATCATGATCAAATCTGCTGGCATACTCAAGTCATACCTTGGTTGTTCTAGAAGCTTGCCTAGAGGACATTCCAACAAAATATCAGAATGAACTCCTCCAAGGAAAAAAGAAAAACCAAAACCAACCAACCAACATTTTTATCACCTTGCCCTCCACAGATAAAGCACAGTCCCGTGAGTTTACCAGCTGCAAAGCCATGGAACTGTATTTAAAAAGGAGACTTAAAATGCTAGAAAAGCAAAACATGTCATTGCATATGCTCCTCCTGTTAAGAGACAGGATAAGGCAGCATGTGCACATGCACCCACACAGATGCAGACACGCAACTGAAATGAAAGCTAGAAGTTGCTTACACTCTGGTGGTATACGCAGCACAACAGCCTAGATGTAAGTCTTATTTTATTGTGCAGCGAATGATCGTTCTGCCCTGTGTTGACATTCACTGGAGGGGTTGAAATTTAGTCCTCCAGCAGAGCACACAATAAATAGGTAACTATCCTGGGTAGGACAGCAAGATGTATTTCCAGCAGTGAGATGACAGGCCTAGCACAGTCCCTCTGCTAAGCCAACTTTACCTTTTTTTGGGGGGGCAGGGAGGGGAAGGGAGGAGGAGAGAAGCACTTTGATAAGTTAAGAGGATGAAAAGTCTATTTATATTTTTTAATTAACCACGTACTACAGTGTTATTAAGCAGCAATCAAAGATGCAGATGGTACTGATTTGATTGGCAAGAGGTGCACTGTGCTGAATATTAAGGAACTCTGCCCCTATAAATAGGTCTAATCACCATCTGAAGGCTGGAAGGCAGTGATGAAAGAAAGCATTAATAAGACCATAATTAGGCCCTGTAGCAGGCTGTACTCCACCAGGGTGCTCATGTTACTAGACGTCTCTTATAGTAGCATCCTCAGACTCTGTTGTAGATGTTACTGCTTTGGGTCTCAAGACCTCTAGTAGCTATTTTAAACAAAGCTATGAAGAGTGGGGTTTCTCCATCTTTGTAGGGCCTGGCATCAGTTAGGATTTCATTTCCCAGTACCATTTCTGGAGCAAGAGAGCTCTTCATTCCAGCTGTCCCACCCTGCCTACTCTCAATGAGTGAATTAAACCGGGCAGCTGGAGCTCCCCAGGCACAGAGACTGGCAAGGGGTGCAGGAAAGTGAGAAGCTTTAGAAGCTGTCACTTTCCTTCCCCCTCAGAGCAGCAGGAGCACATCATGGCCACATCTACATCACAAAATTAACCTAGCCACAGCTGTAAAAGCCATTTCTGCTCCTCTGCTCCAGCTTTAGAAAGAAATACTTACTCAGTCTCATCAACCTCATACTTTCAGCCTGTCCTTACAGTATAGCATTACCTCAGAAGCACAACAACAAAAAAAAGCCTGTGTAGAAAACGAATCCTACAAGGCATCTCCTGCTACATGCCGATATTTCCGAAAGTCGCTCACTGACATGGGACTGTCTGAACAGCCAAGATCTTTTCAAAAGGAGTAAGCCTCCCACATCACACCACAGCCCTGCAGAAACAGCAGAGCACTGAGGAGCCTGACCTGATACTCAGCAGGACTCAGGGGCTCGCACTGCATTTCACACACATCCTGGCCTTGCAGGCCAATGTTCTGCTTGGAAATGGCAGGAGTGGATTCCATCACTGAAGCAGTCTCACCTCATCTGTCCTAGCAGCAGCTGTGGGAAAAGGAAAAGCTTCTTCTGCTGCACTGGTAGGCAGCCGCTAACTACCCAGTGATATAACTCCACTCAGCTCTCCATATCCAAACGGTGTGGAATTACTGGCAGTTACCACATATGCGGTATCTTGCACATCTGGGTACCACAAGAACATCACGTTGCACCACAATGTCAGCTACAGTGCTAGGTGCCTTTTTGTTAGCTGAATCTACGTACTACTGATAGCCATTTAATTCAACCCAAAGTACCTTGAGATCGACATGAAAGGTACCCAAGATCCATTCAACTTGAAATATATGTTTTGCTCCATCTACCGACCACCAACATTGTACTAGAAAAAGATATTAAGGTAATGCTATGAAGATACTCACTTTTGGAAAACAGCAAGAGGGACTCTGGTATGAAGCCTGCATCCAAAACCCCAAAACATTTTTTTTTTTCCCCAGTTAATTCCTTAAGTTGCAGAGGAAACACAATAAATAGGCTGCTTTGCAACAAAAGAGCAGCTTACTGACAAAGTTTCTGTAAACTGGGTGCCTGATAGGAACATGTCTCCCAGGACCATGGGCTATGTCAGAAACCAACAAACACCCATTGCTACTTACGTGTTTGTCCTATCCTGCTGTTTCCGGAATAAAAGGCTGTCTGTACGTGATCCTTCCTGAACACTCAGAGCTACCAAAGAAAAAGCACTGGCCTGTCAAAAATCTGCTTCCTAAAGTGTGAGCCCAGTATTTAAGGCAGCCTCTCTCAAGAAGCCAGGGCCTGTTAACATCTTTGGCTCAGACACATTGCTTTGCAAGAAACAGTAGGTATTGCAGCTACTAAAGACAGATGAAATCTACAAGCAATATGACATTAAGGCAAAGACATTATTGACAGGTAAGTAAATGCACATGAACTGGAGGATTTGGCTTCCCACCAGCAGCATTGTCTCTTAGATCAAATACACATGGGCCTGAACCAATACATCAACAGACTTGGTGATCATTCTCAAATGGAGGCCCTCCCTTTCCCTAAAAACTACTCAGAGCCACTTAGATTTGTTGCTTTGTCACATACTACACTGCCCTATTCCACTTAGGCTAAAGAGAAAAAAATCAAAATTTGAGATTTCACAGCCCAGCTTTACAATAGCATATGGCAACTCCCTGGCAAACTGCAAAACACGTGACATTTAAAGATGGATCATGTAAAATCAAATGATATCAACTCTCCAGAAGACAGAATGCTATTACATTAAATTATTTTTTAAAGAGAATCTGAAAGGTAGAGATCTAAAAGAATTTAGAGGTGCACTTCAATCCTCTTGGCTCCACAAGCTAAGATGGCCTCTAATCCACCATACTGTCTTCAAGACAACCGTTCCTCTCAACGCAGAGCTCTGCTTTGCAAAGCATAGACAGCAATCCTCACTGCCATGAGGCACCAAGCTGCAGGCTGCATCACCTTGCTGAGAAAGTCCTGTCCTCTAAGCACAGGCTGAAATTGATTTCCTAAAGCTCATTTTGACAGACAGATGTTGATATCTAAAGTTAATCAGATAACCCACTCTGCAACTGTCACCTTTGGCTTCCATCATTAATGGAGACAATTAGGCGCTCTAATGAACAATTGATCTGATTCTAAGGCAGCCATTTAAAACTGACCAAAAGCACTGTGCTAATTGCCTGCCTTCCCTTCCTCTCCCTATTTATTATAAAAGAAGCCTAAGCAAATGCCTTAGCTACACCTACAGTACAGACATCAAAAGTCACACTGAGAATCCCAGCCCAAACATCCAGGCACAGCTCTTCATTTGATTTCCTAAATGGAGGCACTTTGGTTTTATATGCCTGAAGTACACAGAAGCCACCGGCTATGCCAAAAGTCCCTTGGAGGGCCATTTCCCTGCAGTAAGTTCTCTTAAATACTGGAGTTTCAAAAGCAGGCTAGCTGAAACACTGCTGTAGAGCTTCCTCCAGAACGTTTGGTTCAGAAAAATGAGGAGCTGCTCAATCTTACTATCAGATCACAGCAACGAATATGTAATTCCAAAAACATAGCACTTTTAAAAAAAAAAAGTTAATTTTCCCCCTCTAATTTTCTGATGCAAAATCAGCTTCAGTCTCCTGCAGAGTGACCTTAGCTGCAGATCTAACCACTGCTACATCTCACTGCCACAAACCCTAAACTAGCAATGTCCTACTTTTCACCGCCACATTCAGTACCTTCTGCTCCAAAGTTCTGGAGTTATAGAGCACCCATATGCCCCACACACTGTGTTACAACAGACCCTGAGATATTTCATGAAGGCAACGACCAAACCAAACTGGCAACCAAACCAGTTCCTGCCTGTTTTATACATTCAAAAGCAAAGGAGATGCTTGCATTCCTGCAAGATGACAAGAAGGGAACTCACTCACTGTAAGGAAGTGTCTTCAAGCCTGTTCATATTTGCTAGAAGGAATATCCTGACAGGGTGGCCTGGATAACAGGAGCTGACAAAAAGCTGGGTCAAAAGAATGACACCTGGGGAATCAATAACCCACTAAACAAACTGCTGGATGGACTATTTTCTGGCAAAGGTTATCTTGTGAAGGGGTCTAAGCAGAGCTGATCAGCTATAGAAATTGCTTTTTGAGTGATAAAAATGAATCCCTTCAAGCTCAAACACCACAGCCACGGGAAACATCACAATTTCAGACATAATCCTCTTCTTCCTCTGCACACTATCTTTAATCTAAAAAAATTATTTAAAAAAATCTGCCTTGCTTTCAGGCTTATCTCAATACTATTTTTCCCCAGCCCTCAATTTCTACCCTTCTCTTTTACTGCTCAGGCTGAGCGTGCAGCGACTATAGTTACCTGGTATTACCAGAACCCAGAAGCCAGACTGCAGAGTAGTTCCCAGGGATTATCTGTTTTCAGTTTTCTTGCCAATGAACTCCTGAGTTGAGAGAAGAGAACAGCACTTTTTATCTGAAGGAATGAAGATTAAAAACTCAGTTTAATTATCCAGAGTGATAGAAGAAGGGCAGATGCTAAGACTAGCAGTCCATGCTGCTCTGGGAGTGCCTCAGGCATTTTTCTGCCTGAGGGCTCTTTGGACATGTGGCTGTTTCCCCCCAACCAAAGCATCCCAGGAATACAGAGGTATATCGGGCAGCCTTTACATCCCAGCTTTACTACTCAGACAAGACAAACATAATTAAATATCAGGAGAACTTATCAGCCCTTAGCTAACCTTCCTAAAAGAAAGTCTAAGCAAGGGACAGTTGACTGGAGCACCTCCAATTCCCCAGAAAACCAAAATGCAGAAAGCCTCTACAAGGACATGCCAAAGTCGCTTTGCTTCCAGGCCTTGCCTCTGGCAAGAGCAGCGCTATCCGCTCCACTTCCTTTCACTGCTCAAGGAGGGCTCCGTATTTCAGCAAACTGGCAAGAAATAGAGACAGTTTTAGCTTCTGCCTCATCTACTCCAGGATAGGTCAATCCGGCCTGCAAATCACTGCCAGCAACACCCGCTGCGCAACCTAAATGAAATAAATAGGTCATCTCAAGCCAACTCCTAGCTGACATTTGCTTGAATCACATGAAATGCCGTAACCACAGCTGGCACTATCCCACACTCCTTGCTGGAAGCTGCACTGTAGAAGCGAGCAGAGTTGAGAATTAGCCTACTCTCCCCAGGGATGAAAAGCCTCCTCTTCTGAAAGAGGCCTCTGGGAAAATCCAGGTACTGTCCAACCACTCAACATTTGAACCACACCATTTAAAAAAAAAAAAAAAAAAAAGTCCTGTCACCAAAACAGGACTTCTGTTATTGCTAAAATAAATACTAATAATGATCACCACTGCTGGATGTGGATTCACAATGTTCACTACGTCCATCAGCAGCCTTTCTTCGTGTGCACAGCTAGGTCTAGTAGCCTTGTGGTCTTTTTACTGTTGGCTGACTCATTCTTTGTTTTGAACATAGAAAAAAATTAATACAATAAATGCATTTATCACAACAGCACTTGGGTTCACTTGCAAAAACTGATGACGTGTTTTTATTTGACAAATAGTTACATCACCACAGCTACCAGCTTGGGAGTGAGGAACATGCCCTTCTGCAACTTAAAGGCAATCTGTACTAAAACTGATTTGCCAGTACTCCAGGTAGCAAACTGTGTTGATGCACTGATGGACTAGAAGTTACCTTTTTTATAATCTGCGGCGTTCTTTGAATTAGCTGATAGTTAATAGTAACCAATCAGTACTCGGAATAGTACAAAAGCCCCACAACTCTATTACAAGCCATTAGCTAACTTTCTGAGGAAAAAGTACATAACCCACATCCCAGAGTCCTCTGACCCTCTATCTTGGACATCTTTTCCTCTTTTTCCTGACTCCCTTCAGGCTGCAGCATCTAGCCGTCTATCCCTACAGGATAGCTAACCTATATGGAGAGAAGGCATCGTCCTTCCCGATCCCCGCAGCGCTACGTTGACTCCACGTGTCCCATATGTCATCGCCAACTTGAGACTTCCACGCTCTGTGCCTGCCTGGCAGGTTTTCCAATCTATTTCATGGCTGAACACTGAAGCAGCGCCCAAGAAGCGGAACAAAAGATTTTCTAAACCTGTTACCCACCCAAAGAGGTACTGTATGCCTCTCGTGTCACACTACCAAGCTCTTCTTCCCAAGACCTGGCGGGGTCCCCGATGGACAGAGCCTGCGGCTGCCAGAAGCACCTCACCGCTGGGCGCCAGGCCGCAGACCCCGCCGCAGCCCCTCACGGGCGCTGACGGGGCCAGGCCAGCGGTACCGCCCCGCTCAGGCCCAACAGGAGGGACCCTGCCCGAGCCCCGGCTCCTCACCGCCGAGTCCGGCCAAAGCTGTGGGGGCACCCCCCGCACCCGGCCCTCCTCGGCGTCCTCC
>WAAD01013947.1:2070-13036 GCA_013389945.1 Fregata magnificens
TAGTAGTTTTCTAAAAATACAGGAAAAGTACACCCACTTTGTCATGGCTGATCTTACTTCTAAGCTGTCACTAAAAAGGTGGACATCACCCTTACCAGCTAGCACCCTGGTTTTACATGGAAGACTAACACCTACCTTGAACAAAAGATGTTTCTAAGAACTGTAGGGGTCATTCTCAAGCTAAACAAGGTAGCATCTGCAGTGGTAGGCAGGTTTAGAAATCACATGAAATGGATTATTTTCTGGGTCTTGGATTTTTAAACTTATAAGTCTTTTTTATGTCCCTGTTTGCATCTTGGCTAGCGTAGATATCTCAGCAAACAATAAGCTGTGTGTTACAAATCTCAAAATTGTTNACATGTATGGAAGCTGCAGAACCTTCCACAGAACAATGTTGTGTGTTAAGTTAAATCATTAGAAATGTAAACTGATATCACTTATTCTTCACTACAGCTATAGATCTTTTTTTCAGAAAGACTTTGGTTTGTTAACAATTAATATGACATATCTAGTTTTGAAAGGAAACACAAAGTTTTAGTTTAGCTCTTCTCTAAAAAAACCTGTTATATTATTCACATTGGTCTAATCGTTCATCAAGGTACCTGCAGTGTGACCTTTTCTGTAAGCACTGGTTGAAGCACAAGTCGGAAACCTCTCAATTATATATGAATTAAAAACTGGACAAAACCATGTAAATAAGTTACTGATACAGAACTGAATGTTACCTTTGGCAAAGGTTAGTTTGTACCACTTCTGGTACATTTTTTAAGAAAATATTGTTCAGTTTTCCATGGCAGTCAGGTGGAGAATAGCGGTCAGTCCAAGCAATTCTTAGTGTCTGGTAGGCTCTCTTTCCTAGATAAGCAGGTCTCTTGCTGTAGTTGAATGCAAGCAACAGAAGGCAGGAAAAAGGACAGGCCATCTGGTTGTCTTGCAGTGTGGTGATACTGAACACTACCAGACTATTGTTCTAAACCCTCATAACTTGCCAGTGAGCACAGAATTAAGAATATCAGGCCCAAATGTTTCAAAATTGGGGGAATTTAGTTTAGCAGTGCTGTTTACATGAAACTTTTTCAACAAAAGCCAGTATAACAGGGTGCAGAGTCATTTCAGTTCAGAGAAAAAGCTGAATAGGCTGTTGGAGAGTGATTAAAGCAACTGTATTCCCAACTCTAGAATTACGCAAATAAAACCATTTTTAGCATTCATTGGGTGCATAAGATGTATTTAAGGATAAAAATATGTCTTAATCCATAGAGAATTACTTCTGTAGAAATAACTGGCAAGAAGACATTTTTAGAATATTCTAATTTATCCGAAGTAAATCATAGTTCAACTATAAAATACAACATGTATAACTGAAAATGTTCAGGGAATTCTGTTTAGCTTGAAGACATCTAAACACTTTACCTATCTTTTTCAGTTAGGTATTTTTTTAAAAGTAAGGTATTTAAAATTTAGGATAAACCTGCTGAAGAACAGAAGTATTTACTTTCTCTGATGAGGGGATCTTTTTTCCTAAAGTGTTCTCTCATGGTTTTTTCAGTGACAGGGTTGGATCTCAGTTCATCACAAAATAATTGGTTAGCGTGATGTCTGCTGCCTCAGGTGTGATGGCTGAAATTAAAGCCAGTAACAAACATCTGGTATTAATCTCATTAATATAAATGTATATGAATGTCAGGTTTTATGTTTTGAATGTAATGAACAGTTCAGTGTTTGAAAAAGATGAAAATGAAATGTGAATAATGCCCACTGAGGCAGAAAGGAATGTTTTAATACACAGTCAGTTAACATCTTGTTGACAGCTTTCTAAGCCACTAAGAAATCTCAGGGTGGAGCCAACCCATAAAAAAAGACTGCTTGCCAAACCTAGGCCTCCTGAGGTTTTATGTGGCACAAAAAGACTGACACTGCCCATGAACTTATTGTCTTGTGAGCTGGATATGAAGAAGAAGAGAGATCTTATGCAGCTGAATTTAAGGTATGTTGGCTAAGAATTTTTAAAATTTTTTCCCAGCGTTTTCATTTGTTTCTCGGTAGTCTTGTAAATGCCTGAAATCTTGGTAGTTTTTTAAATAAATATACCCATGCTTTGCAGGAGAGCTGAGCACTTCAGAAAGGAATTCACAATAATCTGCATACAAAATAATACATAGGTAAGAAACACAGAAGAAAATTTGTGCCTTAAAGCCTTTCCTTCCAGTCTTTAGGTGCCTAAATGAGCTTCAGTAGATTTCTTATGTTGATTCAGGATTCATAGGTCAGACTCTTAGGTTAAAAGCTGAAAAAGAGGACTGGAGATCCTTCCTTCCTTCCATAGGACAGTAAAAGTTGTAGATTTGAGCCAAAGTCTCAAATGTCTCAGGGGATTTCTTATTCTTATTTCCTTATTCTGACCAAAAAAATATTTAATAATTCTCTTTAAAGTGACCGCTTCAAGGAAAGTGTCTTCCTCTCCCATACCTGGATCCAAATTGTGTAAGGCAGAGGAGAAATTTGAACCATGGTCTCATAGCCTGGATGTCAGTCTGCTCTAGTGGGCTGAGCAGGAAGATAGAGGAACTTTCAGTCTCTGAAACCAAAAAAGGTTAAGCATAAGATATGTGGATATAAGCAGATATTTCCTTAGATGGCCAAGGACTAAGTGTTATTGCATCTGCCATATATCTAGGAAACTTAATCGTGTAAAACTTAATTAATTAGAGAAGAACATATAAGCTGAAGAGACATTTGTGGTCATGAATTTCAGATTCATATATATAAGGTAAGGTAAGGTATATACAAGTATTTAGAATCTTAATTCCTTAATTAAAGTTTTTTTATAGATTTAACCTGTGGCTAATACACAGTCTCAAGTCTCCTGGAGAGCTAGCTGCTATACTAGTCAACCAGTTTTCCTTTCCACTACAGACAAGAGAATGAAGTATTACAGAAGATTTTATTTTTCTAATTGGTCCAAATGAATTGATAAACACTTAAATTTCAGACACTTTTCATTAGTTCATTTATAGGCCTTGAAAATTTTCATAACATTATCATGGCTGATGATCTTTATGGGAGATCTCTAAAATGGGATTTGAGGTGCATTTTCAATTGTAGGTATTTTAAGGAAAATATGTCACTTTAAACGTTTCTGTGATTGAATCTGTGACTCAAGTTTCCTTGATGAAATCACAGGAAATCTGCTAATTAGATTTGTACCTCTGTCTCATAGTGGAAAACAGGTCTTTGATTTGTGGAAATCTACCCTTTTCCATATTTCCAGGTTCCCCAAGGAACCAGAAACTTATTTTTGTATTTTATATTTGAAATACTAAACAAAAAAATGCCTGTACCTGAAAAGAAATATAAATATAGGATTTGCATACATATATACATACTATATATAAATATAGATATGTATATTATATAGTTCTTATCCAAAAGTTTAGACATAGGATTGGATAGAGTTTAGATCCTGATATTAAAATTGTAGTCTGATATTCCCAGCATTTATGTAGTGCAGATATAAAATTCTCTTTTACAACCAATAGCTATCTGTGTAATTATTAGCTTTGGCTAGAAAAGGAACTGATTTTAAAATTTGATTTCTCAAGAAAAGTGTTTTTATTTTAGCAAGAATATAAATTCAGAAATAATTTCTGGGTTGGTATTTGTTTTGTTAAAATTCATTCATTATTTTTGCTTGACAGAATCACTACATCCTGCAAATATAAGAAACCATATGGTTTTTGTTTCTTTGCCTTGATTTGGTGATGTCACAAATACAACAAAGAGAAAGCAAGAGTAATATAATTCAATTTTTTCTCTGTTTGGAAAATCTAATATAAATGTATAACTTTTTATCAATGTCTGTCTGTAACTATAATAACAATATTGACAATAAACAAAAATCCTTAATTTCAGTGACAATTATCTTGCTCATCCTGCTCACCATTACTCTTGTAATTATCTTACTTTTCTGCCTCTAGCACATTTCCAGAGCGAACTAACTGCTACTGAAGAGATTTCAAATTATAACAGCCTATTGCACCTGAAAATTGGAGAAAAGTTACATTAAACCTCTTTCTATGGCATTGCACTCTACAAGTATACATATTTTTCTGGTCATACATATTTACTCATTCCTTTAAGTGATGTTGTTACAGTTTAGTTTAGCTCAAAATCTCCTTACACACAGAATTATCCTCTCAGCCACAGGTAATGAATTTACTGTACAGAATTAGATACACATGTAAAAATAAATCTTTTCCACTTGCAAACTAAATGAGTATACTGTTTTCAACTAAGCAGAGGAAATTATACAAAGTATAGCTGAGAAATCAAACACATGCAAGCTAAAAATGCAGGAAAATTCTTAGACCATACCCTATGTTTACTATTCAACAAATTTTGAAGCAAAATCAATTTGGGTCTCCTCTAAAACCAAGGGCACAACGTGCCCTTCCCAGACTTCCATGTATCTCAGATAACCAGTTTTTTAGGGACTGTAGGCAAATATGTTGCAAATAATTTTATAATAAAGGACCCTCTTTCAGATGTTTATAACTTTATTGTTCCTTTACTGCTTAGTCAATAAACCCCACTAATGTCAAAAGCCAATTTTCATTGTATTTATCAAGGCTAGCTAGAAACAGATAAAAAAAAACATTTCAAGCCTCCTAAAGGCTTTGAGATTGATGAATCCACTTGCTGCAGTTCGTGCCCTTTGATTGTGCATCTCAATCTTTGCAATGGTTTTTGCAATTTTAATTTGCTACCGATTGCCTTGGCTCAAAAATGTAGTGTTCTGCTATTGTCAATGGACTTGAAATGGCATGTTGCACTCAATAGACCAACTGGGAAGCCTGCTTGATCTTTAGAAGTGATTACGAGTTTACATTGGAAATGGTTGTCTTCTACACATACAATTGGGTTCAAAGGTGCAGGGTGCCTTGAGAAATGTGAACACATGTTCCTGCATTTTCTATAAGTAAAAGTAATATTATTTCAATTTAGCTGTGATTTTGAACCTGTTCTGACCCTTTTATTACTCAAAAGGCAGAACAAAGGACTGAAAATATGGACTTGCCAAGCACTGAAGTGGCAGAAGAAACAACGAGGGGAAGAACATTAAAAAAGAGGACTGAAAACTAGGAGAAATAGAGAAACAGACCTAATAAAGGATATACAGAGAACAAAATGCTTATAAGACAAGAAGAAATAGGAAAAATACTGCATAACAGGATGATGCAAAATATAACGTGGAAGAGAAATGATGTCATATATGATGTCACATAACTTGCCTTCAGCAAGGAATTTACACAGTATCCCATATTATCCTCATAGCAAAAATGATGAAGTTAGGAGTGGATAAATGGAAAATAAGATGTGCAGAAAACTGGCTCAAAGTGTGGTGATCATTACTATGACATGTAACTAATAGAAGTCTAGCTCGTAACTAGTGCTTCCCCTCAGGGATCAATACTTGAGCCACCACTGACTAATGCCTTTACTAAAAACTTGAATGATGGCATGGAGTGCACTCTGACCAAGTTTGCAGACAATACCAAATACAGGGGAGCAGTCAGTATGCTAGACTAGGGCTGCTATTCAGACAGACTGCAACAGGATGGAAAAAGGAGTGATGGAAATCACATGAAGTTCAGCAACCACAAATGAAGCCACACATCTGGGCAGGAACAATCCCATGCACCAGAACAGGCTAGAGACTGACTGCCTATAAAGCAGCTTTGCAGAAGGGGACATTGGGGCCCTGGTAGATGAGCTGAAACAAGCCAGCAATGCATCCTTGTAGCGAAGAGGGTTACCAACATCTTGGGCTGCATTAGTGAGATGGCAGCCTGCAAGTTGAGGGAAAAGATTTTTTCCCTCTATTTACCACTTGTGAGGCTACATCTGGAGTGTCACATCTGATTCTGAACTTCCTTGTACAAGAAAAAAAGACATCGACATACTGGAGTGTATCCAGCAAGGAGTCACCAAATGTTCAGGGGACTGAAAAACATAGAATCATAGAATCATTAAGATTGGAAAAGACCTCTAAGATCACCAAGTCCAACCAAGTCCAACCCTCAACCCAACACCACCATGCCTCCTAAACTAGGCCCTGGAGTGCCACGTCTACACGTTTTTTGAACACCTCCAGGGATGACGACTCCACCACCTCTCTGGGCAGCCTGATCCAAAGCCTAACCACTCTTTCGGTAAAGAAATTTTTCCTGATATCCAATCTAAACCTCCCCTGACACAACTTGAGGCCATTTCCTCTTGCCCTATCGCTAGTTACCTGGGAGAAGAGTCCAACACCCACTTCACTACAACCTCCTTTCAGGTAGTTGTAGAGAGCGAGAAGGTCTCCCCTCAGCCTCCTCTTCTCCAAGCTAAACAATCCCAGTTCCCTCAGCCGCTCCTCAGAAGACCTGTTCACCAGACCCTTCACCAGCTTTGTTGCCCTTCTCTGGACACGCTCCAGCACCTCAGTGTCCTTCTTGTAGTGAGGGGCCCAAAACTGAACACAGTACTCGAGGTGCGGCCTCACCAGTGCCAAGTACAGTGGCACGATCACTTCCCTACTCCTGCTGGTCACACTATTCCTGATGCAAGCCAGGATGCTGTTGGCCTTCTTGGCCACCTGGGCACACTGCCAGCTTATGTTCAGCCAGCTATCGACCAGCACCCCCAGGTCCTTTTCCGCCAGGCAGCTTTCCAGCCACTCTTCCCCAAGCCTGTAGTGTTGCATGGGGTTGTTGTGATCAAAGTGATAAAGTACAAGGAAAGGCTAAGTGGACTGGTTTTTGTTCAAACTTAAAAAGAGAAAACGGAGATATTAGTGCAAACACCTAACAGCAGAGCTTAGAGAGGTGGACCCAGAATCTTCTTAGAGGTATGCAATGACAGGGTAAGATCAATAGACAATAGTTACAACACAGGATATTCTCACTTCATGCAGGAAAAGAGAGTTACCAGAAGGATGGTTGAATATTAGAAAGGGTTTCTGAAAGAGGTGTGGAATTTCCATCCTGGTGATACACAGACCTTGGCTGGGCGAGGCCCTCAGGAACTTGACAGAACTGGCCCAGCTTTGAGCAATGGATTTATGATGGGTTAACCTTGGCCAGCAGCAAGACACCCACCTGGTCTCTCACTCACTCTCCTTCCTCAGCAGGACAGGGGGAGAAAATATGACAAAACCACTTATGGGTCAAGATAAAGATGGGGAGATCATTTACCAATTACTATCATGGGCAAAACAAACTCAGGAAAATTAGTTTACTGCCATTAAAGATACATTTGGATAGTGAGAAAAAAAGATAAAAAAAATTAAAACACCTTCCCCTGCACCCTCATCCTCAGTTTCACAGGCTCATTTGCACTCCTTCCACTCTCAGTGTGTCCTGCAGTGGGTCCATTTTGGAGCTGGTCCCTTCTAATTTAAGTTACTCTGTGATTTTGTGATCCTGTGTTAATGGTAGGCAAATAGAAAGATGAAAGAAAGAGAACTACATGCACAGCAATGACACCTTGATGGTACAGGTGGATGTGAGGGAACATGGAGAGGGAGGAGGGAAAGAAAAAAGGAACAGCTGCTCATCAAACTTGTGTCAGTATATATGGGAATTCCACAGTAATCCTTATCACGGAGAAACTATGGGAGTTCCCTTGTGCACCTATGTTTGCACATAATATGTGTAAATAATATGTTTATAAGAACAAAACATACTTTGGAATATTCAGTATTGTGATATTTGAATATTTTTATATGGCAATGTTGATGACCTGTAAAGAAATTTTCACTAACTTGAAAGGATGGTTTGCAAGACTTGTAAGATTAATGCATTGAATAAGTAAATATAGTTCTCTTTGTTTCATCATGAAATGAGAATTCGATACAGAAAAGGTACGTATGTATAGACATAAAGACATTATCCTTAAAATAATCAGTGACTTTTTGATGAATTATCACAATTTTAGTGCATCTATGCCACAGGAGACTGTAATAGCACAATGTAAATCTTTTCACAAACAGAAGTAGAGTAACAAAAAAATAAGACGTGTCATTGCCGAATAACTTCTTTTTTGAAATGCCAGTACTGTCTCTTGATCTTTGTAAAAAATAAATGCAATCAATCTAAGGTTTAAGTATGTATTTCCAGATTACACAGAAAGTATGGTTTTCATAAGATAGGTAATAGCAGTGCTCTTCTTTAGCTTAGCTCTAATCACTACTGTGATTCTCAATTTCAAACTGCCCTCCAGGGAAATACCCACAGACTTGTCATCTGGGCTAGGAGTGCAGTCATCACTACTGAGAATGATTTCTCATCCTTGTCACTCAGCTCTTGAAAAGATACACGTCCACATATTATATGTCACATACATTCCACACACTGTAAACAATCACTTCACACTTTCAGTCTGCACAGAAAAAGACGACTATTTGCAGTGCTTCATGTTGTGATTTAAATTGAAATAATGTCCAAACAACCTATGAAGTGCTTAGCTCTTGAAACTAGTTTAAATGCATTCTGTGTAACACAGAAATTAATTCTTTTAATCTATTTATTACAAAATGCCATAAAGTATGAAAGTTTTCTAATGTTGTACTTTTGTTTTATTGAGGCTATGTGCACACAGGAATATTGAAAGCAGTTTTAAAAATACAATACCACTGTCAAAGTAATTCCATGTTCTTTGTTGAATTCAGGGGCCCTGTATAATTTGTCTAATGAGTTGAATGTGTTCATATGTTAATGGATTTGACTTATTGATGTTTTATTTGACAAAGCAACTGTTTAAATACAGACTTGTACAGCTGCAACATATAGGTGTCTCATGAGATTAGTTTTTTAAAAAGAAAGAAAACCACCACAATTCTTTATGGGAAATGGACGTCACAGGTTACTCTCTTTCAAGCATAGTGTTTCTAATACTCCATTCACACTGGGGGAAATGATGAAGATTTTATTACAATCGTTCAAAGAATGCAGACTGATTCTGTAGCATTGACTTTTCATAGAGTGCAATTTATCTGCCTACAAAATGTTCCATCTCTCCAAAAGAGATACATTATAATTTCTTCTACATTTACTTACTTGTACATACAATATTGTCATCATCTGGACTGGGCTGGTTGCACTCCATGACTTTATTTTGTTTATGAAAGCAGATTTCTGTCTTTCCTTCTTTTTTTCCTAGAAACCAAGGCACAGAGCAGTATGGTGCATTTAGATATCTTACTCTAATATGGAGCTGGAGTGAAGCTAGAATATTTGTTATAAGGCATTCATTTTACAATTGAACATGAAAGTTTACAAAAGTAGTCTTCCTCACTTCTATTTTCTCCCCCATTTCTCTCTTCCTTCCGATCATTTTCATGCTTTTTGTTACACATGTGAACAGATATACTTCTCCATGCCTTAGTTTCCACTTCTCATTTTGCATACCATCACTTGTTCTGTTGTTCAGTCCAACCCCAGCAGATGCAAAGTTACATTTAATGAACCTTCAAAAAATATACAGTAGGTTTTTGCACAGTTCCAGGTGTGTCCTTTCATTCAACTTAAACTAAGCTCGTCAGAAACTGTGAAAAACTCTAGACCAGCAGCAGGAGATGATTAAAATATTCTGATACCAATTTGGAGGAATTATTGTTACCCTAATACATGTTATTGAATTAGCAGGTGGAGAGTAGTTTCATCATTTCTTAACTTTCAACATTTTTTGCCCATTCTTGGATGCTTACTTTCCTCTTCACTATACTGATCATTAAACTTGATATCATTTATAGTGTTCATGGTATTAAGACCTGTGTTTTCATCTTTTGTCCAGCAACTATCAGTACATTTCATTTCTAAGACTGTAGGGATTTACTTTAACAGATTAATAAGACTACTTAGGATGTTGGATATTCAGTGCATGAAGCAGATAGAATCCTCTCTACAGAATATGGTGTAATTCCAGAATTATGTGTATTAGAAAATCACAGAACTACTATTTTAAGGTGAATATGAGTAGGGAATGACTGACTTACTTTCTTAATCTTAGTGCCTCATTTTTATCAGACCTCTAGCAAACATAGAATCATAGAATCATTAAGGTTGGAAAAGACCTCTAAGATCATCAAGTCCAACCATCAACCCATGAGACGGTGTGCTTCCCCTGGCCCCGCCCCGAACCTGATCCTTATCTGCTGTAATCCTGCTCCAGCGATAACCCTCAGTGGCAGTGGTAATAGATGTGTCTGGCTGCATCATTTCAAAGTGGATTTGGGAGACATATACCAACACAATAGTCAAGGGCTATTGTGTAGCATGCCCACCTAACCACAGTGAAGAGGCTGGGATCTGGGGTCACTATGCAAATATGACTATGAGTCAATCATCTTACCCACCCATAAATAGTGAACAGCACGAGAGCCCTTGGAGCTCTTCTGCACAGCAGCGGGCTGCACGCCAGGATCCCCCCTTGAGTAGGGATGCCTCTCAAGGTTACTCCTCGAGGTTGAGAGATTCCTTGCCATAACAGATCCTCGGTAAGTGACTGATAGCATGTAAAACTTTGAAACCTTAGCTAAGTGATATAAAGGATTGATTGCACATATATATAACCCTTTAGACATAAACCGTTGACCAAGTTTGGGACTAGGATTTGATCTAGCCGCACCTAGACTCCTCTCTGAGAAGGAGTTTAGAAAGCAAGGGGATCCTTTCTGAACCTCATGACTCGATGGGAGGGTCTCCCTGACAGTTTTGTCTGACCCTGTCCTCTATGCAGTAAATAACCAAGCGTACCTTGCCATCGAATCTTGTTAAATCACTGTCGCATTTACATTTACTACAGAACCTTGTTAACTCACTACTTTACATCAATAAAATATATTTTGCTTCTCTCTTAGAAGTGAAGTGCACTCTCACTCCTTCCATGACAACCCAACACCACCATGCCTCCTAAACCAGGC
>WAAD01013963.1:0-11850 GCA_013389945.1 Fregata magnificens
TGTATTATTTCAGGTTTTCTGTAGTTTTGAAAATTATGTATTTGTCAAAGAGCCTGATTGCAACTAAAATCAACCTTTCTAAAAATGAGAACAGAGCAGTAAAAATGTATTTTAATATATTATCACAGCTGAGTTTTTCAAGAAGTGGTGATTTTGGGTACGTGGCATTAAGGTGTCTTCTAAGTAGTTGCAGTTTATGGCAAATCCAAGAACAAAGGGATATGAAGCTGAAATTCATTTTTTGGACAGACTAGTCTAAATGCAGAGACTTTAATGCAATTTTTTTTGGTTGTGCTGGTTGATATTGGTCTATAAGGAAGCAAATTTTTGCCCCCCTCCCCCCCCATTTTCATAGTTCTATTTTTAAGAGATACAGGTTTATGTATGTATATAGTTGTTTACTTTTATGTCTGCTGTTTGGAAGTTGTAAAAGTGAAATTTGGTACATGTTGCGGGCAGATATATCACCTGCCTGTTGAAAGGCAAATGTTCTTAAAATGCTTGTGGTAAGACTTTGTCTTATTGTCCTTTAAGTTTCAAGT
Source organism: Fregata magnificens (assembly GCA_013389945.1). NCBI lineage: Eukaryota > Metazoa > Chordata > Aves > Suliformes > Fregatidae > Fregata > Fregata magnificens. The sequence goes on from WAAD01013963.1 coordinate 543, forward strand.
GCAGCACTTGTACTATACAAATTTTTTTTTTAATTACCATTTTCTTAGATTGGAGAAATATGAAGATGAGTCAAAGCTACTTACCTTGGAGCTCAGAAACAAGTCTGCTGAACTGGGTAAGATCTGTTGAAAGAAAGAAAACAAACTAGGTAGTAATAAAAATCTTTTCTGCTTTTTTCTGAAAATAGACTGTCCCTATTGCTTGGAAAAATGGTTTTACAGTACCCTGTACCTGTCAGGAATGCTTAAGTTTATCTTTACTCATCTGACTCCCTTTTCTTTGGTAGTCATTGTAGCTGGGAACAGTCAAACAGCAATGCTGTGCAGACCTCCAATAGTAAGACCATATGTGCATGGATTCTCCTGGAAGTCATTTTGGTTTCTCTGCACTCTTCCAGTTAATACTGATAGCACTGCAGAGCTGTTTGAGAGGTAGCGTTAGACTGCTGAACAGTAGATTCCAGGAATGACTTTTGTAGCTTGTAGCAGAGACAAAACACTTGCATTAAGCTTTCCTGCAGACCACTCTCCCCATGTTGGATGTAGAATCACACTGACAGTGATTAGCGTTAAATATTGCTTTGATGTCCTGTGATTTCTAGATAAGTGCTTCTTAGCCCCCAGAGTAAGAGATCTATCTTTAGCACTGTTTTCCCAGTGTGCAGCATATGTCTCTAGTCCTGATATGATAGATGAAAAGTATAGTTTGATGTCCTTGTGTGTATTGAGGGCGTCTAAAATGTGTTCAAAAGTTAACTGCTAATGCTTGTCTAGAACAAGGTGAGATGTGACCTGTAAGAATTCCAGAGCAAAAATGAGTTTGGTATCCAGTACTTGCAAAAAATACCAGTAATGTGAATGTGCACATAGAAAACATTTTCAAGTTACTAGTAAGTGGTTTCCTTTTTCAGCATATCCAGGTGAATATCTTCAGCAGTCCAGATTTTTTTCTGGAAAAATGCAGATGCATCAATACTTAGAGATTACTCCTTTGTAAAATTCTTACAGTCCACAGTTTATTTGAAGCCATGATTGTGGAAAACATAATAGGCTCTGAATTTTATTTAAGATGAATGATTAGTTTCTCTTCAGATATATATTTGCCAATGTCTTTCTGAATAATGTTTTCAACTCTACATTTAGATTGTCATAATATAGGTTATAGTTTAGCTTTACAATTTCTGAACTTAATCCAACAAGTTTTGAAAACTGGGTACTGCAAAGGGATAAATGCTTTATACTGCCTGCTAAATGTGTAAAATTTTTTCTGTTCCATTAATTTTACATTACATGTGCTGTAGAAGAGATGACTAAACTAAAATGTGACAAAGAAATGCAACTTGAAGAGCTGTCAGAAACACTGGTAAATGTTCATTTTATTAGTCTCATGGTATTTACTTTTCATATGAAGTCTCTCTTGCTTTTTAAGTGTCTTAAATGCCATATATAAACACTGTCTAATCTGCCTTAATGTTGCTACTAAACTTTCTTACCTGTCATTTAGACGATTTCAGTGTCTTCTTTGAAGGACTTGAGTCTTACCACTGTTTTTCTTGTTTTGTTCTGCTTTGATTTGGTTTTCCTTGTCAACATTTCTCGTCATTTCCTTCTTCGTTCACACCTATTCAAATGCCACTCCCTCTGGTCGTAAAGATTTCCCATTTTCAGTTATGCCTAGTACTCACTCTTTCCTCATTCTGAACCTTTCTGAATAATACTTTTTTTTTTTTTTTTTTTTGATTTACATTAGCTCAAACCTTGTGAGCACCATGCATATGACATTTAAGGCTGAGGGATCAACTAATTTTTGACAGTAAAGATAATTCCTTGGGTGGCTAGCTTTCTTCATAATAATCTTCTAAAAATTAAGTATTGTAAAGGCTTACTTCATTTTGCTGTTCAAAGGATAACCAAGCTTCTGACACCACCCAGAAAAGGCAGTGGAATTTCTGAAAAGGTTATGTGTGACAAAATGAGGAAACTAATACATAGGTTTCATAGTTTTATTACTTCACAAATCTGTTGTGATTATTTTGCTGTTTGTGGGGTGTTAGTTATGGCGAGGTGTCCTCCATACTGCAGCATTTAGTATCTAGAAAGCATTGGGTACAGTGTTGGTGCATGGCCCTTTTCAGAGAAAACATTTAAGAGCCTGCAGAAAGGTCTTTTGGGTTATAACACCCTGTTCCATGTATTCCCTTTATACTGGGTGTTCTTTCCTTACTGATAGGGAAGTTTCCTGAGGTAATTAGCTCTGGTCTCTGTGAAGCCTGCTGAACTGTGACACAGGCCCATTTTCTGTTACAGAAGTCTAAGCTATATGAATTACACTTTTAATGCAGGATTATTTTAGTTACAATCTTGTATTTACAAGTCTAACAAGAAACTGCATCAGCTAAAGTAAGATAGTATGAACCCAGGATTGCATTTTACTGCGTATGTTTGTTCCTTATATACTGTGCATTGAATTTTCTAAACTGAGTTTCACTAATGTTCTTAAACAGAGAAAAGTTGAAGGACTTCTAGTGAAGAAGAAAGATCTTGAGGCTACTGTAGAAAATTTGCAGGAGAGAGAAAAAGAAACGAAAAATGTTCTCCAAATCAGAGAGGTCTGAATAAAGGGTGATAGTAAAGTGTTTTTATAAATAGTTGTTACACATTAGCACTTTTATATAAGAACATAAGAAATATCACATAGCCAGACCAGTGCTCCACCCAATGCACTGCTCTGCTTGTGACAATGACAGCAGAAGATACTACGTAGTAGAGGAGCCTTACTGTTGTCTATGGTCCATTCCCCTTACATTCCTACAGTAGCTGTAGTAAGGATGTTTGAGGACACATCCCTGTCAGTTGCATTTGCTATCATTTTATGGACTTGTTCATGTTCATTTATCTCATCTGTTTTTGAACCTCCTCATACTATTTGCCTCTATAGCCTTCTGTGATAAGGAATTCCAGAAGTTCATAATGTGCTGTGCTTAAAAACTAATCTCTCTCTCGCCCTGCCTCTCTCCCTACTTCCCCGCCCCATAAACTGCCTGCCAGTGCCTGTGGTATCAGTGTATCACCAATTCTTTGGAGGAAACAGTATTAAAAACATTTATATATTATAAACTACATTACATTACAAGGCTTGCCTTATCTTGTAATGGCAGCAAATTTCTGAGGGAAGAGTTTTGCTTTGTGGTTTGGGATGCATCCAAAATATGTGCTTATTCTATCACATAGTACTGGAATTCTGTGATTTTTTAATTTGTTTTATTTAGGTGAATGCAAAAGCTTATGATATCTGAAATAAATGTCTTTATTTAAAATAATGTCCAAGGAAAGCTAATTTCGTCAGTAATTTTGCGGACTAGTTAGTTAGACTTACAATAGGGGACACGTTTAGCATTCGTATCAGCGTTCAATATCTCACACTACTTCCACATCACAACAGAGAGATGTAAAGATACAATCTGGCTAGTTTATGGCATGTATGTAGTTTTGTTTCATCTTAAAGCTTTGTGTTGTCAGTTCATTTCTGATAGCTTTCATGACTTGTAGTTTACATATGTATACGCAAAACACTTTCTTTTTGTTCTGCAGAAAGAAATCCATGATTTGAAAGTACATCTGACTAGTACAGCTGAAAAGGAACAGAATTATTTAAAACAGCTTATGACACTGAATACAGATCTTGAAGGAGAGGCGTATGATCATTTTTTAAAATATAGTATTAGGGTTGTTTTTGTGTTACATGGAAGTTACTTTACAGTGAAATGATCTATGATTGTTTTCTAATGAACATTTTGAACCTATGCACACAGTATGACATCCGTTATATACTTATATTTATAAATTGCATTTTCTGCATTTATGTGTATGGAATTGTTCCATATCTCTGTGACTTAGTTGGGTTAAGATGAAGAGAAAGTTTCTGAATTCGTTGTTAATCCTGCTTTGAGCCGGATATTGAACTACATCGTCTTCAACAATCATTATGTTTATATAAAAGTTGACTCTCATTTTCTTTCATTCTTCTGTCGCCTTTTTGCATCACTGTAACTTTGCTGCAAAGCTTACATTTGTAGATGTAACGTGAAGTAACACTTTGTAACCGATAAATTTAACTTAAAAGGAAATTTCAAAATACATTTTCTTATGTCTCTTGACCATTTGTTTTAAATTAGGCTAAAGAATGAACAACTAACAGGATATATTGATAAGCTTTTGTTAGAAAAAGAACAAATAGCACAAGAGAAAAGTGGTATGGCTACAGAACTCAAGAAACTGCAAGAAAGTCATGAGGCAAGTTGTAAACTTCGAGCTGTTTTTAAAGGACAACATTCGATTTAGAATATAAATCATATGGTAAACTGCAACATGACATAGTTCTGTAGAGTATCTGAACTACTTTTTGTGTTTAAAATACAAAGGAAGTGCAGTTACCCTTGTGAATAAGGCAGGTCAAGATACTGCTTAAGATGTCTTTGAATTTTTTAAGATGTCACTTCGAATTTTATGCATTTTACTTACATGGGTCTTTATTTAGGATAGTAGAAAAAAAGAAGAAAATACAAAGCAGTTAGTTGAAAAGCTGGAAGAAGCAAATGGCCAGCTAAGGCAAGTAAAAACAAATATTAATGTACAGTATTATTAAAGGAAATAGACTCAATTCCTTCAGAGTTAGTCTAAATGTTGTGCTCATATGCTGCTTTCTGTGGTTTTTATGTTAATGCTTTTTTAGGCTATATGGCTAAACAGAAACTATTTCGTATTGATGTTGACCATGGAGAAGCTTCTAAGAATTAGTGATACCCATTGCTACAGGAACAATTTTTGCCATAGCATCATATTACATATAGCTATTCCTTTCTGCATTAACATCTTAGGTGGGAAGGAAATGAAAATAGAAGTTAAAGGTTATGGATTAAATGTGAAGAGGTGAAACTGGTTATATGTTACTCTCTGAGGTAGTCTCTGTACCACCAACCCAATAGACAGGCAGCCTGCCATGTTTCATAGATGCATTACAATATTACATATTAGAATATATGTTACTCAGGTAAGGGTTAGGGTTTTATTACAAAAAGACATTAACTTACCAGTCACTTTACATCATTTGAAGAACGTTTTAATTGAACAGCTTATGACATTCTCATCAATATTAACGGCTCTTTTCAGAAAATAAAGTATGGGTTTATTTAGCAGTAGTGAAAAAAAGTTAAAGTTATTAAGTAAATATTTACTAATGCTTGCTAATTTGGCATTTAGAAATGAACTGGAGTCTTTGAAGGAGAAGATGGCAAAGAAAGGTGAAGAGATTAAAAGTAAACTGGATGAAAGAGAAGAAAATGTATGCCATATCATGTGCTTTATCATGAAAATCTATAACATAACCTGTAGGACAAAATCTAAATGTAAAACTTTTCTTTGCCTGCAAAGCTCTACCTAGGGATGTAATCTCTTACAGAGCCTTTCATCTTTCAGTGCTGCTACCAATTGAGTCAACATATGTACACATGCTGAGCGCTTTTATTTTAAAAGACAAGGACCTTCACTGGGATGTTTACTCTTTGCATGGAGGCTTAAAAGTCCAGATTTGTTAGATTTCAGGCAGACAGAGAACCCCCTTTTTTTTGTTTCTGTATACCCACTTAGTGATGGATGGGGTATGGATTAGCTTTCAATATGTAATACGAGTTTTAGTTTAAATATATTCAAATATTTTTACTTTCTTACTGTAGTTTCAAAGCATACCTGTTTTTTTAACATCATAATGGATTTCAAAATTTTATTGTAAAAATCAAAGGTTTACAATTACAATTCCAGGCTAAGAGTATTGAAAATGAAATTTCAAGAAAGGAAAAGCAGTTGAAGATTCTAGAAAATAAGGTATGAAAATCCATTTTTTTCATGGACCGTAGAGAACTTCATACAAGATTATTTTTTAAATTGCAAACTTACTTTTTTTTTTTTCCTTCTTTCTAAACTCTACAACCACTGAGGAACTGGTTCACTGCTATTAATGTTGATGCTATTGGGCTAGCAAAGTTCTTGTAGTACTTTATGGTTAAAACTCTAATCATTGTGACAAGTTAGCATGTGTTTCAGTCCCAATGGAATTAATCAGACTTGGGCAAATGCATGTTTAAGAACGTTGACAGTAATGTCTAACACAGTGAGTCATTTTTAGGAGTTTATTAATGAATGTTTGAAATACCTCTTTTAGATGAATAATTTAAAGAAACAGGTGGAAAATAAAACCAAATGCACTGAAGAGTTGCAACAGGAGGTATGTACAGTTTTTTAAAAGTCATAAATACATAAAACATGGTATTTTGTGGTAACGTACTTTTAAACAGTTTTTGTCTGGTGTGATATCTTTAGGTATACCTATGTAATTTATAACATTTCCTTTCTTATCCTAACTCTGAGCAAATTAAGGAGTCACCTTTGGAATTACTTGATTTGTAAAATTATCCTTACTTTTGAAAAATGCAATTACAGAAATAATATCTTTAATAAACTTTTACTATTTTCATTTAGTACGTGTTACCAATAGCAGAAGAGAATTGTGCACTAGGACAAATTGTTAATAACTGTACTGTAAAAATATATAACTTGTATTTTTTGTCATGACATCTGCACATTTTCTGTCAGCAACATCTTAGTTTTTCTTCCCATTCTGCACCCTCTTTTGTTATTCTCTGTTGTCGCCCATGAGGAGTCTTTCATAAGGTCATGAAGTAACAGTATTATTAAAGTAAGTAGTTGAGCACTCTTTTGTTTGGAAAATTGATCTGGAACCTGAACTGCACAACAAAAAGAGAGTTATTTGCTTGCTGAAAGCTGGAATTTTGAAGATTCTGACCTACTTGATGCAGTTAAATCATTACATAATTCTATTGACTTATTATAGTGTTTGGTTTATTTTAACAGAATAAGGTGCTGAAAAAGAAAATTACTGCAGAAAGCAAGAAAGCAAGTATTTATGAAGGAAAGGTAGGTTTAAATAACTTCATGTACAAGATGAGGGTAAAGCACAGACTGAATGTTTTAAGTCCCAGTGTAACTAATGATAATAAATGTTGAGCACGTTCTTAATTCGTAGAATCATAGAATGGTTTGGGTTGGAAGGGACCATTAGAGGTCATTTAGTCCAACCCCCCTCCAGTGAGCCGGGACACCTTTAACTAGATCAGGTTGCTCAGAGCCCCATCCAACCTGACCTTGAACGTTTCTAGGGATGGGGCCTTCACTACCTCTCTGGGCAACCCATTCCAACACTTCACCACCCTCATTGTAAAAAACTTCTTCCTGATATCCAGTCTAAATCTACCCTCCTTAGGTTAAAACCATTACCCCTTGTCCTGTCGGAACAGGCCTTGCTAAAAAGGTTGTCCCCATCTTTCCTGTAGTCCTCTAAGTACTGAAGGGCTGCAATAAGGTCTCCCCTCAGCCTTCTCTTCTCCAGGCTGAACAACCCCAACTCTCTCAGCCTGTCCTCGTAGGAGCGGTGCTCCAACCCTCGGGACATTTTTGTGGCCCTCCTCTGGACCCGCTCCAACAGTTCCATGTCCTTCTTGTGTTGAGGGCTCCAGAGCTGGACGCAGTACTCCAGGTGAGGTCTCACCAGAGCAGAGCAGAGCGGCAGAATCACCTCCCTCGACCTGCTGGCCACACTTCTTTTGATGCAGTCCAGGATACAGTTGGCCTGCTGGGCTGCAAGTGCACATTGTTGGCTCATGTCCAGCTTTTCATCCATCAGTACTCCCAAGTCCTTCTCCGCAGGGCTGCTTTCAATCCCTTCATCTCCCAGCCTGTATTGGTATCGGGGGTTGCCCTGACCCAGGTGCAGGTCCTTGCACTTGGCGTTGTTGAACCTCATGAGGTTCACACAGGCCCACCTCTCCAGCCTGTCTGGGTCTCTCTGGATGACATCCCATCCTTCTGGCATGCCAACTGCACCACTCAGCTTGGTGTCATCTGCAAACTTGCTGAGGGTGCACATGATCTCGCTATGTCATTGATGAAAATATTAGACAGTTTATTAAACAATTTAACAATTGTTTTATGGATCTGGGATACAGATTTTACAGGAATGAGCCCATAAAAATGGGAGATGGCTATCAGAGATTTGTAAGAGATGGACATCACATCTCGAGGAATTATGTTCCTAATCAGTCCCTTTCTTTTTTGGTTGATAGTGTACTGAACATTATTCAGTAATGCCACCCCACTGAAATAGCAAAGCAATTAAAATAAATATATATATTATTCACTTTAGGCAGTTCTTTTCCTGTGTTCTGCAATGGTAAGTCCCTGATTAGAATATTGTGTCCAGTTTTGGGTACCACACTTCAAGAAAAATGTAGACAGTTTTGAGGGTATTCGTATGAGAAACTTAAAAGGAAAAATTATAATCAAAATGCGCACTTGGGAGGAAAACATACCATAAACCAGTTAAAATCTTAAATAGATTTACAAGGGAGGGAATAAAATCTCCATCTGTATCTTTTTTCCGAAGAATTCACAGCATTTAGGGTGACTGCTTAGGAATAGACTCTTCCTATTTGTTTCATACCAAATTCTCATTAATACTAGCAGCTGAAAGGAATTAATCTTTTTTAGAACTAAATAAAATTCTGAAGATAAACTATTTCTAGATAAAATGTTTCTTCACTTCTTAATTGAAAAAAAAGATTTAATTGTAAACATAATACAGTCATACAGACATACTGCTAAGTCTCAGGAAACTATCTTAGGAGACCATCAGTTAAGCTTCATTTTCCTACCTTGCATTCCATGCCAGCAATGCTAAAGAGTCTTTTGTACAAAACACAGAATAGTGTCAGATTGCTAATGGACGATTCCCTTATATTGGAATGATTCTTCATGATTGACTAGCCTCTAGCTTTAGGACTGTTTTATTGACTGGGGTGCACAAAACTGGTACGGGCTGTCTTCCCCATTGTGGTGTTGCCATTGTTTGTATGAGTGTTTTCTAACTCACTTCAGGCCGAAGTTCAACTCTTTATGAAAAAAGCTGAACATTAAATAGGAAACAGTTCAATCATATACCTGAAAAGTAACAGAGTGGTTCTGCTTGAAAATAAGAGATTAAAAAATAAAAAATCATTGGCATATTTATTCCTGAACAAATAACAGCAATAATTCTGCATTCTCAAAAGGTGAATAAATTACAGTTAGAGATGGAAAATATGAACAAGCAACATAAGGAAACACTTGACATCTATCAAAAAGACATTGAAACAAAAAAAGTAAATGAAAATAAACTTCTTGAAGAGGTGAGAGTTGTTAATTTTTACTGCAACTTTTAATTATTTTTTTGTTGTATGATGGTTTTATGAAGCTATATCAGCCAGAGTCCTTGCTCTTACGCAGCAGTCTTATCAACGTAAATGGAACTTCTTGTGTATGCACGTGAGCAAAGCTTTAGTACATTAGATCCTGAAGGTGATGTATTTGTATATGTCTTTAAAAATAAGAACCCGGTTAAAACTTCTTTTTGTCAAGATATTGTTCACAGAAATTCTATTCTTGGTATAAATACATCATAAGCAAATTGGATTATAACTTTTCCCATATTAGCATTTTCCTGCCCATACTGTTTTGATGGTAGTATCAAAAAACATTAGGGCAGAGTGCTTGAAATGGCCTTGTGGTTTGAAAGGACACTTGTCTGCCGTGGAAGAATGGATGTACTTTTAATCTAGGTTTATTTGCCCATTTTAACAATATGTATAAAAGATGTAGGATTTGAAGAGCATCTTCAAAGCAAATGAAGACTACGGTAAATGAGACTATATATACATTGCACCCACAGGGGTAAGAAGAAATGAAACTACGATTTTTTAAAAAATATATTGTTGTTAATTGTTCATTAATTAAATGAAACTTCTTACTAACAGGTAGAAAAGATGAGGTTGCTTGCGGATGAAGCAACAATAACTCAGAGAGAAACTGATGTCCGATGTCAACACAAGATAACTGAAATGGTGGCACTTATGGAAAAACACAAGGTAAGAGATGTTACTGATTTCTGTGATTTGTCATGCATGATACTACGTTAAGTAAAAACCTTTCAAAACCAGAATATTATGAATTAGAAAGTGAAACTTAATAATAAAGACCTGAGTCTAGGAAAAAGAAGTTGAACACATGCTTGACTTTTCATCATCTAAAAATAAATTCATCTTAGATTTTGAAAACGTGCCTACTGGTAGATAAATTCCATTTATCTAAATTTCTAGAATTTTTTTTTTTTTTATATTCAGGCTTCCTTTGATACCATCCTAATGCAGTGTTCTTCAGTATCAGTTTGGGCCTCTTTTTATGAGGGGATTACTTCATGACCTTCAGCAGCTTAACTTAACATATTTTAATTTACATTCCTTATTACCCTGTTTTGCAGTATATTTAGCAGATATCATTAATAAAAATAATACGGCTAGCTCTTATGCGCTGGAACATGTACCGCTGCCTGGAGATTAAGCATTCTCTGTCAGCCCACAAAATAATACTGCTTCTGCATTTTCTGTTTTACAGTTTCTGCTGAAGCATCAATGTTTGTTCGTAGGGCTTTCTGAATCTTCAGAAGAGCCTTATTTGAAAAAATTAGTAATGTTTTAAGACTAGGTAGATCTATAACTGTCACATTTAGTCAAATGTTTTGAGTTTATTGGTTGTGGTTTTTTTTTTTTAAACACAGCATGAATATGATAAAATGGTTGAAGAAAAAGATACAGAGTTAAAACTTTATAAAATAAAAGAGCAAGAGCAGTTATCATCAAAAAGATCATTGGTAAGGCATACTCTTCAGCAGTTAATAAATAAATGGAGGGGCTGCTGTCCTTAATTTGTGATATAATTATAAATATGGTATTAGACTTCTTCCTATTTAACACTTGGGGTTAAGTGTCTGCTTTAGTGGGACTGAACAGTAAAGATCAACCCACTAATTTCTGTTTATTGTTATTTTCTTAGATTTTATTATGTGCATTAAAAAAACCCCAGATGTTTCTAAAACTAAATTGGAGTAGCTGTGCTTTTCTGTCTACTTTTCCTGATAGTGCGTCATGTTCTAACCTCACTGTCTGAATAAGAAACTTTTGTATTAAATAGTTGGATTCAACCCCCCACCCCCTATTCTTACAAGTGTTTTAAATTCTTACCTTGAACAGTTCTGGTCAAGTACCTGTTTCTTAGTAGTACTTCAGCTCTTTTTAAAACAAACTAAAACAAAACTTCAAGTCTAGAGTTGTATCACTTCCCCTGCGCCTCCCCCCCCCCCCCCCCC
>WAAD01013965.1:0-16380 GCA_013389945.1 Fregata magnificens
ATTCAATTTGCAACACTTTTATAGACATCCTCAGGCATACAACACCTATACCCATATATCTCTGCTCCCTATCAGAAAAATGGCAATAAACAGCACCTTCCTATTTCAGGAGGAATGGTGTGAGGATAAATACATTACAAACATGTGAGGCATTCAGACATCGTAATAGCAGGAATAAACACATCCCTAAAACAGGCAGAAGAGTTAGTGTTGTACTTGTACGTACATAGCTCCTTTCCCTGCCTATACCTCTAAACAGCTAAGCATGTTTCTGAGAGACACAGTGTCTCTAAAAATAGGGCACAATTCCACATTGTCCAATTCTCCAACATCACTTGAATTCATTTGGGCAGTTTCACCACAGAAGAATATAATCCAAACTCACAGACAACTACTTCTGAGATGGCTGAAGTGGTTAGAGAACCAGTTGTTCTCCATGTGCCTCTCCCAGCATTTGCTACCCCCAAAGAGCCCGTGGTCTCTCAGGACTGGGTACATCTTTTCTTCCACCATCCCTGTTAAAAGCATAGTGACTTCCACAACAGTCAGGAACCATTACTGCTTCAGCTATCACATCCAAACTTGCTCTTCAAAAATATAGGCTCCGTCTTCCTTGGGCTAACCTGAACATGATATAACAGGCACAGCTGCCCTTACTGCTAACAGATGCCAAGAAAACTTTGTCACCCAGAAGCAGTACTAATCTTTACGTATTGTCCCTTCAGTCAATCTGCAAGCTTATGGGAGTGCATATTTAATGCCTGTTAAAATCTTCTAGGAGTTACGCAACAGGAACAAGGTCAAATTCCTTTGCAAGGATACTGTCTTACCTACTAGTGAAGGATATTTTGCTTTGATGACTCCTTCCCTGCCCCGAGATTTACTTTCATTGGTGGTGTGGAGGACTACCAAGATTTAAATGGAAAAAAAGCCCCAACCAACCAAACCAGAAAAACCCTGCACTGTTTAGTTATGGAACTTACGGACATTTTCAGACTCTCAGATATCTGCTGATATAGCCATTATGAAGCCTAATACATTAAACACCTTTTTCAGCTACCTTTTTAAACTAGAAGTTGAAAACCTACACTAAGAGAACCACTGCATCGAACTTCAACACAGTTTAAGAAGAGGAAATAATACTTTTGAAAAAGTCAAATATTTGCTTTATTTTTCAAATTACTGTGGACAAGTACAAGATTTAAATATGCATTTCAACAGATATCAGAGGCAATATATTGATGATTGCCTAATATTTAATACACTTCAAATCAAAACACTAGAAAAATACATACCTGATGTTCTAATTACATAGAGCAGTCACCCCATTAACCACTGAAACCTAAGCACCTTAGCAAATGAAAATGCAAATACATGCAGGAGGGCAGAAGGGAGATCAAACAGCAGCTTGGGTTTAACATGCTCAAGTAGTGCCTCACAGCCCCCTTACTAACAGGGCTGCTCTTTGGAAGCCCCAAACCTCAGCTCTGCTCCAGCTCTTACCTTCCTGTGAGCATTTAATTCAGGCAAGTGCTTGCAAAAGTTTGAATGCGACTATCAGAGGCGTTGCCCATCAGTATGAACATCAGTGCTGCAACCAGGCATCTCCAAAAGCTAGAACCTCAATTTGCGTCAAACTACTCCATAACTAGACGATGTCAATCTGAAAGATCTGCTTCACTACAGGAATAAATGCAGACAGTTTTATAGATTCGATTCATAAACAGTATTGCTCCACATCTTTTTTTTTTAATTATAATTTTCCACCAAAGTACTTAAACATTTTTCTTGCTAATAATTAGCAAAAACAGAAGTCAGTGGCAAAAGTGACACATCTAAGATCTGGTTCAGCACTCACTGAAATACACAGAAGGAATTTTTGCATTCTTTCAGTACACTTTGAATTATACCAATGGATGTGAGATAACAAGACAACTGCTAGAACTGAACTCAGTACTAGTAATACAAAGAACACATTTCTTTTTAGATAGGCCTTACATGGAAGAAAAATTGGAGATCCATAACCACGTTACCAATCTTACTCCAGTATCCTAAACCAGCACTTTCAAAAGGGTCCCAAATCATCAAACCCACCTAATCATTCAGCCATCCCATGTTGACTAAACCAAAGGCAGAATAACCTCTCTCTGCGTTTTCAGGCACAACACAGCAATGAACAGAGCATAAGTGATTTTCCCACTAGAGATAGACACAGATTGCAAGAAAAGTCTAAGTGGCTGTAGCTAATAATCTTACCTCTATCCACACTGACTGACAGTAGGAAAGCATTGAGCACACTGTACGTATCGTAATCCTCTAATAAGCCTCTTCTATTCATCAGATTCTGTGTTTACATACATTTTGTAAAGTCACCTCTGTGCAAACTACTGATCAACTATTTAAAAGCAAGAGTGGCTTAATATACTGTTCTATTAATTGCTATCACCATCTCACTTAAGCGGAGTTTTTCATTGCTATTAACTATTTGAGTTCTCCACAAATGGTGTAACTGTGCTGCTTCATTAAATGTTCTTCCTCTAGCCTTCATCAAGTTTCTACTTCCAATATTATTTTCTTTTATGTAGCATTTAATGATTAGTTTCAAGTATATAAATTTGTATTTATAATACTGCAGATTTTCTTTCAGTTCCTCAAGCCACCCCTAGGAAACAAGCAGCTTTGACTGTCTTGGAAAAAAGTTCTTAATGACTGAAATTCAATGTAAGTTAAAAACTTTAAAAGGAAATTTGAGCAGAGTACAGAGATCACACAGCAGAAAAACCTGCGCGTAGAGACTGTTCAGCAGTTCTGAACTGCAGTTCTCTTTTTAAAGTCCAAAAGTGTTCATTTGCAAGGCGTAGAAATCTTGATGATTTAACAGGCACTATTCTAAGCTGCAGTGCCCTGCAAAGAAGGTACATCTCTACAGAGCTGGCTGAACAAATGCAGAGTCTGAAATGAATTCCAATCACATAAAATGAACCACGCAGTCTTCTCAACCTTATTTTTCATTTGCCCTCAAGATGTGTGTCTAATAGTAAATTCAGAGACAGGCCTGAAAACATGGTACAGTACACATTTTTGACAAATAACACTGAATTAACACTTTCTTTAGCCATCTGAATCTGTGAAATTGATTGCTGGTTGAATACAAAGTAAATAAGACTTCCTAGCACTGGCTAGCTCTAATACACGCTCCCTTGTAACTAATGAATACCAGATAAACATATCTTCTTTCATCCGAGCCATCACTGTGTTAAAATTTTGTTCCAGGCCTCTGTGTTACCACCTACAGAAAACTTTTTCATAAAACCTTTCCATATCTCTCACAGGCAAAACCTACAGTTTGTTAGTATGACCCACCAGAAGAAATCAAACCCCAAATTCCAGAACCTTGCAAGTTAAATTTCTTCCAAATATTCAGTGGCTTTCTCAACTAAGCTGCATCTTTCTTCCTTTCATACAATGGGGTTGGTACCAATAGCTATACACAGTTCATGGCATAATTGTTTATGCTGTAAGCACTGTTTATACTTACAAAATTAACTGAAGACGTTCGCACTGTATAATGCATTTGGTAAAACTACAGATACTTATATCTCTGTCACACAGGAAATGCTTGATTTACGAGATTTGTTTTCATCCCAGACTGACAGTTGAATTGTAAGGCTGAAATAATATTTTTCACTGAATAGAAAATTCAAATAAACTTTAATGAAGAACCACTAAAATTTTTGGCACTGCAGCTGTCAGCAGCTACTCCCATGACACAGAGCAGTATTTAGACCAAGGGAAAACTGGCACTGCAGTGCAGAAGTTTGTCTAGTCCTGATTCTTTAACTGCTCTTATTTAAAAAAAAAAAAAAAAAAAAAAAAAAAAAAAGATTAGGCTTTCCAAATTAAGGGAACTTTTAAAACAAAAGTATTGTCTCATAAAAAATATGGAGTGCACATGCAGTAAGAGTGACGTGCTACACTTCCTATTCACTGTACCTTTTGTACAAATTACCACTCCAGTTCTGTCCTCTAAGACCAGGAGGATGCCTCCTCTATTTTAGAGCATCTTCTGCTGAGATTCAGAGTTTACTTTTGGTATGGTAAGATTTGAAGCTAGACTGCATCTGAGAAAAATCTCCCACTGAGAGCTGGATTAGTCTTGAAGGTTTGAATCACGACTCTCCGAAGCCCTAAGCAGGAAGCACAGTCTTCATGCTCTCTACTCAAGAGCTACATTGGGGAGAGACTATCACATCACAGACCCATTTTCCCACCAGGCCAGGCCGCTTCCAGAAGGGTCCCACCTGCTGCCATCAAAGAGCTGTGTGGAAGGAGCCACTCCCCACTCCTCCATCCTAACCTCCTATGTAGCAATGCTAGCCAACCCAAAGTGCAGCCCTCATTCACCCTCAGTCTGGGTGTCGTAATATTAAAAAAAAAATATTAAAATATGTGTACGCCTATATGCATAATATGTTTTGAATAACAAGTTTCAGCACCACAAAGTAAAAATTAGAACAATTCCATGGGCTAATATTATACATAGACAACTTAGGTTTTTAGTTTTCCCCTTCATTTTACTCTGCGGTTTCCAGCTGAAACAAAACGATTTCCTAAGCATTTAAATTTAAGAGAATTTCACTCTATTGGCTTTAGAGTAGGGTTATGTGAAAATACTAATTTTATGTGGTGATGACCAGAAGTAAGAGGATTTGTAAGGAGACTGAGATGAAGCTGAACGTACAGTGATAAATTCAGAAGTAGATTTAAATTTAGGAAACTCCAAACAGAAGCTCCATTGTACAATTCTCTTTTTCCCTTCCATTAATTATTCAGAGATGCCAGATAGGACAGTATAATGTCAGCATTAATTTACATGTGAGTGAATATGAACGTATGCTCCTGAATTCAATGTATGCATGTGAGAGGAAGGGATCCTCAACTCAAAATGGTACAAATGAACAGACAGATATCATTCAAAACCCAACCTACGAATTCAGTACACTGAAATAATTATGTTGACCAATTCTAGAATACCACCACCCTTTCGCAGCTGTTAAGCACAATGCAAACATTTTTACGCTAAGCTTGCACGCAAGGAAAAGCACAGAATGACCAAGTCCCTGCATTTCAAAGCAGAAATACTGGAACAGTGCAGACGACAGCCCAATAGCATAGTCAGCTTAGGCAATGGAAGACCAAAAAGGTCAAGTACTGGCTACAAAACATGAACAGAGTCAGGGGTCATGAAGGAAAAGCAGCTCTTCCGCAGTTCCAGGACTCAACTCCAGGCAATCAGAGACTGAGCTTGGGCGACTTTGCTGAAGCCCAAGACCCACACAGGATAATTTGCTCCCATGGAACATGCAACAACTGCAGACTCTTACCTGCGGGTTCAAGACTGAACCTCTAACACATCTAAATATGGCATGCCAAGTTCAGCCAATGCCTTTTTAATATTCAAACAACCTCTACCTGTGTTAGAAGCCATTTCTTCCAGATTACCCATGCTCTGATACTCACCACCTTTTGCACATTTCTCAATAGAACACTTTTGTAAAAAATTAAATCCACACAAACTCGTCTATTTTCTGTGCTGCCCTCGATACTAGTCAATTTGCGCTTCTTTACAAAACTGAATTCTGAAAGCGTTCAAGTAAAAAGCTCTCCCTTCTGAGCTAAAAAAAAATTGCACATTTTAATCAAACTCCAGTCCACTTTCAAGTCTTCTATTTATTGTTTAACATTCCATTCCTAGACAAACTAGGTCCTTTACAAACATCCACAAATTAAGTTGCAAAAGGTCCATCTCAAGCAGATCACTACTAAAGCACTGTATTGTAACCATGAGATCATTTTGCACCAGACTAACGTCACAGTAGTAAACTGATTTTGTCACACAGGAATATTAATAGAACATAATAACTATAGGTAAACACACATTTCATATATACATCCATAATATGTATATTAAATATTTGTAGAACAAAGGATATTACTAGAAGTTTTTTCTTCTGACAAAGTAGTTTCATTACGCATTGAGCAAAAGATGTTATTGTCAATTTTGTTTCTATCCATAATGCTGTGGTAGGACCATACAAAGAGTTTAGGAAATCTAATGTCACAATAACATTAAGATTTCTAAAGGGAAATTCTGACTGATGGGCCAGATGTTACGAAAAATGTTCTCCCTAATTTTAATTGGGCTTATAATTAATTTTCCAGTTAATTCTTATTGGCACTGTCTTTCAAGGGAACTGTTCTGTCATTAGTGGCTAGTGTGAAAGACAGTTTCCATGATAATCTCAAGAAGCTTGCTAAAAGACTTTTGACATTACAATAAGAAGAAACCAACACCTTCAAACTTTATACCACCTTGAATTTCTCTCTTCTTCTATTTTACAATTCAAATCACTTCACCTACATTTAATCTGGAATTCCACTTTTTTTTTGTTGACTGCTTAATGAAATCGAGATCATTCTATCTGTTTTGAATGCTCATAAATAAGATATTAATATATTCTATACAACAGGAAGCATTTGTTCGATTTCTTGTATAACATCCCAGCTGTACAAAAAGCTCTTCATATTTATAAGCAATTTTCTTTTACTGTATAAAAAGGGATTCAGACTGCTTTAAAACCACAAACGAAAAGATCAGCGTCTCATTCTCTGTGTGTACAACTTCCATTACAGATGACAGCGGTACTTTAATTACAAGACTTGCAAGACCAAACTCTAAGACGACCATTACAAAGACAAAGGAAATGCAGGATTCAAAGAGAACTGTCTTTGCTAAGTCCTCGATGTTATTAAACTAAGAGCCTAGGGTTTTATGTACTAACCTAGATTTTGCAGCATGTAGAGATTTAACTGATTTGCACTCTATAAATACCAAAAATTGGCAGACACTAACTGGGGACATTTGTTTTATTACAAGCACGATTAGAACCCAGGTTTTATTTTTGTGCAGACAGCCTTAGCTGCCAGAAGGATAGCGCCAATTCTGTTAACAAAGAATAATGGCAATGTTTTGGAAACAACCTGAACTTCCTTTAAAAACCAAATATGTAGGCATACTTTTTTTCCCCTTGACTTTATTAATAATCAGTACCATAAAAATACTAACATTTCCCAGGCTTTGAATGACTTCCTTAGAGAAGCCACTTCCTTCCCAAGCCCATTCTGCAAATGGGAAGGATTTGATTTTTCAGTTTGCCAAAATTGTAGCATCAAAATGAAACTAATTTTCTTCGAGAATTCATGCCTTCTTGCAGGTGAATGCAGGTTGGTTGTTTAATTGAGGGGTCCAGAAACAGCAGGCGCTACAAGCTAGCACTGCCCAATTACCTAACCTAAGACCGCAGCAGGGAGGTGAGGTGAGTTTCAACATACAGCAGTCAGGAGGAAAGCAAACAAAAGGAAATCCTACATCAACCACAGCAATTTTTTTTTTTTTTTTTACTTTGTCTACAGGGGCATTCATTATGTTTTACATCAGTTTGAAACTCAGAATTTATACTTGTTTTTCGGGTGTTGCTCAGATAAAAATCTCAAGGGCTTATCATCCATGAATATCTCTATGCACTGACAGTTAGTTAGCAGGACTTAAAGGAAGGATGAAGGATGAAAGAAGGAGAAGAAGCGCAGAAGACATTAATCTACAGAAAATCCCATGAGACAAGGTCAGTACATCGGTCATTGTCTGTCTGAGGTGAGAAATTCAATAAAGCCAGAGGACAGCAAATCTCCTGATGAATCTTTGTAACATCTTTCATTTCAATAACAACTTTTATGGCTGGCACGAGGTAAAATACTTTGTGATAAGCAGCTCTTGGAAAGTCCCAGAAAACTGCAGTTGCCAGCCTCAAAATAACCATAGTTTATTGCCTTGAAACATCTACCAAAATTTGATGATTCCACAAGATTTTCATAGCAAAGCCCCAACTGTGCAGAATTAATTTCTTAACACTAATTGTTTATTTGTATCATGATACTCTCAGGAGTCCCCATCACATTCAGGGACAACTTTATTCTGTTATGTATGGCTACATAGGTGAAGAATAGCTATTCTTCCTTAATGTCATATGCAAAGAGTGTAACCTGTTTCTAGACTAAAAACCTTTTACTACCACTTTCTACCACACAGAGCTCAGAAAGAGCCTGTATTTCTTTAGCCCCATCAAACCAAGAAATTCAAATGTTCCTTATCAGAAGTAGAATTTAAACAACGTAGTTCATTTCTAACCATTGTGATTCCTGAAACAGCATCTTGCTCTATCTTCCAGGAACAGGCAGCTGATTTAAAAAAAAAAAAAAAAAAAAAAAAAAAAAAAAAAAAAAAAAAGGCTCTGGTGGCCTAAAGTACAGATGCCCAGTTAGTGCACAGACATAGTTTTCTCCCCCTCCTATTTCCAACTATTGGGGCAGGAAGCCTCCATTAGGAAACAAATAAAAGGGACAGAATTTAATAATCTGATGTAATCAACAAAACTTTTGAAATTAAATGAAGCCATGATGTCACATCTGCCCCTGAAAAACAGGCTATTTGTTTTCTATGGGACTGGTTAGCAATTTCTTGGATGGCCTTAATTTCACACCAGCAAACATCATCACATACTTTTTTTCCATTGATGCATCTAATGCTATTAGGAATTTGGAACACCATGAAATGAACTAATTCTGTACTGAAGAAGTCCTGAAGAAAAAAAAAAAAGATATCAAAGGCAGCATGCTCACAAAACTTTTAGATTAAAATTTTGGCGGCAACCTCTGGACAATCACCTGTGCTCTGGCCACATATAAAAAGGTCATAGAAGAGTCTTAAAATTAATTTGAATTAATTCATTCTGTGATGTCCATAAATTAAATATTTTTATTAAATATTAAATGAATCCTATGACCAGAAAAAACTCCTTTATGAGTTAATATACCATACTTCGTTTCCCCCATAGTTTAACCATCCCTAATTAGTATCTTATGTATAAAAAGCAGCAACTGTTTAACTGATAGTATACAAGCACAGTTAAATGGATGGAACCGACCAGCTTTAATTTGCCCAATGCCTCAAATTATGTGTCCATCTAACTTGAAGGTGTACAATGTGCAAGAATCTTTTTTCTCTGTGTGTTTGCTTCCTTTTTTTTTTTTGCCTTGAATCTTCCCATTTTATGTGGAGCCATTCTAGAATTAAATAAATATACTGAATAAAATTAATCTGACACAGAAAAACTTTGAAAGGGATCTTCAGGGAAATAAAAAAAATATGGAAGATAAATATTTAATAAAAAGGCACCGAGGTGAAACTTGCATGACCTTCAGACTTTTTCCTGTCATAAACACATCAAAAACTGTAATTTGACATTGCCAAGGCAGGTAACAAGTTGTGACCACCAGTTGGCAACTATGCATGGTATCATGCTATTCTAAAGCACAGGCCTATTTATATTCATCTTTTCATTACCCAGTCCAGCTCATTAGATTGTTTTATTTGCAGATTAAAAATATATATATACACCTATGGAATTTCATTAAATCCAGGCTTTCTAAATTGCAGGCTAGCACTGTAACTACTGAAACCACCCTCCTTGGATTGCATTGATTTTAATGGAGTATTTAAAACCCAACACAGACAAGCCCAAACTAGCTGTGAACAGGCTGGTCTGCTGGTATGGCACAGGGCAAGGCTGGATCTCCAGAGGCAGGGATGGAGCCCATTAGGAAAGCAGCCTGCCGAGGAGTAGGTCTGGTTCGTCCAGGCATACAGCAGCACAACACTGCCACTATCCTTCGGTATCAGAGGTGCACAACCTATCAGCACTGCATTGCATGCTGCGGGCAAAGCCTAAATTCTCTGGGAGCGGGTACTTACAGTATGATTTCTGGATGCCTAGAACAATGAAGCCTGGCCCAGTGAAGGCTTCAATTTACCACCACTGAGATGACTGTAATATAAAATCCTGATAATTAAAAAGGCAGACTGATTTACACCCAGCATAATGTATTCTTAACTAGGTAGACTAAAATTTATTGTGCACTTGATCTCAAGAGAGCTAAAGAGTATTTAAAGAATTTTAAAATATGTTAATTACAGCATATCAGCTGCTTCTAGTTCATCTTTGTTTTGTGGGGTTTTATCGTCCTTAAAAACAATATGCACATTCAAATGCTAGCATATGATATTGCCTTGAAGAACAGCTGCCCGTTTGGATCTCCAACGGGTAAGAGATGACACACAAAATACTAAAACAACCTTAAGAGAGGTTCATGTTATCTGTGAAACAGTTCATATTTCAAGCTTTTTGTCCCATTTTGGACTTAAGAGAAAGCCTTAAAAAAAAAAAAAAAATTCCATAATCTTTACATTACAAATTCTTTCTAGATGGCAGCATTTAAATGCTTTCTTTTTCCTTCCATTTTTATTATTTTTCCTGCTTTCATTTTTTAATGGAATGAATAAATCATTTAGTGTTTGTGAAAGGCACCAGATCAGTAGCTCTGGAGACTCAAGTCTAATTAAATTGTTTTCAGAGTGTGCGACTTCCTTTTTCCGTTACATAAACAGAGGATGGCAACCACCCAAATTGCACTGAGGGTACCCATAACAGCCAAAATCTGCTTCCCACTGAAGTCAAGGGTTCTGATCACTTGTGCTTTGCATTTTCACTTTTCCCACACTATCAGAGAAGGGACAACATGGTAACTTCATACAGCCACCCTTCACCAGCAGAAACAATCACCTTGGTAAGGGAAGTGCACTTCAGCTCTAAGCTACAAACCAGAAGCCCACGCTGTGTCCGCACAGTGGGGGACACTGCCTCTGTCCCTGCTGTACCACAGACGAAAGACTTCCTATTCCTAGTAACTTCCAAAATAAAGAAAAAAACACAACAAATCCCTCCTGCTCATGACTAGTTCTTAATAATATTGGGATTTTTTTAAGCTAAGCTGTAACCTTGTGACAGAATACTCTGAGCTGACCCTGACTCTACCGTAATACTCCTGCCAACCCACCAGTGGGGCTCCTTTCCATCTCACCTCTTGCATCAAGTTGGGAGCTGTCAAACTTGCTACTTTACCTGAAAGCTCTTTAGGTTTCAAAGGATAATACCCAGCAGGAAGCTCTGTGCACCTATTTATATACAAATTGCATGCCAAAAAGCACCAAAACAACTTTAGAATTCAAAATTAAAGGAAAAAAAAAAGTGAAGAAAAAAGACAATTTGTGCCACATTCACGACATATCATCTCTGTGATGCTGCACTGAAATCTACACAAAATAAATGAACCCAATTTAATATTCCCAGTACCCAGTGGAACCAGCAGCCTGAAGGAAAAGCTAGAACTGAAGCATTACTATAAATTGTTTTTTAGCACTCATAACGGCTTGTCGCTCAAAATTCCCAAATGGCAAAATCATTTTCTGTAGTTCTTATATAAGATAAATTAATATCTCCAATCTGCACAGAAATATTTTGTTTACTTACTAGTCTCCTGTCTTATGTATTAATTTCTGGTACAGATTCTGCAGCCCTGCATAACACATCCTAAGTCTAATGTTTAAGAGGGGTTTACTTAATGAGCCTTAGTATCCCAAGTAAAAGGCTCAATACAACAAAGACAGTTAACCAGCAGTGAAACAGGGCATTACTATAGATGCAACTAGAACACAGAGCCATTATGTCAATGCATTTATGTATACTTTCACATCTACAACAGACAACGACATTCATGCTAAAATACTAAGATAAACATCTTGGGACTGTATTTATTTCAACAATACAGCTTACATATGGCTGGTCTAGCCAACCTAAAAACGCTACACCACCTGTTGTGGTTTAACCTGGCAGGCAGCCACTCGCTCACCCCCCCACCCCCTAGTGGGATGGGGGAGAGAATCAGAAGGGCAAAAGTAAGAAAACTTGTGGGTTGAGATAAGAACAGTTTAATAACTAAAATAAAACAATAATAATAATATTGATGATGATAATAATAATAATGTAATGAAAAGGTAAACAAGGGGGGGGGGGATGGGACAAACAAAAAACCCCAAGGTGATGCTCACCACCTCTTGACCGATGCCCAGCCAGTCCCTGAGCAGCGATCGCTCCCCCTAACCAACTCCCCACCATTAATATACCGAGCATGACATCATATGGTATGGAATAGCCCTTTGGCCAGTTTGGATCAACTGTTTTAGCTGTGTCCCCTCCCCTTCCAGCTTCTTGTGCACCTGGCAGAGCATGGGAGGCTGGAAAAGTCCTTGACTAGTGTAAGCACTACTTAGCAACAACTAAAACATCAGTGTGTTATCAACATTATTCTCATCCTAAATCTAAAACACAGCACTATACCAGCTACTAGGAAGAAAATTAACTCTATTCCAGCCGAAACCAGGACCACCACCTCATAAGAAGACCTAATGTCTAACATAACACACAACAAAATATTGGTTAGCTCATACAGAGAAGAAAAAACAAGCTTCATTTACTTGCTAGAAGACATAGCTTAAAACTGGCCAACCTCACTCACGAAATTAGCTCTATTGATTTCAAGAGATTCAGACTGACAAACCTTTAAAGTGGGGTTCATCTCTTCTAACTGTAAACACTTACAAAGTAGATATCTACATATGGGTTAATCACCTTGAGCTCCTTTTACAGTAGGCATCTGCATGTGGGTTATTAAACTTCAGTCCCCTTTACAGTTTGTGGAAAGAAGCAGGTGTTTTTATGGAGAAATCTAGGTGCTGGTATGTTAGGTTGAGTTGAGCCTCTTTCTTTACAGGGAATGGAAGTGAAAAAACAGAGTGCTGTTTAGGGTTTAAGGCAAAATAATTAAAAATGCTTAGCCTTTTCCCTTTCTTCTCTATTGTGAACAAAGACATCTCTAAGTAGGAAGAGAGATAAGCAGAGCTCACACTAGACCTGTGGAGGCCCTTTTTCAAAGTATACGCTTTGGGCATGGTTCTGCTCCTTTTCATTCTGCAGAATAAAGATTGTTACTGCTTCAGAAGAGTTCCTGTAAACCACTGATTTAAAACCAGTAATTTTAAAGTTATCATGCAAGATAATTAGTTACTCAAGCTAAATAAAGTAGTCAAGTGTTAGTGAGACCCAAAGTCACCCAAACTGCTAACCAAAACCATATTAGAATGAATTTGAAGCAGTTAAGTATACACTTCCTTTAAAAATTAAGCTCTTAGGTTTTATCTTTTTTTGTTTGGTTTTGGTTTTTTTTGTTAAACAAGAAATGAGGTTTTGTCATTTCCATGATCTTTCCCGTCAGCTATGCTTTCAAGCAAAATTCAACCACTTAGGATAACATTCAGCAGACTTTTGCAAGCAATTAGCAAAAGACCCAAGTACATTTAATTGTCAGGAGTCTTACTACAAAACTTTGCACTAAGGTAGGTTTCAGTCTCACAGAAACTTCCAGGAAGAAAAGCAAGAGACCACAGAGAAACAGAAGACTCTCTGCAGAACTGGGACTTCCTTGTCTTCCTCTTTCCTCTTACTGGACAACACCATAAAATATAGAAATGGAGAGAAATACTCTGTTTTCCTACTGATAATCTTAATTCAACACTTGCCTACAACAACAAATCATGATGAACCTCATACACGCAAGCAATAAAAGTGAGAAACATTAAGTGCATGCCACGCCCAGAAAAACTACTCTACATACTGTTCCCAAGCTACAAACAATGACTCTATCATGCATCCAAGGCAGAAGAAATTCAATTCAAAAGTCAACTCCCAGGCTAAGTATACCTTTAAAAATATATTCTGGCCTTCATCAAGTCAAAGAAAGGAGGGAACATACTCTTGGCAAGTTTGCGGATTTGGGGGGTGGGGGGGGTGGGGGGTCCCCCCTTAAGTTGTGATCCACTTAAAAGCCTCAGGCAAAATTCTAAAAGATATCACAGTGAAACTATTGACATGATTCAGGAAACGTACTAGGAAGAAAGCAAGCTCCTAGTATGTGTTTTTCTCTATTTTGTTGTACAAATACATTTGGGTGTGGATATTTTTCTTTCCTTCTTCCTCTCAGCTGCACAAGTAAATAAAAATGTAGAAACACTGCACTAGCATTCTCTCTCAAGATGGTTATTTCATAAAAATGTTTTTCAAAGTTTACCTTGGACTTTTTTGCAAGGGAATAAATGCATTTTTCCCCACAGTGAATAACTAACATTTGCCCTCTCCATCTTAACTGGCACACAGGGATAAGCTGAACTCATCAATTGCACTGTCATAATAAATTTTAGCTATGTTCTGCACACACATTAATTTTCTTATTCTTACGTGACTGAGAAAGGAAAACTTGTAAGAAGAAGGAAAATACTACATGTTCATAATAATCTGGAATATACAGAATAAACCACTCAGGCTTTTCTGTATTCATAAAAAAATCAGTGGCTCCAGCCATAGCTTTCCAAAAATTACTCAAGGAACAGGCTACAGATTGGTCTGGGAAAACAACAGGGTCAGAGTGGAATTAATTTATATTAAAATCCATAGTGGAGCAGATTATACTAGTCTCACTCATGCTGACTACTACTTTACTGACCAAGTCAGTAGGATTGCAGGAGTCACTAGGATTAAAGACAGACTAAAGTACTATGCAATTCAGAAAAGAAAATATTTTGTCTGGAAAAATTCCTGGTCCAATAAAAGGAAAATAAATTGAAATAAGTAACTTATAGTAGGGAATTGCGCATGAGGGGAGATTAATCTAATGCAGCATACATTTTCCGGATCAGAAAAACCAAACATGCAAATCTTGGATCCTTATATTCTGGAGAGTCATTAAGGGAAACTCTATGTGTGGAAGAAGAAATGGATGTACAGAATGAGCATTTCCATTACTTAAATTCCCTTCTCAGTAAAGCCCATTTGGGGGTTCCTTTGACTTGGAACACTTATTCCGAACTGTACAGAAGCACTTCTGGAGTAAATCTACAGAACAAAGAGCTGACACCCCTGACTTTGTACCTTAAGGCATACAATAAAGTCAGCTGAAGAATTAATAGCTTGAATCATTCCATTAGAAGTAAAGTGTTCAAGGAGCTGAGGCCATTACCACAAGCTTAATGGAATTAAGATATTAACAGAGTAAACAGCGACTCAGCTCTTCTATAAGTTATACTGCAGTTCTGAGTAAACACCATCTTCGTCAGATAAAAGCATAAGGGTCACTGTTTCAGGGATTTCAGAGGCAGTGGGAGGAAGGAAAGAGTTTTTGCATTTAAGTACACATTAGAACTTGGTGATTCCTGGAGAGAGACCTATTAATAATTAAACAGAGCTTCTGGGTTGAAAACCCAATCAATAATATACATTAAGGTCAAACATTCCTTGAAAAATTGGCAAACGTGGGTTTCAGAGGTTATGTATTCACACATAAGAATTTCTATTTACACCCCTCATGTCTGTCATTACTATATCAAATTAATGCTAACCTGGAGCCTTTTTAAACCATAGTTCCTTACAGTGTTATGTTTAAAGCCTTACAAAATATTCCTAGTTACCTACCAGAATTTTCTTTATTGTTCCTCTAGTCAAAGATTTAAGGGTTTGATTTGTTGGGGTTTTTTGGTGATCTACCTGTAAAGAATTTAATGAAAGTGAAATTTTAAAAGAAAAACAATTGCCTTCTGTCAACAAGTTGCTAGGCAATTCTTACTAAGGGATGAATTAAATTGGATTTTACTGTTATAAGTATCAGCTTACCCTAAAGAACAAGAATTCTTGTTCATGTATAGTACTATTACAATTCTTAATAGGTTTGTTGCCTTTACAGTGATTTTTCAGACTTCATTTGAGGAAGTTCTCCTAACAAAATAGAAAACCTTTGCTATAGCACTAAATTAAATTACAGGAAATCAAAGAAAGTATATGTTTTACAAAGTAACGACAGTGTAGTCAGCAAATGAAATAAGATTTTTTTAGAAGTTTCAGTCATTGTCAAGACAATTCATAACTATACAAAAGCTTTCTAGCTGAAATTTTGCCAACATAATACAAAGTAGCAGAGTTGACAGCACCAGAAACTGATGGACTATCAGAGTTTCCCTTGCTATGCCAGACTTAATTTTTTTTTTTTTTTTTTTCCCTAAACAGGACATGGTAACACTATCCTGCAAATGTACCTGCTTAACCACCTTGAAATAGCACACAGATTCAAAAGAGTAGAATAAAACTACATCTGTACCATAAAAAGCTGCTCTAAAAAAAAAAACCCCAAAAAAACCCACCACCACACATCACCTTTCTTGCAAATCCTTACTTCTTATTTACTATTTTAAAAGTGTAAGGTAGTATTTGTTGTGCAATGCAAAGCAAGAAAAGGAACTTCATCCAACCTAGTGACAGAAAAGAA
>WAAD01013966.1:0-35294 GCA_013389945.1 Fregata magnificens
CCCCCCACCCACCCCCACCCCGAGCAGAGTTTATCATTTTTTTGTAACTCCCCTTCAAGTAGCTGTAGGCTGCAATTAGATCAGCATGAACAAGCCTGAGCTCATCAGCCTGTCCTTGTGGTGCTGTTTGCTTGTACTTATTTTATCAAGCAGCCTGGAACATTGTGTATTTGAATGGGATATATGTTTTTTAGATCGCTAAAAACCTAAAAACTTAGAGACTGTACGTTGTGATCACTGTATGTTGTACAATGCATAGTCTAAGTTAATAGCTGAGGTTAGCTCTATAACTGGTAGAGCGAGGTACTTCCAGGTGATTCATTCCACCTGGAATGGTGCAAGCCACCCTCTGATGGTATCAGCTTCTGACAACACGGGGAAGTTTGTGAACAGTCTTTGACTAAACTGAAGAAAGGTGAAATGAATCCCATATTTAGTGTTTGGTTTGCTTTCTTGTATAGTGCTCCCCAAACATTTGATCATTTGCAAACTCAACCAGAATATTTTTTTTCTGCAAGTTATTGCCAAAAAATAACTAATAGATGCAAGACTGATCCTTGTAAGCAATTAAAAACTCATCCACCTGATGTCTTGTGTCTGGCGAAATCTTTAAAATTGCCATTTAACTAGTTACTGACCTAATGCATGTATAGCAGGCTGGCCCTGCGGGTCGTTGACTGAGCTCTTGGGTGACACTAAGTCAATTGCATTAAAGAAGTCTATCGGCTGGTAGCGTGCAAGTAGCTACCCACCAAATTAATGATCTTAATAACAAGGTAGTTCAACCAGACCCCTTTTTGAGACTGTTTCTGAAGACCTATTGGTTTATTGCAGGCACCAGGTTCTCCGAATCGAGACAAGAAATGAGGAGGAGGTTAAGAAGTTACAGCTTTTGGAATCGCTGGAACACCTTGAGGTATGTTCTTACCACAGAGGCATTTTTTAACATTTCAGACTGGGGTAGGACTTATCAGGGTAGGACTTTGCATCACATTTGAAAGGTTCATACCATACTGTGACAGCTGCCATAAATAGATTTACTGTCTCAATACTTGGTGTTTGATCTGCAAGTTTTAGTACCAGCTTGGTATTCAGGAGTGCCTGCATTCATATTTTCTTCCTGCTGGATTTATAATCGTATTTGAACTGATCTGCTCTGAGTCTTAATATCGAAAAGCTTGTCTTTAAAGTGGGGATGCTAATGTTTTTGTACTTGTCTCCCAGCGTTGTGGGAGGAATTTATTAGTTAGTCTACACTGTATTGAAACAGGAAAACACACTATAAAATTCTAGGTTAATACAGTTCTTATTGCCATTGGTGAGAATTTTTATTATCACTTCCTTTAAAAATATTGATTTGAATAGCACAGAAATTAAAATTTAGAAAAGCCCTACCAAAGGAGAAATAAAAGGAGAAACAAAAACAATGGGTTTCATATTATCTAATACTGTAATACAGAGCTTTTCTTGAAACTATTTCTGGTAAAAGGGAGAATAGTAAAATAATTATCATAGAAGACTAAAATTTCCTCTTGCTTATATGACTGAAGCTCTGAAGTCAGTGAAAATGCTGACTTTAGCCTCCTGCGGACTTTTTTTTTGTTTTGTTTGGTGAGTTTGCCACATTAACTGATACAAGGTTGTGGTGAGGCCAAGCTAAAGAATGGAGTGTGCTGTAAGCATGACGGGGCACAATACTGCAGGAGTCATTCAATTTGGGAGAAATCAGCGTTTCTAAAGCTTTAGAAGAGCTGTTTGCAGAACGCTTTCTCCAAACCAAATCCATTTTCCTTTCTCTTTTCAGCTTGATTTCTGGATAAATCCCTCGACCCCTGCCCTCCCTGTGGACGTGCGAATCCCCGTTAACAGTGTCCAAGCAGTCAAAGCCTTCCTGGAGTCCCATGGGATTGAGTACTCCATCCTGATCGAAGACCTGCAGGTAGGCAATGCCATTGGCACATATTTAGCTTTTATATCCTTTTGAAACAAATAGGGATTCACAATCTGGCCTTGTTCATTAACATGGACTCTTCTATACTCTGCTTTCCATGAGGTCTTCCCCTTATTTTTGTAGTCTGTGGATTAGTTTCTCAGACAATCTGTGGATCACTGCTGCACTGGGAAGCTGTGGGGATCACTCTGCAGATGCTATCTGAAACCATGTTGAATAGTGACATCAATAAACTCATAGGCTCCATGGGGCTCTTCTGATAACCCCTGAGGAATTTCGTGTGGTCTTCTGGCCTCAGACATTTGGGAATCACAACACTAAAGTTACTCATAATTGAGTAAACTGTGTTAAGAGTAGCTCAGGATCATAATCTGAAAGAACTGTGCACCACCATGTGAGAGAAAAGTCACCCACTTGAGCACTAATCCGACATTTCTTCATGAGCAGTAATCCCAAAATGGCATCTAAAATACCGTTAACTCAGCAGAAACACTGCCTTTTTTTTTCCCCAAAAAAAACTTTCCAGTGCTATTCTTGTTCATCTTAAGAAGTGTTTAAAACTTAATGCTGACCTTTTAAACACTGGTATTCTTGCCCACTTCACTACAGATACATTCAGCAGAAGCATCTGTTTGCTCCATAGCTGTGCGAAGTTCGGGTCTGGGACTGGAGCCAGTATGCAGTGCCATCATGTCATCGTTTGAGATAAATGTTTGGTCAGAAGTTTTCAAATTAAGCAGGCTTTTCTCAACATTTGAATGGCTTCTTTTAGGTTGTTCTAGATCAAGAAAAGCAAGATATGGCCTACAGTCAACAAAGGGAGCGCAGCAGCAACAGCTTCAACTATGGAACTTATCACTCTTTAGATTCTGTGAGTACCTCAGCTTTGGGGGAGGAGGATTCTTTTTTCTGGCCTTTTTTTCATGCTGTCTTCAATCAAACATCCTATGTTAAGATCTAAAATGTCTTTCCAGCTTATTTTGCCACGTGGCTTTGTTTTTTAAATGGATTAATTTTGTGGTCAGCACAATGAGCCAGCGCTCTCCCTGACAGAGTGTTGGAACAGGCAAGTGTTGATCATACTTCTTCACAAACTCTTCTGCAGAGTTATGTCAAAACCCTTCCTTCTGACCCTCAAAAGAGATTGAGAAATAAATGAATCTTGAAATAGGGAAATATAGGAAGCCAGTAACTATCAAGCAGAGCAGAGGGTAAGATATTTTTTACTACCAGAAGTTCATAAAGAGGGTTTTGAACTTTTTCCTGAAATAAGATGATCTTGATGATATAGCATAGCAGTGCTTCCTTCTACTTTGTGACGTTAGGAAGAGCACTGACTACACTGATGTAAGGTGGGATGGGGCTTTGAAGAGGTCATCGTAATCAAGGCAAAAGGAGAGAAAAGTAGATTTCATCAGGTCCTACAATTGTTCTGGGCAGTACTATACATAAATGTAATGTAAATGTCATCATGGCTTTTCATTTCAGATTTATGCAGAACTGGATCATCTTGCAGCTGAGTATAGCAACATTGTCAGTAAGCTCCAGATTGGGGAATCCTACGAAAAGCGGCCTTTGTATGTGCTCAAGGTATGACATGTAATGTACCACAGAATGTGTGCATATGTATGTGTATACATACACTAATATACATATGCATTATAGATACAGCACAATTCAGTCCAAAGCATCCCAGTCTATACGGGATGTTCTTGACTAAAAAGGTGTCACTGAGAGTTTTAAAACTTTGTCTTTTGTTCAACAGTTCAGCACCGGAGGAAGCAACCGTCCTGCAATCTGGATTGATGCTGGTATTCATTCCCGAGAGTGGGTTACCCAAGCGAGTGCAATATGGATAGCTAAAAAGGTCACTTCAGCAGTGACTGATTTTTCTTTTATCTTGGAAATGCCTCTGACTATTTAAAAGTATATCACACCTTAGCCAGCTCTGCTAACTCTCCTTCACACCTCTTAAAACGCAGCCGACTCCAGAGAGAATACGGCAGCTGCCTAGACAAAGAATTGAAAAATGCTGTGTATTGTTAGAGCAGCTGCATTTAGGTAGACAAAATGTAGTAGTTCAGGTGAAATTGTTGAGGACTGCAGGGCTGATGATAGTTATACAGATAACCGAGGACTTTGAGATTAGTTTGCTGCTTTGGTCTGCCAACACAGAGGAACACTGCGTGGTTGGTTGCGTTCCAGAAAAATGCCAAAACTTCCAGCTCTGTATAAATGAGCATTTAAATTCTGCTGAAAATTACTAAGCCACCAGAGAACTGCAGCACAGTTGTGTGTTTGCAACCTCGCTAATCCATCTCAATCTTAGTGCCAACCTTGGCCCATTCTCTGGGACAGGCAGGAGAAAATTTTGTTGCCCTCTTCCATTAACTTCCTGTCTTCAGAATAAAATAGTAAACCAGATTCATTGCTCTCTCCAAGCTCCAGGTCTAACGAGGAACAGTTATGGCCAGCAGATAATTAGTGTTTCTTGTCTGCCTGCCCCAAAAGCCAGACTTACCTCTGTACCTAGCTGTTAGAGCGCAAGCATGCGGGAAAGAAATATGCTGATAATCACGGTGTACCATGTTGTCTCTGCTTAGATTGCCTCCGACTATGGGAAGGATCCATCCATCACCTCTCTGCTGAACAAAATGGACATTTTCCTGCTGACAGTCACAAACCCTGATGGATATGTATTCACCCACACCACAGTGAGTAAGCATGCTGTCTGTCTAAGCTGATTTAGAAAGCTGTCATGCTCTTCCAAGCGAACAATAAATGCGAGGAAAGTAGGCTCTGAAAGTCCATTTTTTTTAATGCTGTAAGAAGGAGTTACAAAAGAGTGGGGCAGCCAAAGATACTAATTACTTGTCTTACTCTTCTTAATCCACTGTAAATTCACCAGCCCATCTTGGCAGTCAGCTCATCAGAAATAATCTTAGGCTCGTGCCTGGGATCTCTTCCTGGTGAATGGCAACTATTTCTGGGTAGCAGACTTACTGCAAGGACCGAGATTCACTCCTTTTCAAAGCCATAGTGTGTGTTTGTTTTAGAATCGCATGTGGCGGAAGACCCGCTCCAAGAATCAAGGCAGTTCATGTGTAGGAGTTGATCCAAACAGGAACTGGGATGCAGGTTTTGGAGGTAAGGATAAAGTTTCTGGATTCTGGCTGTCACTAAGAAGAAAGTTCCCTTTCGTTTTCCCAGATCCTGTTACACAGGACCAGCAATCGCCTTAATATAAGGGATTCAGAAAGAAAATGGTCAAATAGGATGGTAGCTGTCTTTCGTAAAGATAATTTCATGTTGATCAATTGCCAATGAGCACAAGATGAAGGCAGTGATCTGTATCATCTAGACGTATGTCCCTTGAGTATTCATGCTCTGTTGCTGCTGTTTGAGCATTTATCAGCATTTAAAGCCTTGCCTTTGGCTGAAGACCTCTTCTTAGGAAAGCCTGGCTTTGTGTTGGTCTGCTTTGATCTTTCATGAATGCCAGTTCTTACAGGTTTGCCTTTGTTCCTCCTTTGCACCAACAGGTCCTGGAGCCAGTAGTAATCCCTGTTCTGACTCTTACCGTGGGCCCAGTGCCAACTCAGAGGTGGAAGTTAAATCTGTTGTCAACTTTATTAAGAATCATGGAAACATCCGGGCCTTCCTCACCCTCCACAGTTACTCTCAGCTCCTGATGTATCCCTATGGCTATAAATGCACTGAACCGGCAGACTACGCTGAGCTGGTGAGACATAATGACTTGGCTTTAGCTTCCTCTGTTCTGTCCAGTTGGCTTTCTATACTCAAGTATTACAGTGAGACATCAGGATTAAAACGAGACTAAACTCTGCCATCCATAACAGTAACCATCCGTGAGAGCGAACAAAAACCTCGTTCAATGCAATGCTTTTGAAAGAGAAACCTTGGTCATACGCAAACACGTGCCATCCCCACCCATTCTCAGCCCTCTTTGCTCATCCATGTTTCCTTCTTTCTGCTTCAATGACAGCATCACAGCTGTAATAATATCTTCGAGGCGATATGGATCTCACAATCGTAATTCAGATGGAAAAGACCTCTGGAGGTCTCTAGTCTAACCCTCTGCTGAAAGCAGGCAGGCTTTGGAGTCAGAGCCAATTTCAAGGTTGGATTGGGTTGCTTAGGGCCTTGCCCAGATGAGTTTTGATGAATTGTTTTGATATTTCTAAAGACAAATTCCACAGCTTCTTCAAGCCCTTCCCAAAGTTTCCCCACTGTCACAGGGATTTTCTTTTTCCCTAATACCTAAATGCAATTGCCCTTGTGGCAATTTGTTTGTTGCCACTTGTCCTTTTCCCCTACACCTCCAAGAAGAGCCTGGCTGTGTTTTCTCTACAACTGCCTGTTATGTAGTTGAAGTGAGCACAAAGCTGACCACTGACTATTGGAAGATCTCCGACTGCCTTGGGATTTTCTGGTACCTCTTGAACCTTCTCTTGATAAGACAGTTGGTGAGATGAAACACTGGATGATCAGATGTAGAACCGGCTATGATTTAATTCACCTGCAATGTCACCTCCCAAAAATACTGTGAGTGCTGTCACCGGTATGAGAGATCAAGAAATGGATTGATTTGGCACTAGTTATTGGGGGGTGTGAAAGATTGGAGATTTTGTGAACGATTGTGGAGATTTCCCTGAGCACGGTTCAGGTTGGCAAAATCTTAAGTTAGTCTCATTAAGCGTGGCTACTTTCTGACTTGTCCTTCATCTTCTCCTCTCCAGGATGCCTTGGGAAGAGCTGCTGCCAGTTCCATCCAGTCCCTGTATGGCACCACCTTTACAGTGGGGAGCATTTGCACTGCTATCTGTGAGTGTTTTGCTAGTCTGAGCTTTTACGGGCTGTTGCAGAGCAACAGTCTGTGTCCCCCCCGCAAGGTCTGTCCCTCTTGGAAGCAGTGATGCTTCTGTAGAATGACACCACCAGTCAAACATCGGAGCTGAGTGTTCACATAAAAACCTACTACTTGTCCCTCACAAATATAAAAAGTAGGAGAGCAGAACTCAAATCAGTCCTCTGTTCACCCCTCTGGCTCTTCTTCCTTTCTCTTTCAGACCAAGCCAGTGGAGGCAGCATTGACTGGAGCTACGATTATGGCATCAAATACTCTTTTGCCTTCGAGCTGCGAGACACGGGTCGCTACGGTTTCCTCCTGCCAGCCAATCAAATTATCCCAACCGCAAAGGAGACCTGGCTGGGTCTGAAAAAAATCATGGAGCATGTGCGAGACAATCCGTACTAAAAGCTGGGGTGGGAATCAGCTGTCTGTAGCAGCAAGCTCATAAATCCTCTTCCCTTGGTGTGCTTGAGACAGCTGTAACGATATGGCACCTGGCTGAATAAAAACCCTGCGCACATTCCTCCTACAGCAATGTATGTTTGCATATAAAAGATGTTTCATGCTTGTCTTGTTCACTGCATCTCTGTGTGCGTGGCAGAGCCCTTGGAAGGTGTCACAGATTTCAGGACTCGGTTGCGGTCCACCTCAATGAGACACAGTAGGAGCAGTGACAAAAGGAGGATGGAAGCTGTGACCACTTGTGTGGCTATGGAGATGTCAGAGTGACCACCACTGAGCTGAAGAGAGCAGGCCTTTTCCCACCCAGATAAACAACAAGTCAGCTGAGGGACTTGCGTCAGTGTAGAGGCTGAGGGGAGATTAAGAGCAGAAAGGTGTGCTGGGAAAGGAGGACATGCTCATCCCCTAGCTCCTGACTGCTGCAAACTGTCCTGCCTTGTGCCCTCTGCAGCTCCATCTCTATTAGCAAATGCAAAATGCATTTGCTCCGAGCAGCACTAGCCCTCAGCAGTGTGTCGTACTCCTGCAAACCTCCCTGCCCTCAGAGCAACCCCCCTCCTTACAGCCAGCCCTGTCACCGGTGCAGGAACTGGCTCCCAGGGCGGTGAGGGTGCAGGTTTTCGAAAGTATTTCTGAAATTTGTGGATTGAAAGTGGTGTGAACTCTTCAGAGCTGCTGAAGCACTTGAATGATAATCTAGACAGTTAATTGCTCCACTACTGCAGCATAGCTACAGCTGGGGGGATTACATGAGCCTGCCTTACGCTCTGCTCCGGTAGTGTCTCATGACTGTTTAGAGAGGACAGGGAAGAATTTCTTTTTTGTGCATAACAGCTCTGTGTTGCTGCTGTTGTAAACCTGGGGGCTCTGACAGAGCTCGCTTCTGGGGGCAGAACAGGCTGGTGCACAGGGCCTGGTGTTAAGCAGCATAATCCAGGCTGTGAGACTGATTAAAGGAATTTAATTTCCTTTAATGAGCCTCAGGTCACTGCCAGGCCACTGACAGCTGGTGGGAGGGGGGGTCTGCTGGCGTAATGTCCCCATATATTTGTCCTGCCCCTTTTCTCCCTCCCCGATTTGCCCAGTGGGCACAGTTAGAGGGAGGATGGAGGTGGGAGGACGCCTGCTCTCATCCAGCACAGCCACTCCGTGGTCCCTCAAGAGCCTGCCTCCCTTGTTCTGTTGTTCAGCCTGCTAATCTCTTGGGGATTAAGAGCAAACAGCTCAGGGCTGTGCATGGGAGCCACCGAGGGATCAGAGATTGGCAATCCCAGCTGCTGTTGCAGTGATTATCAAGTCTAACAGGTTTATCTCGATGTCCTGTGATCCCCCCAGCAGCTGGTGAGTTACTCACTCCTCCGTGAGCTTGGCAGGAGAGCAAACACACCTGACACAGCGGGTAAAATGTTAGTTCAGACTCAAAGGATGTGAGGCTTTTGGCAGGGGAAAGGAAGGTGAAGGTGCAGCTGAGGCATTGGGAAGTACCACGTGGGTTTGGTTTTGGGTTAAGTAAGTGGAGCTGTTTTGGAAAGCAAACCTGAGCATGGGGCAGCCGATGCTCCCTGCACGTGTCCCCGTCCCCTCCACTCACGGCCTTATCCAGTGGCACCTGCTTCCCAAACCGACCCACCCTTCCAAACTCCCATCCTCCAGCTGGTGATAAAACCACCACTGGTAAAACCCCGCTGACAGGGAGGGCCCAGGGCACGCAGTTGGCTCCTGGATCTGGCCGACCTGCTGCCCCCAGAGCGGGGACCTTGGGGCAAGTGGTGGGCAGGAGCTGCAGAGCCCGAGGAGCCTCGGCCGGGGTTGTAGACCTGTCGCCTCACCCTGGCTTTGAGGCTCCATCCAACCATCCAGGTCTTGAGGCCACCTGGGCCCTCTTCTTCTCAGTGTGTGGCTTGATGACAACTGCATCTAGTTTTTAGACCCCTGGCACCAAAGAGACCTGGAGCAAGACAGATGGAGGCCACCAAGAGGAACAGGAGGATGTGTCCCATGAGGGGATACTGAGGGAGATGGGCTGGTTTGGCCTGGAGATGAGACAGCTTTGGGGTGGGTGGACCTAACATGGACCCTCCGGTCCCTGTGAAAAGGTTAATGAGAAAACGGAGCCAAGCTCTTCATGACAAAGCGTGGTGGGAGAGGCAACAGCATCAGCTGAAGCAAGAGAGAGCCAGGCTGGATGTAGGAAAATGCTTTTCCACCAGGAGGACAGTCCAGCAGTGGGACACATCGCCCAGAGGGGCTGCGCAGCCTCCATCCTTGGAGGACTCCAAGACCTACCACGGAGGGACCTGGTCTGCCCCAAGAGCTGACCTTGCTTCCTCCAGGAGGTCGGATACAGACCTCCGGTGACCCCTTCCCACCTCAACTACCCCATGATCCTGCCTCAATGAGGACCTCTACCCTGGCACCACCAGCCAGAACCAGCTCCCCAACATCACCAGTTCCGCATTATGAAGCTGTAATGGAGCCCCGACTGTGGCACCTTCCCGTGGCACACCCTGCTGTCAGTGCATCCAGAAGGACGACCTGGTTTTAACAAGAAAAAACACGGTTAGAAGACGTCTGCTAAAAAACTGACCGAGACAATGTCTGCCAGCCTGGGAACTTGTCCCGGGAACCCGGAGCATCCTTGACAAGCGTGGGCAGGAGCTCAGGGCCATCGTAGATAAGGGCACAACAAAGACACTGCTATAACCTGGGGGACAAAGGCGCTACTATAACCTGCGAAACAAAGAAACCACTATAACAAACTGACCTCCTAACACAGCAGAAGTCAGCAACGGCTGCTCCAGGAGCTGCTGTCCTGCACCCACTCGTGTATCTACACTAAAGACATAAAAATAACTCGCTTTCTATGCAAAACCGAGCCCCCCTCTCTCTCTCCAAGCATTTCCCCTGGGTGAACGTCCCTTTGCAACCCCTCAGACCCTCGCTGGGGATGCCTGGCTCCGTGATGCCCATCGTCTTTGAAGTGAGTCCTCATCCATCGTCAGCTGGCCCCAATCCTGGGAGCAATTTGATGAACGGCACTGGTAATAATTTGAATGATATATTTTGAATTTTATATATAGATAGGCGTGCATGTAAGTAATTAATCATAAATATATATATATACTTGCTTCTCTGCTAGTAATTTTGTAGCAACTTGTAATACACACTTGCTTTACTAATCATAATTCTACTTAACTTACTAAGAGTAATCTGTAATAAAGAAATCCATGGGAACAGAGCGCCGTGTCCTTGTGTACTACGGGGTCCTATGACCCCACCGTCGCCACTGTTCCACACCCACGGGCTGGGTCACCCCCATAGGTGATGACTGTGACCATGACACCTACTTGCACCAAGCTGGGTGCATGGGCACGTGTCCTCCCCAGCTGCCTGCAGCAGGACCTGAGCACCGAGGAAGACGTTATCAGATCCTCCCTAATTTGGCTGCTCTTCTATTGACTTCGCCAAATAAAGCAAACATTTGGGCTCCCGGGAGCCATTCCTGGCTTATCTGTCTGTCACTGCCGGCTCCGCAGGGACAGCAGCTGTGGCCTTGGTGAGAAGGTCCGCAAGTTCCCCCAGAGCACTATATAGGGGGGCTCTATATGTCCTCGGGGGCTGAGAGTTGTCTGCATCCACTCACCATGAAGATCCTCCTGGTCTTTGCCGCCCTCGTGGCAGCCGCCTGCAGCGAGCAGCTTTTCGTGGGGTGAGTCCTGCCGAAAGCAGGGGTTGGTGGGGCACCCTGGCTGGGGACGGGGACCAGGGTGAGAGATGCCAGGCCCTGTCCACCCTCCTTTGGGGTCAACAAGAAGGGTGACATCCTGAAGGAGGGAAATCTGTCAGCTTTTGCAACGTGGACACCAGGAAAGATGTGGTTTCACCCTAGCTTTGGAGGGAGGTTTTGAGCACCCTCCTGGCTGCTGCAGGGTAGAAATTAGGGGATGCTAAATCCTGAGAGCATCACCCCAAGCTTTTCCAGAGGAAGGACTGAACTGAGATGGGGAAACCTTGCTGCTGGGGAAGGGGAGCATTTCCTTCTCTGCTGGGGGCTGTACCTGTTCCCAGGGGAGCCCAGCTGGGCTGGAACAGAGGCTAAGTTAGCAAATGTCTATATGTCTATTTTGGGAGGTCTCGTGATCAAAGGAAGGATGGAGACCACCACAGGCTCTCCGGCACTTGCTCTTTTTCCCATTGCGACTGTTCTGAACCTGCATTTTTTGCTCTCGACACCAAACCTTCAACAACCGATGCACTTTCCAACCCACCGAGCTGGTGTAGACCTTTCACAGTCTCCACCCAGCCCTTAATGGGGCCACGTCAGCACTGGAGGCTCAGCTCCTTTCCCCCACTCCTGTGATCCCTCCCGCATGCACTGATGGTTCTGCCTCCCTGCAGGGACCAGGTCCTCCGCATCACGGCCAGTGACGAGGAGCAGATTACCCTGCTCAGGGTGCTGGGCGAGCAGGCAGAGCTGCAGGTGAGCTGCGACGGGGTCCGAGCATCCCCCAGTGTAAAACAGAGACCCTGGTGACATCCAGCGCTCCCTCCTTCTTTTGACCTTACATCCAGTTTTCCTCCCAATTTTGGATATGTATAATTTATAGTTATCTAAATATAATATTTAGTTTAGGGCTCCTTGAGCCCTCCTGTTTCAGATGAAGCAGGAACACCCTGGCCACTGTAGGACTGTTGTTCCTAGGCTGAGTATTCAGGTCTAAAATGTCATTGCATTTTTTTTTGGCTTGAATTACAACACAACTCTGCTCACACCACGTTTGCCCTGGTTGCTTTAAGGGGTGAATCCTGATGAAAAATTTAAGCAGTGGGAGCAGCAGGAGAGATTTGGGTGGCAGGGAACACCATCTGCACTGCAAAGCTGATGTAAGGAGATAGGTCTATTGAATTAGAGAGCAAAACCAGCACAAAGCAACCCTGGTGGCTCATCGTGTCTGCTCAAATCACAAAACCTCATCATTCAAAGGGACGTTCGCAGCCAACAAGCAACTTGGGCTGAAACATGTTTCTGTAGAAAATCCATTGAGTGAGGCAAATGGGCCCTGACCCATCCTGGTACCCATGTGTGGGCCAAAACTTGTCCAAAGGCCTTTTTAAATCCTTCAGTGGAACTCTTATGAGACCCCTTTTGGTGCCGGGGAGCTCAGCAGATGAGCACCAGCACAGGACAGGGCCAAGGTCTCTCCTCTCCTCCACACCAGGTTGACTTCTGGCGTCATCCCACCAGCCCCGGCTACCCAGCCGACCTGTGGGTGCCCTTCCCCAGCCTCCAAGCAGTCAAAATCTTCCTGGAGTCCAATAGCATTTCCTACAGCATCATGATCGAGGATGTGCAGGTAAGGCCTGTGGTGCGGAGCAGGATGAGCTCCCGTGGCTCAGTCCCAACAGAAGGTCCAAAAAGTTGGAAACCATGAGATGGAAGAAAAACCCAACTGCCTGCTCCTTCCAGGCTGCTTGATGGTTTGTTTTTTTTCCCCCCTCCTAAACAGGAATTATTGGATGAGGAAAAGAAAACCATGACAAAGTCCAGGAGGATAGAGAGAAGCACCAGCACATTTGATTTTGCCTCCTACCACACGCTAGACGAGGTACTTTGCTCTGCAGTGCATTTCCTTTGTCTCGCTGGGGTCACGCTCAGCCCATGCCATGGTTGCATCCATGCAGTGACATTCATGGTGGCAGCGAGACCCGCCCTGGGACATGTCTCTCTTCCTTGGGAGGAAGAGCCAGGAGCTGAGCCAGGAGACTGGGCATCCCTCCACGTGCAGTGTGCCCTCTCCTGGCACCTCCTACCCTCACTGGAAGACATCTTCAACTTCATTTTGGGGGTCAGAGCCTGTGCTTGGAGCCCAGTGGGTGGCTGATGGAGGCTGTGATGGTGTTGGGGGATCTCAGAGCTTTTTTTTCCCCCCACCATTGATTCTGCGATGTGCACCTCCCTGCTTGCACAGAGGTCCAAGCACCTGGTCTTCTCCAGGGAAGCTCTGCATGTTGCATCTGATGCTGGATACCCTAAAAACCAAAAGGAAAGCCAAGGTGAGCCTTGTGACCCAGCAGCTCCTCCTTTCAGATCTATGTCTGGATGGACATGCTGGTGGATGATCATCCCAGCCTCATCAGCAAGATCCAGATTGGGCAGAGCTACGAGAGGAGACCCCTGTATGTGCTGAAGGTGGGTACCGGGGGCACCCTCACCTTGCCCTGCCTGGCAGGGCGCAGGGCTAAAATCCCCCATCTCCATGCAGTTCAGCACCGGGGGATCAAATCGGTCAGCCATCTGGCTGGACACTGGCATCCACTCACGGGAATGGATCACCCAAGCCACTGGCATCTGGATGGCCAACAAGGTAACCACGTGCTCTGGGACATGGGACCCCAATTCTTACCCCAGCCCTTTTTTAACACCTCCCTGCAGCGCCACTCGGTCGCGTCCCTCATCCCAGAGAGGCACCAAGGCAATTCCCACTCCCCTCCCCACGCAGATCGCCGAGGAGTACGGCCAAGACCCCTCCGTCACCGCCATCCTGGACAGCATGGACATCTTCTTCGAGATCGTCGCCAACCCTGATGGCTTTGCCTTCACCCACAGCTCCGTGAGTGCAGGGACACTGTGGGGTGACCTTGTCCTGGTGCTTGGCTCCGGCTACCACGGCTGGCCACGGTTTTTGGGTGGGGAAGGGATGTCTCTTCCCATGTGGGATGGCGAGTGGTTGGAGGTGGTTTCCTCCCATCCCCAGAGATGCTTGGGCAGGAGGGCATCATCGGTCCCCCAAGTAGGGGGAATTCACATCCCTGTGACAGTCTCGCCCCCATCTGCTCCTAGAACCGCTTGTGGCGCAAGACAAGGTCCATCAACGCCGGCTCCCACTGCATCGGCGTGGACCCCAACCGAAACTGGGATGCAGGCTTTGGAGGTGAGAGCTGGGCCACCAGGTCCCTATGCTGGGCATAGCATGTGCCTCAAAGCATCGAAGCCTCCTGCTAGAGAGGAGAAACCTGGGGGCTAGAAACCCTTCCCAGGGCAGCCTCTCTGCATGGTGCCTCTTCCACCATGCCCCAGGCTCCGGCTCCAGCAGCAACCCCTGCTCCGAGACCTACCGTGGCCCCTATGCCCACTCCGAGAGCGAAGTGAAAGCCATCGTGGACTTCATCCGTGGCCACGGGAACATGAAGTCGGTCATCTCCATCCACAGCTACTCCCAGATGTTGCTTTTCCCCTATGGCTACAAGAGAACGCCTGCGCCCAACCACCAGGAACTGGTGAGATGGCCCCAAAACGTAGACATGGGGCTGCAAGCACCAACTTTGCTGGAAGAGTCAGGTCGGATCATCCCAGGACCCTCCCTGCTCCTCTCCTTAGATGCAGCCTGCACATTGAAGCCCATCACTTGGTTCTTGGAGGGAGGGTGATTGCAAGATGTACCTCCCGTCCATCAAAATTAAGTTTTGGGGAAAAGCAAGAGCAGAGGAGGTGGGAAATGATGCTGGGCTCTAGACCCCGCTGCCCCGGGGTTTCTGCTGTCCCAAGGTCTTGGTCCACCAGGTCTCACCACTTTTGGCCTCTCCCTTGCAGAATGAACTGGCTAAAAAGGCAGTGACCGACTTGGCCGCCGTGTATGGGACGAAATACACCTACGGCAGCATCGTGGACACCATCTGTAAGTGTCCCTTCCTCATCCCGTGTCATCGTGTCCACCACGAATGCTTAGCATTGGGATCACATCTCCCCTCCTCTCCCCACAGACAGCGCAGATGGCACCACCATCGACTGGACCTACGATAACGGGGTGAAATATTCCTTCACCTTTGAGCTGAGGGACACGGGACACTACGGCTTCCTCCTGCCCAGCACCCAGATCATCCCCACTGCTACCGAGACCTGGCCAGCGCTGCTGGACATCATGGTCCATGTCCTGGAGCATCCATACTGAATCCAGCACCTTCTGTGGTGTTCCCTTGTCTTAATAAATAATCCTGGAGACTCTTTATGGTTTAAGGCTGGCACCTTTATTTTTTCATGTTAGACTTAAAAAAAAAAAACAAAAACAAAAAAAAAACCAACAGTGAAAAAGGATTCCCAGCCCTGCAGGTGTTTATTCCCCCGTCGTGGCTTTGGCCCTACAAAGCCATCCTTTGGGCCCAACAGCCCTGAAGGACCTGGGAGGGGATGGGTGTTTTTTGGGCAACCCAACCCAAATTTGTGGGTTTTTGGGCAGCATTGCTCCATTGTCCCTTCCCCTGGGGCTGGGAGGAGGGACACTGGGCACCCTCAGAGCCATCACTGGGTGCAAAATGCTTTCAGGCATTTGCTATTTTATTTTTGCCACCTGGGATGGCCATCACCCACTCTGACCTCTGTCCCACACCGAACTTTAAACCAATTTTCCCACCACCATCACCACCACCGTGGCCACAGTTTAGGTCCCCGTCTCGCTGAGCCCCCCCATGCAAAAATCTTCATCTCGCACCTTCTTGACCCAATTTTGCCCTTTTCCTCCCTGCAGCTCTGAGCTGCGTGGGCGGTGGGATTTGGGCACCTCCCCACCTCTCACCCTGCTGGCAGGTGATTCATTGACAGCCCTGGCCGGTTCCCAGGACAGGTTTGGCTGGAACCGGGAGAGCCGCAGAGCGGGGACGGCGGGGCTGCGGTGCCCAACCTTGGCCAGTGCCA
Organism: Fregata magnificens; assembly: GCA_013389945.1. Classification (NCBI taxonomy): domain Eukaryota; kingdom Metazoa; phylum Chordata; class Aves; order Suliformes; family Fregatidae; genus Fregata; species Fregata magnificens. The sequence continues at coordinate 15,976 of WAAD01013966.1, forward strand.
GCCGGAGCCTTCCCACGGCCCTGGGAAAAGGGACAGCGGGGAGGGGCTGGGCTGGGGGCCACCATCCCGATGGGATTTAAGAGGCCCTGGGGTGCTGTTGGGGCACAGGACGGGCTCTTTCGGCTGAGGATGAGGGCCCTCGTGCTGCTGGCTGCCCTGGTGGCAGCAGCTGCCGGCACCGAGACTTTTGTTGGGTAGGGGGTCCGGCCAGCGGTGGGTGGCCGGGATGGGGACGGTGGCACCGGTAGGAGCAGAAGGAGCTGGTTCAGGCCTGAGGGGGCACAGGCACCCCCGGGAAGAGGCTCGGTGCAAATCCCCAGGGTGGGGGGATGGATGGGGTGGGGGTTAGGCTGGACCTACGGGGGGCAGAGCTTGGTCCTGTGCCCCCCAGCATCTCCTGACCCCGCAGGCACCAGGTGCTGCGTATCATCCCCATCAACGATGAGGAGCTGCAGAAGGTGCAGGAGCTGCAGGACCTCGAGGAGCTGCAGGTACTGGGTGCAGCGGTGGGGGTGGCTTCTGGGGACACCCCCCCCCGCCGGTGTCCCTTGCTTTGCAGCCCAGAAGCCACGCTGTAGAGCAGGGATGGGGCTGGGGGGAGCTGGATGCGGGACGATGGGGACCAGCTAGTGAAAAGCAACACAGAGGCTGGTGCACGGCGGGGGCAGCTTGGATCTGACCCCACCATCTCGCTTTCTCCCCTTCCAGCTGGATTTCTGGCTGGCACCCCGTGGCCCCGGGCACCCCGTCGATGTCCGCGTGCCCTTTGCCAGCCTGCAGCCCCTAAAAGCCCACCTGGAAGCCAACGGTGTCTCCTACTCCATCATGATCGAAGACGTGCAGGTCAGCGGTGGCGGAGGGGAGGCAGGTGAGACATGGGGTCTCAGTGCGGTGGGGGACGAGGTCTCATCCTGTCCCATGTCCCCCAGGCGCTGGTGGACCACGAGCAGATGGAAATGCTTCGCAGTCGCCGCCAGCTGCCGCTCTCCACCAACACCTTTGACTACGCCACCTACCACAGCCTGGACGAGGTGAGAAAGTGCAAGATTTGGGGCATTTTGGGGGGAAAAATTGCATACTGGAATTGATTGTGCAAAGCCCTTTGCTCCATGTGCAGCAAGGGCAGAGGGTGACCCAGGTGTGACCCCCCCCATCGCTCTCCCCCAGATCTACGCCTTCATGGACCTGCTGGTGGCTGAAAAACCCAACCTGGTCAGCAAGCTCGAGATAGGCCGGTCGACAGAGAACCGCCCCCTCTATGTGCTCAAGGTCAGGATTTGGGGTTCAGGGGGTGACCGGAGGGGGGAGCGGGGCCAGGGGCAAAGCCAACCCCCACTCTCTGCTCTTCCAGTTCAGCAAAGGGGGGAAGAACCGCCCGGCCGTCTGGATCGACACTGGCATCCACTCCCGCGAATGGGTGACGCAGGCCAGTGGCGTCTGGTTCGCCAAGAAGGTATGGGCACCTCCTGGACATGTCTTATGTCCCCGAAGGGCCACAAGGTCCTGTAGCCACTGCGGATGCCACGTGGCTGACCCCACGGAGGGGACGGTGATCCAGCAGCGCTATGGAACCCCAAACTGCCATCCTTTCTAGATTGTCCTGGATCATGAGAATGACAAAGATCTGGCCTCCATCCTGGACAAGATGGACATCTTCCTAGAGATCGTCACCAACCCGGATGGCTTTGTCTTCACCCAAACCCAGGTACTGTCCCGGCTTCCTCTCCCCACCTCCTATGGCCACATTGGATGGGGCTGGGGAGCAGGATTGAGGTGCTGCACACGGAGGCCTCTGAAAGCTCAAATCCTCCTTGTCTACATTTCCACGGGTTGGGAAGGGGACTACCATGACACATTAGACACCCCAGATGACAGCCCTCTGTCCACTGGAGGCTGGTGGAGCTCTGGCCCTGGACACCAGCTGAGGTGGCTCTGCCCTTCCAGAACCGCATGTGGCGCAAGACCAGGTCCAGGCACTCGGACTCCACTTGCATCGGTGTAGACCCCAACCGCAACTGGGACGCAGGTTTCGGAGGTCAGAGCTCTCCTGTTCACCCTGCGGGGTGTTTCCACCCTCCAGGTGGAGGCTCTGAGGCCATTTCTGCCTCAGAAAGATTCACTGATGTCCCTTGGGGAAGAGAAGGGATTTGATCTCCATGGCAGAGACATGGGTTTGGGCTCCACCAGGGCTTTGACGTCCCCTAGCGACCAGCATGGTGGGGACCAGAAATGAAAGCCATCATACAAACGTCTAGGAGGAGCCCCAAGAGCCACCAAGCAGCTAAGGGGTGGGAAAAGCTCTTGGGCTTGGAAATGGAAAAGACCCTTTGCCCTTATGACTCTCTGAGCCACCCAACTGCTACCAAAGCCACCAAACGCCCACACTCTGTTTTCGCTTCTCCACAGGGCCTGGGGCCAGCAGAAACCCCTGCTCGGAGACATACCACGGACCCTACGCCAACTCGGAGCCTGAGGTGAAGGCCATCGTGGACTTTGTGAAGAACCACGGGAACATCAAGGCTTTCGTCTCCATCCACAGCTACTCCCAGCTCCTGCTCTACCCCTATGGCTACACCAGCACCCCAGTGCCTGACCAGAAGGAACTGGTAGGGCTGACGCAGAGGTTTGCGGGGAGCTGGGATGATGCGAGGCTGCTCTCCTCCTCCAAGGAGGAGCAACCTCCATCATGCACCATGCAGGGGGCATTGGCAAGCCGGAAAGAAGCTCTGGCTCCTCTGCCAGCCCCTGGGGACTCCCCCAGGCCAAGGCTACTGAGCTTTGGCATCCTTTTTACCTGCAGCACAAGCAAAAAACCTCTCCTGCAGGCTGTATCCTGCAGGCTTTCCCCTTCCCTGGCTCATCTTTCTCTCTTCCGTGTATTCCCAGCACCAGATTTCTGAGAAGGCGGTTGCAGCCCTGTCTTCTCTGTACGGCACTAACTACAAGTACGGCAGCATCATCACCACCATCTGTAAGTAACGGGGGGCAGCAGTGTTTTCCCCAAAATAAACCAAAATCATCACTCACACCTCGGCTTAGACAAAAGGTAACCTGACCTGTACGGCGCAGAGCGACTAACGTTTCGCATCCCTCCTGTTGTCTCCCCACTCAGATCAAGCAAGTGGAGGAACCATCGACTGGACGTACAATCAGGGCATTAAGTACTCCTTCACCTTCGAGCTGCGGGACACAGGGCGCTACGGGTTCCTGCTCCCCGCCAAACAGATCGTCCCGACCGCCCAGGAGACGTGGCTGGCGCTGAAGGTCATCATGCTGCACGCGCAGGGCCATCTCTACTAACCAGGATCAGGGGCTGAGTGGCGGTTGAATTAGCTGTGGGGGGAAAAAAAAGAACACAATAAATACATGTAAAGAAGGATGAGAAATGCCTTTTGTTGTTTTCCCTTTTTCCAAATCTTGGTGAAAAGCCTTTTTGGAGGCTGACTCAGCACTCCTGTGGGTGCACGTGGCAGCGGCCACCATAAACAGCACGTGCTGGCCCAGTGGCCCAAAAAGGGGATTAAAAGGGCATGAAAACAGTGGGCCACACAAGAAAGGAACGTGCTTGTTTTCCCTCTGCTCTGGCAGAGGATGGAAGGGGAAGGGGTTCAGTCTGACGCTTACTGGGCAAACAGAGACCTCCTGCCAGCACAGCTGTGGTGTCTGAGGGGTTCCCACCTTCCCCAGCCCTCCCAGGGGCCCCAGTGGCTCTGGGACACGAGACAATTGGGTTAGCGCATTTTATTCTGCATATTGTTGTGGTTGAACACCAACTTGCAGTGCTGGTAGAAAGGTCCCTCCTCACTCTCTGCAATCCCATGGGGAGGGGGAGCCAAGCCCCTGTCGACTCCCAGCTTCTGCAGGCGCTGCTCAATGCTCTCAGCTGTCAAAACTCAAACTGAAAAGAAGCACTCAGCCATATGGTGTCATTTACTTTTTATTAAATTAAACAATTAAAACTCCAAGACTCTATAGAGTTTGACTCTATCCTCCAAACAATACCAAGTCAAGAGTCCAAAAACATACAAATCCATCAAGACGATGGGCAAGTACATTCAGTTCTTCCTTTGATGCCCTGGATTTGGAGGATCTCAAACAGCTCGGACTAGTTTTGTCCGAACATTTCAGAAGGAGGTTTTTATGCAGCCCAGAGCAGCCAGGGATTCTGAATCTGTCTCCCACAGCTGGATAGCAAAATCAGGACTTTAAGCCAACAGAACAAGCACTACTCTCATCCCTGTTTTCAGACAGATGCATTTTATACACTTCCAAGCGCTCACAGAGCTGAAAGATCTCCTACTTGCACACCGGTGGGACCCTGTGTGCTGAACCGGTCCCTGTCTTTCAAGCACATAATAAATGGTGCTCTTGGCTCTCACCTCTCCTGTGCACATTCAGCTAAATCAATCAGGTAGTATCATTTTTCAGCCAACCAGCCTAGGCAAGCTACCAATTGAATTATGCAGGAGATGCTGCTTTGGTCAGTGTTTTTATTTCATGATGACATAAAAATGGAGGTGCCGTACAGAACAGGAAGGAGCAGCGGACTCAGGACATCAAGATCGGACTATGCAGCTGCATGAGCCACAGCATATGTTCAAAGCTAAACAGGGCATTTCTGCGATGCTTCAGTACCAAACTCCTTTGAAATCTTTATTTAGCTTTTATTTATTTTATTAGGCTACCTAATAGCATTGCCACTCAGTAACTAAAGCCCCAAGAGGTGAGTCAGCTTCCCAAGGTTGCGCGTGAGGAAGAGTACGGACAAGAACCAGGTCCCTGTGGCTCCCACTTTGGGCTCAGACCATTTAAATAAACACTTTTTTCCTTAAGAAGTGATGTTGCCATTCCACGGAAAGCCAACCGGTCTGACGTACGAGGACAAGCTACTTCGTTCAAAATAACCATGCCTACAACTAAACCAATAAAAAGTCTTCCAGAAGTGTGATCAAGTAGGAAGGTAAGAAAGCAGAGCAGTTAGTAAGATGGTGAGATGCATCCAGCTTCTTAAGGATGGGCTGAAATAAGATCTTTAATTTTTTGATCTTCATACCTGACCAGCGCAACTCTTACAGTACACACGCACACACACACTCCCTGTGGAAACCCAGGACACGTGTGATCCGTAGCGGATGGGTTGGAAGGACGGTTTGTAAAAATTAGAGCTGGTTTATACAACTTCAAGTGTCCAAGGGCTTCTCTGGGAAGCTGGGAGCTTTAAGTTAGCCCCCTGTAATCAGATTTTGTTACATATAAAAATATAGATGTATATTTGAACACACAGGGGCATTCAGCTCTTTGAAGTACTTTGTTCAGTACATTTTAAATGCTGGCTCTGCCCTATGCCCCTTGATTTCTCCCCTTCTCCCTCCAGGGGATCCCTACGTAGCATCAGAGGTTTGTGCTGATCACCTCACCCATCTCTGGAGAGGACTGAGGTTATGGCTCTCATCAGAATGAGACTGCCAGTCCCTGTATCAGCACTCCTCTGATTTAAGACTCATGGAGACACAATAAACATGATAAATGTGCTCAGGGATGCTGAGTCTTAAACTGCCAAACTGGAAATTATGTGCAATTTCTCTCACCTTGCCCCTTCACCAGAATTATCCCCTGCTGATCTGCACCACTGGTGAATTTTGGGGTCTGTTGAAGATTACTTGTCTGCTTCAAAAAGGGGGAAAAACCCCAAAAAGCCACAGACAAAAACCCACAAGACCAAGAAGCCAAAGCTGGACCAAGCTGAGCAATACTGTAGGTAAAGGCTAGAGAGCAGGATCTCTCTGTAACCACCTATGATGTCTCTAGCAGGCAACTCTGCTTTGTCACTGCATAGTTTCAGAGGGTCACCCAGCCAATACTGGTATGGTGGAAGCACAGATTTGATGAAAGCTGTGATACTTACTCATTTTCTATGAGATCTTCACGCCCTGTTCAGTTACCAGATTCATGGTCCCTGCTAGGTTTTAGGGACCCTGGTGAGGGGGCAGAAGAAAATTTCCCTTCAGCCACCCTAACCTTAAAGAAGCTACTCCAAAACCACTGGCAAAGGTGTAACTGGGAATAAGTTTCCAGCCTCTGCCAGGGATTGGAACTGCAGAGCTCTTTGCTGCTCCACTGAAGAATACAGTTTGCCTCCAAGTATCACAAAAGCATTTTACGAAGCAAAAAGACGTTCTGCCTCCTAACCCTGACTCACAGCTGCCTGTACGATGGTTGGGAAAGTCGGCCTTGTCAGCAGAAGAGTGACTAGTTCCTCCATGTACGTCATAGTTTTCTGCAGCTCCAGTGACCAGCGACCTGCTCTGGCAAGTCGGAAAAGAAGCAACCAACCAGTGCACAGTGGAACTAAGGAGATACTCTGCCTGCACACCAAGAAGAGGGGCACAGCAGATGATTTTTGCCCTAAGACCTGTCAGCTAAAACCCTGCTCAGCGCATCTAGCAGCCTTACTCTCTCATTTAATCTCATTTAGAACCAAAAACACCACACAGCAAGGAACAAAGCAGAAAAAGCACAGTTAGAAGCCAAACCTAGACAATAAAGGAGAAGAGAGGGAAAACACAATTATTTTCTCCTCCAGTTCACCTTTAAAAATACAGAAGTTTCACAAACTGTCCATGAGTAAACACGACTGTCAGGTTACAGTGCCACGCTGGGCGTTATTTTCAAAAACAACTTTATTACAAATACTTCTGTTCATTAACATAAATTTTTTTAAAAAAACCTTACAGAATCCTCTCTCCAACATTTGGCAAGTTGCTGACTGTCTGTATCTCTGCTACAAAACACCAAGGTTTTTGCTCACAGATGATTTCCGGTCCATTTACCTTCACATGTGTTCTGCTGTTTGCACAGTCTGCGGTTCCGGGCACAGCACAGAGGGAGTACTTGTTACAGACACAAGTTCATTTGTCTGAACTACAAGCTTCGCAGAACCGTTTCTACTGGTCACAGGCTTTACTACCGGTTTCCTTCCTCCCTCCCCTACAGAATCAGTTATATCAACTCTGTCCTGACACTGCACCTAAAAGTCAGCCTTGCCAAAGCGATACTGTTCCTGCTTCCACAAAACGTCAACCGTTCCAGCTCCCCCAGCCTTACCCGAGCTGCCACTTATATACCACCACTGCTTTTCTCTGCAGATTCCTAAAACGACAAATCGGCTGCACTGCTCAGGGTTCCCAGAACCTGGACATTCATTTATTCAGTGGAAGAAGACACTGCTGCTTATTTCCACGGCCTGTTCTGGAGGCTGCTCCTGCTGAGTGAGCGGGTGGTGAGGGATCCCATGTTGCCAGTGATGCTGGGGAGACTGGGGCTACTCCTCACAGTTGTCACCTTGGAATCACGGCCTGAAGAACCACGGCTAAGACGGCCTGTGGAAAAAAAAAAAAAAAACAAACAAAGATCAGAAGCTGTGTGCGTGACGGAGCGCAAGGACACACAAATGATCTGTTGCCTCTCACTGGCTCTCCAGCCCTCACTGTAAACATATAAATCCACAAATAATTCAGTGTGGGGTTCTGGGCAGTCTCTATCTAGCTGTGCAGGCCTAAGAATTTGAAGAACCTACTAATCACCAGTAAAACCTAAAGACATTTAAATATAGTGGGCAGAATGGTATATGCCCACCCTCAGCAGGCCCAGGATTTTGCCATCATGTAGCTATATAAGATTTAAGTCCTCTGGGATCAGCATAGCACAGGTTTTGGTGAATCTTCTCAGTCAGTTTGGAAGAAAATTCTCCCTCTCCCAGCCATCTTGTGGATAGAATATAGCAAAGCAGAGAACTGCCGCAGGGCAGGCTCAAGAGCTACAGAAAGTGGCTGCAACATTTGTCCTGGAGTCTTACTGGCAGTGTCTGAAGGAATGTGCTCCTCTTCTAGGTAGTACTTTATCTTTTGTAGATCATCTGCAGAAAATCTCCATTTATTCTCAGCACGTGCAGGTGGCACTTTGGGAGAGGTCCTTTTTCGGGCAGATCCAGTGGGAGCTGCCACCTGGCAGGAGACGGGGAGAGAGCCAGTGATCAGTCCTTCTGGGATCTTCTGTGCAAGGACCTTCAGGCCTGCAGACATACAGATCACATGTCATCAGTGATCACCAGCTAAGATGGGATCAGTGATTTTACCAGTCACAAGTAAAACACTTGACAGAGCTGAATATCCAGCTCTTTCCAAACTCCAGCTCACACAACCCTTGCTCTCTGCTCCCAGTCTACCCACCTGATATCTCAGGGAGTCCTGCCCATGCCCACTTACCTCCAGATAACATGAACAAGTTCTCAAAGCCCCTCTCACACATGGTTGTCGCAGCCTGGCTGGCTAACCTCTCATCATTGTCATATAAAATGATAATTTTTCCATGTGCATTTTTCTGATAGGTAGAAGAGCTAAGGATTCATTTGTAAACTTAAGGTGATTGTTAATACCTTTTAGAAAGAAGAAAGGACACAAACCAATGGGACTGGAGACTGAGAGACTCCCTACTTGATTTGTGAGTATCAGGCAGGAATGTCTTCCCCTCACCAGTGCTTTGAAACTGGTTTCTGAGCAGCTGGGGCTTGCCAGATGCTGGAAGGACACAGGCTAATCCCCACTGGAGCGCAGCCCCTGCAGCAAGTGTCCACCACTGTTTTTGAAGATTGGTTAGTAACAGGCAATAACAAGAAGCACCTTTGTTTACAACCTTCCCTCTCCCCTGCAGCCCTCACAAGCTAACAACCCGGGAAATTATCTGCCTAATCCTAGCTAATAATCCTCTTCCTGTCCTCCAGAGAAAAGCCACTCCCCATCAAGGTGCTGAGAGGAAGCCAAAGGATTTGATGAATGCAACCCTCAAGAAGCCCAGCACTCCAGCAACAGCGAGGGACAGGTGCCCAAGTAGTATGCCTTCCAGCAGCCAAAATCCCAAGAAAAGCCAAATTCAGGCATCTCCCACCAGAGTCAAGAGGTGTTACAGCCAGTGTAAAGGACCTCCCCTCCCACTCTCCTTGAAATCCCCAGATTTTGTTGGTTAGCGTTGTCCCAGTCACAGTGACTGCTATAGCTCCAATTGTTTTTGGAAGCCCCCACCAACATCCCCTCAATTTCCTTTAGTGGTTTTTTTTAGTGGGTTTTTTTTTTGTTTTTTTTTTGTTTTTTTATTCCAGCACTTTATATGTAAAGGATACATATTCCAGAATACTATTTGTATATGGGTTCATGGTTCTAGACAGCGTTGCAATAGGGTAGGAATAAGCTGCAGAGGAAGAAAAAAAAAAAGAGAAAAATCATACAGCAGCTGAACACCAACCATCACACAACCTGGAATAAAACTGACACAGACTTGTTAGAGTTCAACAGACTTGAAAACCCACTGACTAAGGGATTAACATCAGCTCGGTCTCCTCACCCCGTTCCAGGAAAGATGGGTGTACTGGATGAGTGCCGAGAGCATTCTGCACCCAAGCGATGCCCCACCTCGGGGGGAAAAAAATGGAGCCAGCCAGAATATGACACAAAAAGCTGAGTATACAACCGCAGTTGACACTAGGCTGCTGTGAGATTCTGGCTTCCTCACCTCCAACAATGTGACATTGGTCGTATGCATCTCGGTCTCGTACGTCCAAAAGCAGGAAGGGGCAGTCGGGATAAGGCATGTCTTTAGCCTGAGCGTCCACTTTCTTTGGAGCGTCCTTTTCTATATCCAGTTCACCAATGCCACTTATCACACTACAAGACAAAAGAGAAGGTTATGGTGCAAGCTCTCACTCTGAACACTTCACTAGCTCTTCACCAGGTCAAAGTGGTTTTCCATTGACTGTTCCAATAGCCCATTTACATTCCAGGACAGCCAGACACCACATAAAAATGGAGAGAGTCTATTTCAGGCTTTCCAGTACATCATAAGAGACTGATTTCATTTTTATCAATATAAAAAATAAACAGCGTACAGCTTTGCTAGGTGAACATACTGTACTCTCCTGGATCAGTCAAGTCCAGGAGTTTTATTCAATGTCCTAAGTGATTCTGAAATGAGGGAGAATAATTTTAACAAGCTGCCAACGTCGAGATCTCAGCAAGTCAGAAAGAGTAAATAACTGTCAGTCATCTACAGTGCTATACAGAGGACTTCCATTTCATCACTAGATTGGATACAGGACATGAACAGAAACCTCCAGATACTCTTAGTGGTGACTAAATTGATGGCTTTGATATATGACAGCCAAGACCATCAGGCTAGTGTCTCAACTCTTCTGTTAACATTTGCACAGGTTAAGGGAAGGGCAGAGCTGAGACAAAGCTTCCTCTTACAGTGTCTTCCTGGTATCCCAGACCTTGACTAGCTATGTATTGGGATGGAAGTCGGAGTCTTATTCTGAATCACAGGACAATCCGTTAAGATCATCAGGAAGGCACATTACTGAGTTTACCAGAGCGGTTTATAACATGGATTCTTGAACCCAGGGACCTGGATCGAATCCCACAAGTATATTTCCTTGTCAGCCATTTAGACAATCATCAGGTGGCAACAGTGTTGGGTTACAGCCACAAACCAAAATCATTCACACAGGAAAACCTGCCAACCCTCTCTCTCGCTCACATCCCCAGACCTGCAAAATGGGGCTTGAATGAGAAATACAATATAAAGCCACTTAGTGGCAATTTAAAATAACTAGCTGGGTAAAAACAATTAACTGCTAAGACAGGAAGAAAACTGCATTATTATCAGGCACCTCTGCAGCGTGGACCGATAGGATTCCCCAGCTCCTGTGTTGTTTATGAACAGGACTGGACTAGGTGTCCTATCAGGGCTTCCTTTCCCATTTGTCCCTGCCCCGAGTTCAGCATCTGCATCTGGAGCAGCAGAATCACCATCTGGGGAGAGAACAGGGTATGAAGAGTTAAAATCCTTCAGGAAATAAACAAACAGGTTTTAAGCCCAGCTTCTATTCTTAGAAGAAAGTGTGTCTCAAAGACAGCCTTATCTTCATCCTCTTATAAGAATGACTTACTGAGAGCCTCTAGAGAGCCATATGATTTTTAAGGGCTCAAGATCTCATTTTAAGAATTCAATAAAAATTTAATTCTTGATGCATGATATCTACCGAGTTAGTACAACGAACCTGGCACCACGAGGCCTTTCTTATTTGCAAGCCTTTCTATTTTAGGAGCGATGCATCCCAAAGTGAAATGGCTGCAGGCCACAGGTTAAGTTATTTTTTTCTCCCTGATTAAAAGACTTGCTGAGTAGTCAGCTATGTCTGTCACGACACAGCTCACCCTATGACAGCTATCTACAGCTCTTTCTCTTTGTGCTTACAATAAATATTGTTACCTTCCAGCTTGTGGATCTCCTCATTTGTCACTTCTAAGGTTTCATCAGATAGAGAGGCAACCTGGATGACCTGCAGGAAACAAAAGCAAGCAACGATACCTTGATGCACATGCGCTGGTGTCAATGAAAGACAGGGGGGATCAGCTTAGGGAAAAACAATCCTCCAGCCAAAACACATTTAACTCAATGCAACTTTTACCGGACTTCAAGGTCACATGTAGGTCCATATATGATGCCTGTACTGCAAGTGTGTCCTTTTATTAAACAAAAGTTGTAGCAAAAAAAAAAAAAAAAAAGAATGCTCAACTTTATTCTAAAGAAAAGTCAGATATGCTGTGCTGGCAATATTAAATACCGGAATGTTTGCTGACTTTTATGAAGTTCAGTCACTGGCTGCAACTGAAACATTTCAGAGCGTACACTACGCTGGCTAAAATCGCACATGGTTAATTGGTCTGTGAGAGCAGACCTGAGATATTCACATACTAAATCAGTTCATCGCACCAGTGAGAGTCACAGGATTGGTCTTAACAAGCCAGTGGAACTAAAGACATGAACCTGCAAAAACCCACTCCTTCCATATCTGCAAGTTTAACCTTCCCTTTCCTTCTCTCCTTAGAAGAAAGCTTGTCTTTTTCTAGTTTTTACTAATTTTCTTGAATCAACATACAAGCAACACACAGCTCTATATTTACCGACCAGATTTTCTATTTTTTTAGTATTTTGATTTATTACTTTTTAATTAAAAAAATACATAAAAAGCCGTGAAGTCACAACCTTCCCATCTTCTGCAGTTAAACTCGCTACTAGGGAGGGCTTTAGGCTGTGGCTACTTGACACAAAGCTCGATAAGATCAGATCTGAATACTACTTTACATAGCCCTTTTCTTTTGTAAGAGGCTTGAAGATCCTCTTAAGTTAATGGAAAAAAAATAGGGAACAAATTTCAAAGACAGAGTCACTACAAACTTCAATTTGCAACTAAAAGCATTTGACTACTCTGAAAACATTGGTCTGAATGGTTTGCTTTTATTAAGGGAAATCTATGAGGGCAGGAAGAAGCCAGTACAGAAGAATTACACACTAAGGCTACATAACAGGCTTTAGACAAAGCAAAAATGCTTTCACAAAAGATAACAACTTTCAGAGGCCAGAGAGGGAACTATACATACCAACTGGGCAAAAGTAGTCACTTTCAGTCTTTTAAACAGCTCGTCCTTTTTATATCTGTAATCTTCAAAAACAAAACAGAAGAGGACAATGTAAGTGTTCAGTTAATTCCCAGCTTTTGCAAATACCAGGCAATAGGCTTAGTCCCAGCTATTCTCTTAGAGTCTCTTCTCCACCAGGGAAGGATTTCTGGGCACTAAGCTTGCGCTGAAGGATCGGAGCAGCAAACCTGAAGACTTTGTGAAAAGTAATACCAGTTATAAAAAGAGATCTTGTCCAGATATGATTAAGGCAGAGAAGGCAGATTTAGTTCCTTTTAGACTCAAATCTGTATTACTTTGTGTTTTCTGTTCTTGCTGGGGGAAGGAAGCAGTTTCATGAATTTATCGCCTTGCCTACTGTTCTTTGAAGCCCACTACGGTTGCAAAGCCTCTTAAACCAAAAGATTTAATTTACCTGAACTTTTAATTTGTGTAAGTTACAGTAGAATCAGAGCATAGGGGCACTGTATTTCAGACTGTGTCTTTAAATACTAAACATGTATCTTTAATCTTACTGATTAAAATGCTCCAGGTTTTCTTACTTTATCTGACAATTACATTCCGATTCCTACAGTTTGGCAATACGGATATCTAAAGGAATGGATAACTGACAGAAGGTGTTTAACGCAGAAAACTGAACAGCAGATTGGCATGGATACCAGCTTGAAGCACATGTAATTGCTATGGAGAAACTGGACTAATTGATTCTTAAGCCTGAAGACAAAGCTTAGGCAGCAAGAAAACTGAGCGGTCTGTTGGAATGACTAGCAAACAACCAGAGCAGAGATTAACAGTGCTAAGTAAGCGATGGCAAGGATGGAAGTCTGAGTGCATACATACTTGAGATACGCAAACACCAGGTAGAGAGAAGCCTTCTAGTGTGAAATAAAAGGGTGTATGTAGTAGGACAGAGAAGCTAAAATGAATATCAGTAGGAACATCTTGATATGAAATAGCCTCCCACAGGAAGTAATGGAAGCCTTGTTCTTTGGGCAATTTATAGCTAGAAAGGAGACAGCAGAGGAGGAAAACAAAAAGATCGATCCTGCACTGACAGGGTGAACAAAAGTCCTCCCATGTCAGGCACTGCAGCTGTAACTGAGTTCTGCATGCAGCTCTTGAAGGCATGCTCTAATGAATCTACACTCTCTCAAAAAATAAAATTGGTCCTCCTTTCTTTTCTTTTCCTCCTCCTTTCTTTTCTTTTCCTCCTCCTTTCTTTTCTTTTCCTCCTCCTTTCTTTTCTTTTCCTCCTCCTTTCTTTTCTTTTCCTCCTCCTTTCTTTTCTTTTCCTCCTCCTTTCTTTTCTTTTCCTCCTCCTCCCTTACCTGGCTCCAGCTCTGAAGTCACAGATTTTTATTTTTGAAAAAAGAAAAATACTTTGCATTTTTCTAACAATTTTAGTAACTGTTGGAGGATATTCCAAACCGGTCTCTCTCCAGCAGTTCAGCTAAGAGGGCTAACAACAGAGAACAGGACCTTTATCAAATCCAGCCAGTTAAGCAATTCTAAATCCTCTAAAACCATCTGCTGAATGCTCCATAGCTTAAGCAAGGGAAGGTGGGGGAAAAGGGGGAAGGGCTCCAATCCATATTCCTGTACCCACCACACAAAAAATTACTGCAAGATTAGCTTATGGAAAATCTCAAGCTGACATGTGTTAAGAGAAGGAGCCACGTGAACGCTGGAGGCTGAGGTCTCTTCCCAATACAAGCGATGATCATACACCTCCTGACAAACATTCTGCTCGGACAAGATCCTCCCCGTACACAGCCAACGGGCACATTACGGTAGCAGAACCAACACAAAAAGAGATATTGTGAGCTTTCACCTCTTTTTTTTTTTATTCCTATCCTTTCCTCTTAAACACACTTCCCACAGAGGTAGGCCAATTAATTTTCAGCATTCAGAGCTGAGTTCCCAAATTCAACATCCTACCCTATATAATGTTTACTAAGCTGCAAAGCAAGTGCCTGCTTGGTACTAAACAACTTGCCTTAGAAAAAAGGGGCCCATCCTAAATACCCCAGTGCTCTGCAGTGTGCACTACAGCTTCCAAACCATAGGTCTGAAGTACAAGACCTGTGCATAAACTAGACTTGAGAATGTCAATTAACATGAAAATTACCCTCACAGTTCTTGTAAAACCACCTGGTTCCAAGCCTCAAGCTCAGGCTGCTAAAGCCTCCTTTTATAACTCGGAAATAACAGCAACAATTATCCTTTATAAAGCCCATTTCACCTGCCCGACACAAAACCTGCACATAGCCCATGACCAAATGATTAAAACTCCCCAGTCATGGACAAAAAGAGCCCTTCAGTCACGTGAAGAGCAAGAAATAAACTTAATTTAGAAGGACAAATAAAAGCAGCAAAGCTTATGAAGTACTGGATGAACATAAACACCGACAAAGCAGAACTGTTGTCACAGTGCTCGTACAATACAGCTGCTGGATGGTCTTCTCCCACCTCAAGCAAGGATTATTTACTCCAGAACAAGCCTTTATGACCCAGATATTGCTTTTACCACCCAAAATTATTTCTATCAACAAGAAAAGCCGAAACAAAGCTGTTGTTATTACAAAGCCTGACCTGGAGCAAGACAAGCTGAATGCTTGCACGAGCCTCCCAGCAGTTATCACAAAGTTCGGAAGAAGTGCTGCTTCCGACTACAAAAGCAACACGACATACCCGGTTCTGTCCTGGAAGGTCCATTTGGATTTTCTGACATTTTTTGCTTCAGTGAACTGGTTTGAAGCTGTAATTATTGTGTATTCAAGGATGTGCTCCTCAGGGCTTCAGCAATGAGTGAAGCAACACCAGAGAAAGCAAAGAGCCTTGGTGTCTCTCCTCAAGTCAGTCCTCCAAAGGACAAATCATCGTGGTTCCAGCTCTCTTATCATTTTTGATTCCACAGCGGGCTCGTGGTATTAAGTCCCACTCTCTCACATTACACAAGAGACAGAGAGTTGCCTGTACTGGGTATTTAAAGTTGTGTCCAAACGGTGTCATCTATCCATGAGAAATCTAGGGGGAGAAGTTTCTAAACTGCCTGGGAACACAAGGTGCCTATTCAGTCCAAATATAATGAGAAAGTTTCTACTGGACTCCAGAACGACGATTAAACAAAAGAACTCCTACATGAAATGAAATCAGATTCAGAGCAGAGATTGAAAACCAACTAGACCCATACAACAAGATTTTCAGCACAGATAAAAAGCAATGGCAATCCAGGGTTAAGCACTGAAATCTTAGTCAGTCAACACAGGATTTTGGAAAGCGAGGTCATTTCTCTTTTGATTTTCCCCAAAGACCCGTGGTGTTTAAAAAACCAAACAAACACACAAACCAACAAACAAACCAGCAACAAAGGACCATTTTGAACGAAGCTGAGCACAAATACATTTATGTAACAGATTAGTGACCTCCCTTATCATCTGAATGTTACCATCTTAGAGGAACACAGTAAGTGGGTCTAAGAACTAGACCTAAAACTGAACATTTAAAATCCTAATTAATCCTCATTAATGGGGACAATTTTTCTTTTGCATCAATAAATGCAGCTTTTGGGTTTAATAGCTTTCCTGGCTCTCTATGTGAAAATAATCCGGATGGTAGCTGAAAATAAAGTAGTAAAACGTCAGCTTTCTTAGCAAAAAATTTTTAAAAAGCCTATTTTCAGTAGGAAAACAGACTGAAATAAAAATCAGCTAGGCTTTCATTAGCCTGAACGACCCAAAGTCTTCAAAACATCAATGTTGTTCTGGTAAACAATGTTATTCTGGTAAAACCAATGAGTTACACAGGAATGAGTTTGTCTCTTTCCTGTCTTAAGAGTATTCTAATAGAATTCTAAGTACGCTACAATTATACAAAAGTAAAAGATCTCAAGCTCAATCATTCTGTTACCTAAAAGTGAAATAAAGTCTTAGAAGTGCAGTCTGAGTCTTCCCAGATGAGTCTAGTCAAGTTTTCTTCAAGAGAACTTCTTCCTGCCTGGTTTCTATTCAATAACAAAAATTGCACAGAGAAGGATCTGGAAAGACTCCTAGACCTGCCTGCCTGCTTTCTTAAGTTAAATCTGTAAAGCATTGTGAGAGACAGAGACATAAGGTGCAGGACAAAGTGGAAGGTGCCCAGCAAAGAATCAAGGTAGAAGCATCTTTGTACCTTACTGCTGCATATTTCTACAGTTCATTCCTGTAAATGGCTGTGGGAATCACTGGAGTGGAGATTTCCAGGCAAATGGAGGGCCTGGGATTCAAACCAGCTCCTCGATGCTCTTTAAGTTTCGAACTAACCCACCGCAAGTTACATTCTGCTCCTCTCCAGATACTCACTTCTTTTGATTTCTTCCAACTTCTCAGTGTATTTTGTTAAACTGCTTCCTGTAACAACAACAAAAAAAATCAGTTTGTTACAATTTTTTTATTAGTGGTTTTCTTCAGCACTATTAAACCTTAAATTTTTTTTTTGAAGGAAAAATATCAGACTATGATAACAAATTGTGGTGGGTTGACCCTGGCTGGATGCCAGGTGCCCACCAAAGCCACTCTATCAGTCCCCCTCCTCATAGGACAGGGGACAGAAAATATAACAAAAGGCTCATGGGTTGAGATAAGGACAGGGAGAGATCACTCAGCGGTTACCATCACAGGCAAAACAGACTCAACTTGGGGAAATTAGCTTCATTTATTAACAATCAAATCAGAGTAGGGTAATGAGAAATAAAACCAAGTCTTAAAACACCTTCACCCCACCCCTGCCTTCTTCCCAGGCTTAACTTCACTCCCGATTTTTCTCTACCTCCTCCCCCCGAGCGGCACAGAGGGACGGGGAATGGGGGTTGCGGTCAGTTCATCACATGTTGTCTCTGCTGCTCCTTCCTCCTCAGGGGGAGGACTCCTCACACTCTTCCCCTGCTCCAGCGTGGGGTCCCTCCCATGGGAGACAGTCCTCCACAAACTTCTCCAACGTGGGTCCTGCCAGCAAACCTGCTCCAGCGTGGGCTCCTCTCTCCACAGGTCCGCAGGTCCTGCCAGGAGCCTGCTCCAGCGCGGGCTTCCCACGGGGTCACAGACTCCTTCGGGCATCCACCTGCTCCGGCGTGGGGTCCTCCACAGGCTGCAGGTGGATATCTGCTCCACCANGCTGGCATTGGCTCTATCGGACATGGGGGAGGCTTCTAGGAGCTTCTCACAGAAGCCACCCCTGTAGCGCCCCCCTGCCCCCACCCCGCTACCAAAACCTTGCTATGCAAACCCAATACACAAATGTTTGTTGTAGATCCCCTTTCTCCGTGACAGTACAAGGCAACCATAAATCAAAAAGTACCATGATTTTCCTCTTAGTGCTTTTCTCTCACAAGGAAGGCCAAGCTAAATAGCTAAGTCAGTCAAAGGACTCGCTGGACCCCGGCTGCCAACCGCCTCTGAGCAGCGTTCCCTAGCTTAAAGCCTCCGTACCAGATAGAGGAAGTCACTGCAAGTGTTCATGACCAGCAAGAGCTCAGATCTTCTACATATACCCACAGCGCTGTTTCAGTTCTACAGAATGCACCCGAGTTTTAGGTCACAGGATTTTCAGCAAGGAGTAGAGAAGTATCCACACCCTGCTAGTCAGAACGGCGATATTCCAAAAAACCAGTCTCATAGCACCCTTCCCATTTACAAGTTCCACACCAAGCCCTCTCTACTCAGAACAGTAAGTTGTTTTAATGATGCTTTGGCAAATAAAGTCATCACCTTCAGAAAGTCACTACCTAAAACTCAATACGTTACAACCCTCTCTTTAAGGGAGCTGAAATCAGGACCTTGGTATTCAAAGCCTGCCTCCGACACACGGCTTCAAGCACAACTGTGGCCACGCTGTCCCTTCTGCAACGTTTTTGTGTGGATACTATAGTTAGGTGTTACTGGATAAAATTCAACTGCTTTAAAAACAAAAAATCCCCAAAGACGCCCCTCAAATAATTATCTTGACTTACACCCCTGTCAGGATATTAGTTTACATATGAAAAGCCCACACGCAGAAACTCCAAGACCAGTAATTTCTATGGGAACTGCCACAACGGAGCCTGACATCGTAAGGTGAGACACATCATAATCACCATGTGAGCTCTGCCATAGCTGCACAGCATCCGGGGTAAAGCAGCTCAGGACAGAGGCAGTTAAGACATTCAGCATATTTTTGTATACTCCTACATCCACGTTTGGTGTTTTTACCCCACAATGATTTCACTTACCAGTATCGAGGCGGGTTTTTATATGTTGGTATCTGGGATTCTGAGGGATACGCCTGGTTAAATACTGTTTTAAAAAGAAAAAAATAAGAGGAAGTCAATATCCAGCCATGTATTTGTTTTAAAGGCAAAAAAAACGTTAACAGAAAAGGCGATTTGAAGAGCTCTAAGAGACAGCAAAAAGAGCGGCGAGACCACAGGCATCCTCTCAGACGTCCTTCGCTTTCAGGCAGGACAGATCTGAACCTCCAACTCGATACTAAATCCCTGCCAAACCGCCACTTTAAAACCTCAAACGGCGAATTTCCCTCCCTTTCTCTCTCCACCCGCAGCTCACCCAGAGCAGGCCCGGCTCCAGGGGCCGCGGGAAACCTCCCCCCACCCCGAGTTACGCCTCTGGAGGCTGCACGGGCCCGCTGAGGCCCCCCGAGAGCCCCCCAGCCCTCCGGGCACCCCACCGAATCGGTCCCCACGTCCCCCAGCCCCCCCGGGACGCCCCCGCCGCTGGGGACCCTGCGCCCCAAGGGGCCACCCAGCGCTGCCCC